>JAODXP020000015.1:4660248-4695248 GCA_027497455.2 Sardinella longiceps
AAACACATCCAACCACAAGACATAGCAAGAGGTAGCTGTCAAGACACATACTGTATCCAAGTACCAACATTTGGTTTAAAAGATAGGTTGTGTCTCTCTCTGCTCAGAGGGAAGTCATTATTAAAGGAATGTACCGGAGTGAATTCAAGCATAGCCCTGTTGAAAGAGCTTGCTAAATGCGCTAGTTAACGAGTGGAACAGACTGAACGCGAACGCAGAGCGAACAGGGCTTACACTGAACCAATGGGACCTGACCGTTGAAACAGTAAGATCTGAGGTTACATTGACTCAATGTAAAGGTTTCACGTTAGGTCTATGCTGTTCGAAAATCTTTCATTTCATGCAAAATATATTGCTGTTAGAAGGCTCGTGCAGCAGGACTATGCTTAAACTTACTCCGGTATATGGCTTTAAGTGCTATTGCTGATATGTGAGAGAGAGAGAGAGAGAGAGAGAGAGAGAGAGAGAGAGAGAGAGAGAGAGAGAGAGAACAAACACCATGCTATTCATTCCACTGCGGACACACATACTCTCTCTACCACATGACGTCTAGTAGTATCTGCAACTGTTTACAACACCTGCCTAAAACAAGGGGGTTACTTCCTGCTCTTTGTAAACAAAAAGCCATGATGGTGAAGAATGTGTTTGAGATGGAATTTTTTAACAATTAAGGAACCCAGCATCCTGTTTCAAGTACATTACCTAATTATTAAAGAATGCACATGGCACAAAATGTAAATCAAATTCCTATTTGGGAAAAGCTAAATGCATTTGGGTGATCATCATGCAATGTTTTGGTCTGAACCATTTAACTATAAAAATATGTTGAACTGTCTGATGGACATTTCCGTGTTGTGTTGTGTTGTTGCGGCAGTGTGGAAAACAAGTGGGCGAGAAAGGGACTGAGAAGAAATCCATTACCAGATTGTTGGCATCGTAGACAATGATTTCACCGATGGTGGCACTGCCAGGATAGGCCAAGAACGAGTTGGCATGGTTGGTTGACAGAGCGCATAGACCTGCAAGGACAAACATTGGAACACATGGTCTTAACATTCATCATCAGGCTTTTATGGAGCTGTTTGTGATGTTGGTCTTGTTCATGTGCTAGTGGCTACAGGGGGTTTAGCTGCAAAGTTTTTGTTGGGAGTTTTTCTTTTGTGTGCTTTTGCATATCTGATATACTGAATCCATTTGTGTGATTTGCATATGTCATGCATATCTTAAAAGAGGGTGTCACATCCTCTTTTGCCAAATTCACAACTGAAAACCAAGTGTTGAAATGTTTAATGTCCTTTTAACTATCTATTACAGTGTACTATTAGTTTACGTTAGTTCATTAGTACAATATCGGTAACAAAGAATTTCATTGTACAGGTGAACTGTTTTTTTTTTTACTGTGCAATAAATGCTTTGACTTGACTTTTGACTTGTGATTGATGTGTTTGTGTTCTTTCGTAAAAAGCCATTAATTACAAAAATGTTTCCCCACTCAAAACTGCTACACCAGCTGCTGGTTTCCTCTTCTGTTAGTCAGTAGATGTTATCAGAGGCCCGGTGTCCGTTTCCCAAAAGCATAGTTGCTAACCATTTAGAAACTTAATTGGTTGGCAATGGGAAATTGCATTTCAACCAACAAAGTTGCTAACTTGGGAAACAGGCCCTGAGTGGGTTTATGGTACAGGCCTAAATCTACTGCAGTTACCTGAGGGGTTGGTAGGTGTGTTGAGGAGAGTCTTGAGGAGCTTCATGTCTTTGATGTTGTGGATGTAGATGGATTCCTCCAGACACACCACTAGCCTCTGTGGATCACAACAAAAGCTAGCTGCACATAACATTACCCCAACAACAAATGCAAAGAAACCCACACATTCCATTTATAAAACCTCCATATCTTTGAGCTTCACACTGCTCATGTACCCAAGGATTTCTCACACAGTCCAGGGCCAGAGCTCAAACCTCATGACCTCACAGTAGCCTCGGATCAGGAGGCGGGCACCGAAGCCAGTCGACCGAAACACCCTGGCTCCTCATCAGCTTACTGACACTCTACACGCAAAGCTTGGCTAGCTGGCATCCGTGACACTCACACAGTAATTGAAAAGAATGGCTTTTAGACACGTCAGACTGCATCCAACAACAAACAAACCAACAAACACACACAGACTACTGGTCCACTCCACAAGACCCAGCTGTTGCTGTTTGGTGGAGTTTGTTTGGCGTGTGCAGGCACCTAAAAAGGCCAGATGTGATTCCAAATAGGAATCCAGAACTCCACACTTGTTCCATCTGTGCCCAACCTGCCTTACATGTGGAATCCTGGGGGCCTAAGAAAATCATTCCTACAGATGGGTTATATGTACGCTAAAATAATACTGGGCCAACGTCAGATAGACATTGTTATATTGTCCCAAAATGACTTGCAGAGACAACTTTTTTTTTGTATTTCATATACATTAAATAACATAAATTCCTATTAAAGCCGATATTTGGTTCTGGAATTTTTCTGAAAATAACATGGGGACATCAGTACATGAATTCAGTGAATCCTGTTTGTTGTTGTTTGTTTGCTTTGTAGTTGTTTTGAGCACAGAGCCGTCATACAGCCGCACAGTACCTGTCTGTTGAGACGGACTGCTAGGATGCTGTTGGAGTAGCTGTAGTTGCAGATCTCCGTGCCCTTCTTGAAGTGGTAGACGTTCATACGCCGCGGCAGCGCCTGGCTCACCACCACCACCAGACTGCTGGAGAACAGACGCTCCACGATGTACACGTCTGCAGTGTCTGCTGGGAGGAGGAAGAGGAGCAGGAAGAGGAAGAGGAGGAGGAAGAGGAGGCAAGTGTGAGACAGAGAGCACACACACATACTGTGTGTACCTATGGGGTTCGTACTATAGGTGAGGCACAATGGTTGACTGTCAAACATGCAGCATAGACGTGTGTATATTATAGACTGTGTGTGTGTGTGTGTGTGTGTGGGGGTGTGGGTGTGTGTGTGTGGGTGTGATAGGTTGTAGAAAGTGAAAAGGTATTGGAACCTTCACTACATACTTCATTTTTCTTTATGTCTTTTTCTTTATGTGGGAAAACATACAAACTCTGACCTTTCAAGCATGTAACTGTCTACCTATCTAGCCATTTGTCATTGCTAATTTTTAATTCACTGAGATAAACCAAGAAGGAACAGCTATTATAACAATGACTGTATTACAGGTAGTACTGTTGTACTACATAATTTATAACACACATAAATACACAATTCCATTTGTAGATTCACAAAGGTTTGCCTTTTTTGCCATTTTTTCTGGGTGCACTGGAGTCACAGTGACCTGATTTGACCTATGAGAGACAACCTTGCAGACTTGGCTTTGGCCAATAAGAGGTCATGCCCCAGAGGCAGTTAACCCTGCCCAGAGACTTCTGCCAAGAAAGAAACAGCTAAGGGAGATGCCATTTTTCTATAATATGCCAAAGCAATTCCTACCACTGATAAAAATGCATCTATATCAACATCTATCATATATGTAAATATTTTGCTTGTGTGCATTGTTCATTAATGGTACACAGCCTACCTAAAAGTGGTTAGATTTGTCATGTGAACCTCATACATAATATAAAATCATGTAAAATATCACTGTCACTATATCATCAACACTGGATAAATTTGATGAAAAAGTAGAAAAATCAGCTCATCTGTTGAGGTCTGATTAACAAGTAATCAATGAAAATACAGAAAAATCTGCACATCAAGTCTTGCAAATAGGTTTTTATCATGTGTTGCAAGTTTCGGTCAGAAGACCTTTTTAGGCAGAATAATCCGGCAGAGTAATACATGAATCATAGAAATATAAAATATCACTGTCACTATATCATCAACACTCATTCGTAAAAGAGATTTTAATCTCAATGTGATTTTTATCCCTGGATAAATAAAAGTTTAATAATGAATGATATATCAGGATCTATATTGTGAGATTTCGGGTCATACCACACAGCACTAAAACAGCCCATTCCTGATCCCTAGGGCCCTGTTCTGGCCAGGGAGACGCCTTCCTTCAAATCCATTTAATCAAGTTGTGTGCAGCAGATAAGGTTGGCCGTTAAGCTAAGCAGGAAGAGAATAAGCAGGAAGTCCACCCTCTCTTGTCTGTGAAGCTGTGGCAGTTGTGGCAACAATGACAAAGTAACAGTACACCACCCTGATGACAGGCGCAAGAAGAACAAGATGGCTTCCAGTTGAGGAAACATCACAGCCTGAGAGATGTACTGTACAGTATAGGTTGTTTATACTTTTAATAGCGTTTAACACACACACACACACACACACACACACACACACACACACACACACACACACACACAAAACTCCAAAGTCTTTCTAAAGCTGCACTTCTTTACAGCATGTATATAACCCCTGGTGATGAGTTTGACCATGAGAATGTTACTGATTCACCTATCGAAAGATGCTGCATGATATCACTGTATTTCTTCATCAGGGCCTGGGCCTATGACTTCTGCTTCTAGCTTCCGTGCCAATGACTAGCTAAGATTACTGTCAGTCATTGACGACTACAGCCCTTCCCTTGGCTACCTCAGAATAGAGTCAAGAAGACAGAGAGAGACCAAGCAAGTCCTGACACAGAACAAGCTAAATGGCCATCTTTTATAACTTTAATAACTAGTCAATAGCAAGTCTATCACACCAATATACAAAGTCTTTACAAAACTGTATATCTAAACTGCTGAGGTATATTACCCATGCTGCTACAAATGCCCTATGAGAATAAATGCTTCCCAGTGTTTTTGGTTACTGATTTGCTACTGATCAAAGCTACAGAATAAGCTTTACTGTACTTTTTCAGGACCCATCACTTCCGCTTCTGACTTCCCTGCCAATGACTAAGATCACTGTCAGTCATGGAAGACTGCAGCCCTATCCTTGGCTGCCTGTGAATAAGGGGGAAGCCAATGACAACACAGAACAGAACAAAACAGAACAGAGGCCATCCACATACAACAGCAGCATCCATCCAAATCCTATAAAAACCGTCTATGATGAAGTCAGTCATTCAGGCCTTGGGAGTCTGTATAATCCCAATCCTCATAAAACTCTAGAGCCCCTGGGCTTGTGCGGACTAGACTACAGAGACACAGCCTGCCTGTGTTATTTGATTTCACCCTCCTCGCCACCGTCGCCGTCAGCGCGCGTGGGCCAGAGGTGGTGAGACTGAGACGCCGCCTGAAACACGAGCAGAGAGACATGGCAGAGACCACACCCTCCCTCCTTCCCTCCCTCCCTTCTTCCCTCCCTTCTTCCCAGAACATCGGCGGCTCTCACGAAGGCCGCTTCCTGTTCGGAGCATAGAATTAGTGGTCCGCCTCAGAGAGATGGAGAGTGCAAAGAGGATTGTCAAGCTGCCTTTGAAACATTTCTTTCCAACAAGGACACAAAGTTATGTACTCTGCACTGTTTCAAGCTGTTTTTCATGTCTTAATGACTCTCTCTTATGAGTAAGGGACTCAGATGTGGGAGATAAACAACCTCTTTTTCCTCTCTATTTTTTTCCCCCATAGTATTGGAATTGGGGGATTTTGGGGGTTTATGTTCATGTTGAGTATACCAGCTGATTTTTTGCATGAATGAGGAAAACACTGGAAGATTCTGGGGATTAATGATTAATTTTACCTTATGTAGCATTCCTTCTTTTATTGTGTCTTCTAGTATTGTATTATATTGCTGAAGTTTTCAGTTGAACTTGATCTATGGGTCTACACATGAGCAGACAGACTCACCACTTTCATGAATGCAGTCCAGTTTGTCCACTGAGGTGACAGAGAAGAGACGATATCCAGTCTTGGTGCCCACAGCCAGTGACCTAATAGAAATTAGGAGAGCCAGAGAGCAACCCATCCAAACACACACACACACACACACACACACACACACACACACACACACACACACACACACACACACACACACACACACACACACACAGACACAGACACAGAGACACACACACAGACACAGACACACACACACACACACACACACACAAACAGGTTCAGCACATGACATCCAAAGTCGCACTGAGTCACAGCAGCTGATGCAACTTCCATTGAGAGTGTGTACACACACTACCTTTTATGGCAACTACTTTAAGTAACAAAACTTTTTTCTTGTCCAAAGGATGAATATTTTGAATAGTTCACATGTAGCGGAATAAAAAGGTCTAAATTAGGCTACATTATAGGGGGAAAAAATGAAATCTCAATCTTTCCTTAGTTTTTGTAAATTTGTAAAGTGTCGTTGTGTCTCATCCTGTTTTTGTTTTTATTTACTTTAACGGTCCACGTCCTCCACATCTCCACTACAGCACTATCCAGCATATCCAGCTATTGTGAGAGATTCCATTCCACAGGGATCGCTGTTGGCTTTGTACACTATAAATGGGTGCAAATATTTCAGTTCAGCTCTGTTTATAGTTGCTGAGTGGGGAGTTTCACTATCAGGAGTTATATTTAGCAGAGGTGCAGATGTGCACCACAACAGTGGACTGCCACTTACTCTGTCTGAACCCAACACCCTGTTCACAGAAGGAACAACCCGGAGCATAAAGCATTTAACATAAAGCATCTGACAAAAGGGAGAAATTATTTGATAATATTTCCTCAAATGTAAAATGGTTAAAATGTACTAAGCTTAAATTTTGCCAGGTTTCAACTGGAGCTCAAGTCTGTAATCTTACATTTTGTGAAGTTTTCTGATTTTCACATAGCTGATGTCAACACACAGGGTCACAGCTGTTTTTCAGAGGCATTCTTCTAAACATCATTATTCATGTCTGATCCTGTGTGTGGCTATGAACTGGGCACAATTCCATAGCCCACCACCACACTCATAATGTACTTTGAATAATTATTTTCAAATAACTGACATAGGGCCTACATGTTTGGGCAAAGACTGACTTCACTGGTTTTACAATTCTACCTGGTTGGTTCAGGGTTTTATTGCTTTGTACTTCAGTGCAAGCTCTACATTGAGATGTCAAACCATATTTCAGACTGTCTGTCAGCCTATGGGCTACTTTCCCCAGCGAGCAAGCTGTGAAATTGGCCTACCATAACCCATAAAAACAAAAACAAACTGGGTCACCACTTAGACATCCACAACTAACGAGACCACTAGGCTAAACATCTTGTTGAAATACATAAAACGTAGACTACACAGGCCTATCAATTGCCTATTCAAGAACATACTTAAAATCACACTAAACTGGTGGGGTCAGCCAGTTCCCTGAGTAGCCTACAACAGCTGTTGGTTCATGGCTTTTCGTGTTTTCTTGTAAGATGCCATTCACCATCTATAGGATAGTCTATGCCAGCACTTGTAGCATACCTAGCAGCTTAGGGCGAGTAGACCCACGGTCAAGCACAGATGCGGACTAGATCCGGGCCAGAGTATTTTTTCTTTATTTGGCTCGTTATCAATTCAGCTGCAGTCTGATGAACCTTTGTTTTATTGTAGCCTACCCTACATGCATGTGTAGCATTTTATCTAGGGTACAATCGTAACGGTAGCCTATGTTTGTTTTCAAACCCTCTGTCAAAACAAATGTTAGCTTCGTAGTTTAGCTTTGTAGACTTCATCAGCCTACATACTGTTAATTGCCACGCATAAAAAGAGCATTTTAGTTTTCAGCCGGTGTAAACAGAGCCGAATATCGTTAGTAGGTCTACGGTGAACAAGAAACTTCTTTCCTATAGCCTAACCTTATTCAGCATTAACCGCACAGGAATGCCGCAGACGACGGAATGTCCGTATGTAAAGGAATGGTAATACCATAGCGAGGTTACAATAAAATATCCGAGTAGAAAGCTCGCTTACGTGGAGTCTTGGTTGAAAGAGGCACAGCCCAGTCCTGGCCCGCCAGGACCTTCGGCTCCCTCCTTGGTCTCCATCCCGATTCCCAACAACCTCCTTCCCTCCCTCCACCCTGGATCGGAGGCCTGGGATCGGTTGTTCTTCTTTGAGGAATTGTCAGGAATCAAGATCCAACATAAAGAAAAATGGTTTTAGTGAACAACAGGTTCAATCATATTAATATGATTTTAATGTCTCATACGTTTCCAATCCTGTCAATACCTTGCATTAATTCATAGAAAGAATGGATTCACTTCGATGAGCTGAAGCGGAAATCTTCAAAATACAGGGAAAATAAAGCAAAACAAAAACAGCTGACAGTGTGTTGCGTCACTCTCAAGGCTCATGTGATTGGCTAAGAACAATCCACGATGTCCTCGTCCGGCATGTTCCAGATTGGTCAGAATATAATAGTTCGTTTCAATTGGATGAAAATGCGGAATAGTAAAGTTGGGCGTGTTTCTAACATTATCGACGGTACTATGTTTAAGCTAAACAAAATGCTTGCAGGAAACACTATTTAAATAAAATAAATTACACTCTCATTGTGCGAACTTCCAATGCACTTCCATTGCCTATCTAATCTGGAATGGCTGGTTATTCCTCAATGGAAATGTGTGTGTGTTTTTTTCTTACTGCAGGTGTTGAATAATGTATTTTATAAATTATGTATGCAAGTATATAGCAGTTTTATTGGCTTGTCCAGTGAAGGGCGCGGTTGTAGTAGGCCTATATTTTATTATATATATAGGCTCATATATTGCATGGGTCTTCAGTGTAGTCCAGTAGTACAGTCTTGTTCCCTGCCTGGTTTTGCTATATGCTCAAAAAAAAATGTAGGCTAAATAAATCTAATAACAACATACTGTAGGCCTTATCCCAAAAGGTAAACCTGTAAAAATCTCAAATCTAAACACAACCCTCTCAAGTACAAAATGACTATTTACTATTTATTCATTTGCACTACACACTGTTTAAGATGGTAAAGGCTGCCTAAGATCTGCCTCAAGGACAATATAATTGATGTAAAATAGTAGAGGAGTAACTCACTGATTTTGTTGAAGTAGTTCTCAGACTAACAAAAAAGGAGAGCTGGCCTATGGCAGCCTAGTGCTGGCCTGACATAGCCCGACCATAATACTGCTGTTCATCCGTATTCATGGTCTGGAGGTTCTTTAACCTGACGCGATTATAGTGCGGGAGGGAGGGCATTCAGTTCTGGTTTGAAACGATTGGACAGCTCGTTTAATCAGCTTCGTTTATTGGCCGCTAGACTCTCTACCGATGTAAACATGCGCCAGAAGACTGTTCCCAGACCATAGTTACGGATGAACATTCGTATTATGGGCGGGCTATGTCAGGCTAGCCTAGTGCTGTAGCTACCTGACACAGGGCCGGTTCTAGCCTTTTCGCTGCCCTAGGCCAGATTTGAGTTTTGCCCCCTCTTTTGTTGAAATACAAGTGAAAACCTAAAGAAAATAATAGGAATAAATGTATTGCGACGCCCCCTTGGCATTTGGTGCCCTAGGCGATTGCCTAGTTCGTCTATGCCTAGAACCGGCCCTGACCTGAAACGATATTGACCTGAAGTATTGTCCATACTCTTTATTTATTTATTTTTGCCCACTCTAGGCTAATCTTCCTTTGACTGAGTTATGTAAATATAGCCTGTGTGCTGTCAAAACCAGGACCTAAGCCTATGTAATAAACATGTAGTACACTTGACATTATGATAGACATTATGATAATATTGACAAACAAACTTTGACTTCTGAGAAGTGTCGGCCTATACTGTATATGAATGACTAAGAATTCATTATGGATGATCCAAAGAGGTGAAGAATGTAAAAGTTTAGGCCTAGGCCTATATGAATAACAGACAAGTGGAATGTAGACACTTTATTGTTTCAAACAATTGCATTTTTAAAAAGTGTTACAAAAACCAATGACACTTAAGTAACCATCTCCACCATACAGTAGGCAGGCGATTTTCCTTGAAATGATCCCTTGGGTAAGTCAGCATAAGAGGGATGGAGACCTGCAGCAGTGGACTGGTACAGTATAACCACCAATGTAGTTTATTCACTCAGTGCTGTGGAGGAAACATTAGGAAAAGGATCAGATGCGTACTGCAGTTCTTCCTAAAAGTGAATTATTAGTAAGCGAAGGGAGTTTTTCCTTGCCCCTGTTACTCATGGGTGTTCCCCATACTGTCTGTAAAGCGCCGCGAGACAATGTATAGTATTTGAGCACTCTACAAATAAAATTGAATTACTGTTAGGCTAGTAATCGTTGTAGTACTTATTAAATTGAGAATAAGTTTATCTCAGACAGCCAAAGTTGAAGTTAATATAGGACAACAACATGAACAACTAAGACAAGAGTTGCAATGCATTTTTAATTCCATAGCAGTAGCCATACTGTACCTCAAAAGTCCAGAGTACCATAGCTCCATCTAGGCCCACGCTACTAAATTTCTCCACTTTAGACTTCTCTCCCTCCACAATGCGCAGTTGCCTGCAGAACAAGACATAAGCCAAGGTCAGCTCTCAACCCTTATGAATAACTGGAGTATCAAAACTGCAGTTTTTCTACAGGACAAATAAAATACATTCAGAAAAATACTACAGTATCACCAAAATATCATGGAATACTGATCCTCTCTGATATTACTGAAGTATTATTGCACTATACAACATTATTACTGCATTGTACTACACAAGAAAACACTGCAATATTGATGTTTTCTGGGGGTTTTTCTTAAGGAAAGTGTCATGATTCACAAGTGCAATGCAAGTCAAGTGTAATGTAACTAAAGATGGCGCCCTTACGTGATACTGTTCTGGTGCAAAGTGTCCAGTTCGCTGTCATCTTCCTCGGTAGTGGCTTTCTTGTCCAGGTTGCGGAAGTGCTGCATAGCTGACATGCTGCTCTTGGATGTCTTCTTCGGGATGTCCAGCTTCTTCACAAACTCCAGTGCCCCTGGACCCTTGTAGGAGAACTGGTAAGGGCAGCAGTCATGGCCCTGAGCAACGCAAAAAAGGGAGCAAATGTGTTATTACCTCCGCCAAGGAGGTTATGTATTCGTCTGTGCCTGTCTTTCTGTCTGTAAAACATACAGTACAGTATGTCCATCTGTCTGTTTGTATACAAAATAACTTGAAAAGTTCTGCACAGATGTGGATGAAATTTTTGGACAATGTGTGTATTGGGACAAGTAATGGATGATTAAATTTAGGTGGTGAAGTTTTGGTGATAATCCTGAACAGTGAACACCATGGTGGAATTGATATTGAGTCTGTGACCACATTGCCTTTGCAGAGGTCTGTGCTCTCACAGTCCTTTTCTAGTTCTTTTTGCTGTGGTGAGGCATTTCTAAGTAGAATACTGGGTGTTGAAATTAGCCATGTTTTCTCAATTCACCTGCATGTTCGAAATGTTCTTCACATGACTTTTTGCAAATAGATATTTCGACAGCACACAATGTTTCCACCTTGCCTGTAGAGGCGCTATTTGATGTATTTAATTAACAGCCACCAGATGTGTGGATATAACATTAACATCTACGTGAGTCATGATGAGGTGTTTCTTTCTTACCGCGGCCACAATTTCAGTTTCATTCACATGGAGAACACTCTGCAGAGGTAGATGTTCAGTAGTCAAGTGTGTGACCCTGTAATGAAAACAATATCAATCATTAAGTCCTGTTCTTATAGTCGATATAACACAAGCTTATTCTTTTTTATTTTTGCATTTAAAATGAACTCTGTTGACAGGATAGTTTTCTTTAAGGTGGTTTATCATATGGCCTACTGAATATTTGCAAATGAGTGTAGCATACTGTAAGGCAGGCCTCGGCAAGCTAAGGCCAGGGGGCCTCATGCAGCCTGTTGAGCTATTTAATCCGGCTCGTAGAGCCTTCCCAGGATAAAATATTTTCTCTTTTAGCCAAGGTGACATAGAATATGTTACCTCACTCACGTCAGATGATGCGCTACGTAACTTTCGTAAGGCACTTCCGCGCAACGATCTGATGCTGACGTGAGTGAGGTAATAGAATATGGGCCTGATTTATCAAATTTGTTGTATTCATGAATTACAAATCTCCCCCTTTTAACTAGGTGAAACAATTCACCTTACAGTACAACCTCTTATAATGTCTAAGTCTAATAAATCTGTGACTAGAATCTGTGAACCAGAACCAGAATAATGAGAACTGATTTATGTCTACTTACTGATTGCTGACTAGACAACTAATTACTGAAAAACACAAACAATGACAGCATGCACAGCTTTCAACTACGCTATGGAAGTCTCAAGCACACAGGTCAAGAGAGACTTGACCTGTAAATATTTAGGTTACATGTTATCTATCTCCCATCAGGAACTGTGACTAGAGGTCATCAAGGCCATAGCTATTTAGCTTTTGAAATGGGGGATGGTGTTGGGACAAATATTCACAAGCCTTTTGGAATGGAAGTTTCTAAGTGTTCACAGAATAATCGGATAATACATGCACTAGTATGAACTATCAACAATCAGGAACCATGATCCAATCAATAAGCAAGGTGACATGCAAAAGTTCACTTCTATAACAGGTAAATGTATTCTGTAGATTAAAGGAATATTCCACCTTTTTTATGAAATGGGGTTATTCACATTCTTACCTGGAGTTATGTGGGTAAAAGCATTTTAGCCTCAGTGCATACTGTATGTAACTCCAGGTAAGGGGGTGAAAAAAGGTGGAGTATTCCTTTAAATCAATTGAGTTTTATGAATATTAACTATTATGGCTTCAATTTTTTATCAGACTCCCCCCCCCCCCTCTTCCAATAGAAAAAAAGACCCTTTTTAAAATAAGTTCAGTATTACTAGTATTGAGTAATATTATGGCCTCAATTATTTCATTGTGTTTTTTTCCCCTCTTTCAATAGCCCTGTTCATTTAAATGGAGGAAAGGAAACACAACAAAGCTCACTCTTTTCCTTGTGGGGCGTCGGCCACGCTAATACTGCTGTTGTGGCTGACCCAGGCCAGGCGGTCTCCCGAGGGCGAGAAACACACACTGTGCACCCAGCCTCCGCAGTCCTTATGCTCCAACATCACCTCCCCAAAAGGCATCTTAGCTCCCCACGGGGTGGGTCCAGGCTTGTCCTCAATGTCTTTGATGTAGGCTGAAAACACCCTGCCATTGCAGAGAAGGCGAGAGGCAGTGAGAGAGAGAGAGAAAGAAGGTGAGAGAGAGAGAAAGAGATAGAGAGAGAGAGAGAGAGAGAGAGAGAGAGAGAGAGAGAGAGAGAGAGAGAGAGAGAGAGAGAGAGAGAGAGAGAGAGAGAGAGAGTTTTGTCATGACATGTTGCAGCTGTTGCATTGGGTAACACCAGCTTACAGTACAGTAAATGTTGGATAAGTGTAGAATCATTTACATTATATTTGCATTAACTCACTGGGTAGACACTTTTATCCAAAACCACACCCTAATGTGAGATAATGCTTAAGCGTCAGGAGGCCATGGATTCACACAGATAATCCAATTGTTTGGAGAACAATTCACGCAATTCAATGTACTCAAGCTATAGTTTCACACAGTAATTCTTATCATGTTTTCAAAGTTGAACAGGAAAAACTATGCTGCACATTTAGATTAAAAAATCCAAAAATGACCTACAATAGATCAGCAACAGAATGTAAAGACATGGCCAACACTGTGTTGTCCATTTACTCTGAAGTTTGCATGTTAATCAACTAGCATCGGGCTGCCTATCACGTTTACCATGTGAGGCTACTATATCTAATACAATGGAAGTACATGCAGAGGTACTCAAAACCACAACTCATACCACCTACTAGATAGCCCACTGATACATACAGTATGAAAGCTGTAAGAAAGATGAAACACATTAACACAGATACCAGAGGTAGGCCATATACTGTAAATAGTCTGTCAGGCCTATCTGTCAGGGAGAGAACAAGAGGACACACTGAGTTTTTCTCAAAGTCGAAAATGCTTCCTAGGTAGCACACTAGCCTAACACTTCAAAAATGAGGCTCCATCAGTGCATCCTTGAAAAATCTATGAACAAAGGCCTCTGTCCTCACTAGAATTTAGAAGAATGCTTGACTTTGGAACAGTACTTGGCGACTGACAATGACGTGGAATGCTCGAAAAAGCAGCCTTCCAAGCATGCTTCCTCGACTTTGAGAAACGCTCATAGTTTCCTACCTGCAGTGGAGGTCAGCCGAGCCAGCAGCCAGCAGGATGTTATTGGGATGCCAGTCAAGACTCAGGACAGTGGAGCTGATGGGCTTCTTGATGTGCTTGCTGAGCCACCTGTGTACCATAACCATGACAGAATGGATAGAGAGATTGGGATGAGAAGGATTGGCAATATTGTATCTACTGTATGCTACACCAGTGGATATTAGCCATTTGTCAGTCGCATGAATGAGCATGTGAATGAGCCACAGAGTGATGGAGTTGGTGTTTGAGACTAGGTTTGGGTTAACCCAGGTTGCGCGACCACGTTCAGAAATGAACTGTGGTCTGGCAAAGCTAGCATTGCCCAGAATTTCGGGCAGTATTAATTTGAACGTCTATGAAATGCAATCAAGCTTCAATGTTTTGGGACAGAGCTCGATAGAGTTATCGTAAGCTCGCCTCCTTCAGCCTGATCATTTCTCATTAGGTCCTGAGTTTTCTGGGCTCGAGAGTCGAGAAAATTGCCTCCTTGGCCATACTGACTTGATCGCGGAATTTCATGCAGCAACAGGAAGTATGGGCAAGCCCAGGCTAGGTTTGAGTACCTTCTAGGTTTGAACCAATATAGCAATAGGCAAGAAAAGACAAATTCCCTTCTGTTCATCATGTCTGGCACCCTCCCCATGTCTTTATATCCCTAGTTGGATACCTTAAGAACCTGACAACCTCTAAAATTATCTCACAGCCACAACCACTGCATTAAATTTCATTTCACTACATTAAGCATATAATGCATTTCTCTTTGGACATAGAACATTGTTTTTAACATGTAATGCAGGTGGCTATTTGTTCTGTATGAGAGTGTGGGTGAGTAATTCTCTGTCTAGCTTTGTTAAAGGCTTTGTTCAATAAAACTCTAACACATCAACAAGTTTCAGCTGACTTAGCAGGTAGCCTACTCACCAGTCATTCTCTTTTTCAAAGTAACACACAGAGATGAGCTTGGCTCCGCTCCCTAGTGCAAACTTGTTCTCCAGGGGAGACCACTTGACGCATGTGGCAGCCCTGTTGATGCGGACCAGCACCAGAGTGGGCTTCCAGCTCCCATCCTTCAGGGTCCACACATAGGCATTCCTATCCGAGGCACACGTCACAATCCGGTTGGACTCCGGAGCCCAGTCGATACCTGAAAAACAATTGAATTCAATTGAGTTTTATTTGTAGAGCACCAAATACAAAACAATTGCCATGCGGTGCTTAACAGACAGTATGAGGAGCACCCAAGAGTGTAAGTGTAGCCGGTGGCGATCCGCACCGCACACGGGTCTCGAACCCGCCACCCCGCAAGTTACACACTCCCGGCGTGGGAGTGGGACACTCTAACCAACTGAGCTAAAAGCCCGAGCTTCTAACTCAGCGTGTTAGAAGCGCCCATGGAATTGGGTGATGAGGATTTACACACTACCACTGGGCTAGCCGCGTTAGCTGGCCTCTGTTACATAAGGGGCAAGGAAAAAAACTCCCTTTTAGTTGTAATAATTCATTGTTTTTAGGAAACCTTGAGCAGATTCTCAGGCTCAAGCCAACTGCCAGGGACCAAGTGAAGTACAAGTGCCATCAATAGTTTATTGATTCTGTAGATCAGCTGTTAGAAGACTAGTAGGAAGCATTCGTTTATTATCAGTAATAGAGAGTTAATGGACTGATAAGACATTACAGTGATTGCTGAAATTGCAAGCATTCAGGCATGCATTTAGGGCCCTTTGTTGATGCATTTATGCACGTCATTGATTCATTGTGTATTGATGTTTAACCTACTGTAATATTAACCTACTGTAATAACATACTGTACAATGACCACACTTCTTTCCTCTTATGAGGATCTTTAAAACGGACCCATGAACCATGTGAACGCTTGGGGACTAAACTGAAATATTTGTGTTCCTGTGTGCAAATGTTTTCGTTCAGACGTCAGAGAGTCAGAGAGCAGCCTGTGTTTGTTCAGCATGTCACAAGGTGTTAGTGTGCTAATGACTAATGCCACGGCTGCTTCCTGCCCACGAAGATTACAGTAGCCTACCTACCTGTGATTCGCCCACTGTGCTCAGTCAGCTCATCGATCTTGGTCCACTCCTTGCCTTTCTTCTGGTAAATGTACGCCACATTGCTGTTAGGGCTTACTGCAATCTCTGAAAAAGGGAGGGCATATGGGCATATCAGAGATCAGAGAAGTTCTTAGCATCAGAGTGATGAAAGAGATTGTGTGTGTTATCTGACAGAGAATGATAAGAATGCTTAAATCAGAAATCATTAACATCCACAGTGCAATGCAAAGGCCGTAAAGAGATGCCAGGCTTTTCCCCTGAAGGACAAAGCCACAAGAGTAACATTTACCATGAGAAATGGCCACAACATGGCCAATTATTGGCCACAATGGACAATTATTTACATTAAGAAATCCAATATGAATATATCACTACAATATGAACCATTGCATTTGTCTTGTGAGCGTTTATATGAAATGTATATATTGTATGTTTCTTTTGAGCATTTATACAGTATCTATAACTAAGTTTGACTGAAACACTAGAACCCTGCAATTCCAACGGAAAGTGCTACCCCCTTCTACTCTCCCCAGATAATCAAATTGCACTCTCCTTCCAGACGATATTAGAGGCTGAAGATCTCCTGCAGAAATGGCATCTGCAGGCTGTAACATGAGGAGACAGAAGGTAATCAGGGCTGTAATGCAAACCGTTGAGATGAGTTAGAGAGACTTACGTGTTCTGTCTTTGTTCCAGGCATGACAGGACAGAGGCTCCAACCCAAAGTTGTAGAGGGACATGTCTCAACGAAGAGAGGCTGGAATGTGGAAGGGGTAAGGAATGCCTTATTGCACTGATGGCATGAAAGCTACAGTGAAAAAAAGTATGACAGAAACTGGCAAGGCAGATGTCAGACTCTCTCTTCAAGTGAACCATGTTACACATCTCGTTCGAGCAATTTGGCTCATTGGAAATGTGCTGGCCAGCACTATAACCAGGACCACAACTAACTAACACTATGTCAATCCTTACATTAGAAGTAAGAACATACTCATAGTCAGTCTTTTAAACCAAACTGTTTCACAATGATTTACATTAGCCATGGTAACATTTTAAGTGGTACAACATTTAGGCGTTGCCCTCCGAAGTGTTTCCTTATCAAAAGTTGAAGTCTAAATGAGAAACAGTCCTTTTGATCTTAATGAACCATAATCATAAACTGCACAGGCTAATGATACATGCTTAACAACACACGATACAGCCATACAACTTTGACAAGACAGCCACACACACACACACACACACACACACACACACATGGAGCCAATGTTGGGCAGCATGTGGAGTACCAAGAAATGATGATACACATAAAAACCGCACAGAGACACAACTGAGACCTATAGTACTATTGCCTCTTACCTGTAATAGAGAGGTATGAGGGGGTGGGGGACTTCTTTGGTCTGAGAGAGCTGAAGGCAGGCTGTGTTCGTGGACTCTGGTCAGTCTACACGAATGAAGCCTTGCCTGGAAGAGGGAGAGGGAAGAGGCAGCCGAGGTGGGAGGGAGAGACTGAGACTGAGAGAATCAGAAGGAGGGTGTGTCTATATTTGCTGCTAAAGTGCAATGCCAGTAGGCTACACCAAAGGCCATGGCACATATGTAGCTTGTTTTGAACATCTTTAGACTATGCGGCTTAGACACTGATGATAAACAGTCCTCATCACTTTAACTATTTATAGGCTCTACCAACCCACCCCTGTCTTTCTCTGTTACTTTGTTTTCATACCACAAATGTAACTCCACACGAGTATGTAACTACCCAGAGAGATTTAATGGTTGTGTCCACACCCTTACATGAAATCCAATGTCAAAGTTGCAACAGGCTTTACAAGAACAAAACTCAACAATTATATTCCATAGCATGTGGTAATACTATTTCTTGTGCTTAATTACAAGTAAGGACGTGTTGAGGCATTCATTTACCATCAGGAATATAATCATAGCACTTTATCATGCTGTCTCCTTGAAGTTAGGTAGTTCTACCCTACAAAAACAACACCGTTTCTTTAAGGTAGTTAAGGGTTACAGATTCGTCAGATCGAGGCGCATTGACGTCAATGAGTGTTTGTGATTGGCCATAACCTTTTCCGGTGGGGCATCCGTCCAAGGACTGTGAGAAAAAGAGACGATAGCTAACAAACTGTTGGTGACAGTGACGAAAGAACGTTTCTTCTTACATTTTAATTTCAGGTAAGATATGCACAGCATTGTCTTCATCGAAAAATATATTTTTTACCAAGTATGGGGCACATTTTGTCATGAATTATGTCGTTCGTGCCTCTGGATTGTTGTGATAACGCAAGTTAGCAGAGCTAGCTTAGCAAGTCTCCTAAAATGGCGTTATGAGAAGTCCTGTGGCCCAAATTATAACGTTAACCAAACTATCATGAAAAAGGGATAATATTTCTGCAATATACTTTGGAAAAATACAAAGCGAACTGTATATCATTCTTTTAAAATTTCTCTAATGTTGTACTTGTTTTATGTGCTCTTAGCTCGTTAACTTAATAACGTTTGCTGTCAAAACATTTATCTAATTGCGTTAACGTTAACGTAACGGGAAAAAGCTTTCATGCTTCCTTTGCTCAAGAATCGCGGAAGATGCGTGATTGTGGCTCAGATGTCAGTGTAAGACATTAACGTTAGTGTGAGTTGCAAACGTCTCCTATAAGCACTCGACTGCTAACCATAACGTTAACTAACGTTACATGCGTGAATATTGAGATTTCTCGCACGTGAGTTAGCCTTATTGCTCGTGCCTTTGCCAGTGTGTTAGAAAACTTTGTAGGTGACTGCATAAGTAAACACGTAACATTAGTTAAGCTTTGGTTGGTAATGCAGAGGTGAAATGGTAATTTAACTGTACTTTGGCATTTAGTTTCTTTAATCTATACCCTAAGCTTAACATCTCTTTTAATGGTATTAACGTTAGCTCTGAACGTACAACATAAAATAGGCTCTTGCATGCTCTAACAAGCGGATGGTTGTGCTGTCTTACATGATGGCTTGAAAAGTTCATGGCCATTGTCCTGTACTGTATGTCAGCTCGACTATCAGCTTAGTTTGGAGAAAATGTCATGCCATCATTTCATCACTTTGGAGTAGGCCTACATGATTTTCCATCTGGGCAACATCGGGTTTGTAGGTGTTGTTCAGTGAGGGTAAAGTAACATGAGGGCATGAGATGTGATGGCATCATGCGAAGACACCACCCACCTCCACGTGACTGTTAGTTTATGTTTTGGAAGTTAGGTGAGGGTTTTGTTTTGTCCTTCAGGTTTGACTATACATGTCGTTTTCAACATTTCACCGGTTTAGATTTTGAAATAGTACTTATTTCCATTCTATTTTGCTGTATTTTTATGAATGCTATTATTGTATCCCAAATGTGGCACTCCACACATGCTAATTTGTATTTATCAATATTTTATGCCATTATTGTTGAATGCTGTACTTCGATATTATATCTAAAATAGTCATTATGGCTGCCCTGCTGTTTCAGGGAAAATTACACAATGGAAAATGTATACTATGCATTTTCTGGTTTGGCATAGTTTATATTATGTTTTTCATTTTCATTTTTTTTATTATTATTATTATTATATGTTTTGCATTCATTTTAATCTGGATGACCCAGTCTCTCCTCAGTTTCCTTTAATGTGTGTGTGTGTGTGTGTGTGTGTGTGTGTGTGTGTGTGTGTGTGTGTGTGTGTGTGTGTGCTCGACCCTCCCCCTCAGGTCAAGAGATCGGGATGGCGTCCGGCGGTTCGAGCAGTGAGGAGGAGAGGAGCCTGCGCGAGTGCGAGCTCTACGTGCAGAAGCACAACATCCAGCAGCTGCTGAAGGACTGCATCGTCCAGCTGTGCACCTCCAGGCCTGAGCGGCCCATGGCTTTTCTCAGAGAGTACTTCGAGCGGCTAGAAAAGGTCTGTCAGCGACTATGTATTCGTGTTTATTTTATGTATAATGTTTTGAAACTGGTTAACAAAGATATAGATATAGAGAGATCGAGAGAGATGGAGATGGTAAGAACTGTTCTCTATCTCAAGGGATTTTGTTTTAAGGCTTCAGTATTAGTGTGGAGTTGAGTCAGATGAATTTAACTGATATTACAACACTTCTGATGGGAATCTTTAGGATATTTTCTATATTGCTACATTGATGCCATTGTTGATGTTGCTTATCAGTCTTTTATCATTCCTCATAGAGAAAATGATTGACACAAGTTTCCAGTATAAAAACTTTTACCTAATGTACAGTAGCCTACATGATGATGGTCCTGCTGTGATGGCCCTAGAAATATAGTAGAATGATCTAAACCAGGTAAAACTGCATTGTGTATTTCAGAAAGACCCATTGGTCATGGACTGGCATTGATAAAAAAAGGAATTCATAAAGACAGGAATAATTCCTGTATTTTGAACCATTTGACAGTTCTAGTTCTACTCTATTTCCGTGTTTCACTTCCTACTCTTATTGTATTTTAGGGGACTTAGGTTTGTAGGCAGCCCTTTATAGTCTTCTGAAAAAGAGACCGGTAATAAACTCAGATTCAGCATCTGAAGGTACAAAGCTAAGCTCAAATATAGTATAGTTAGCCTAGTTAATTTGTGCTGTTGTTAGTAAAGACAGGCTCATGTGTGTTAGCTGTGGGCTATTACGTTTGCACAGAAAATCTGCAGTGGCTCTTTAAGATTGTGTCATGAAAGGATGCATTGTTTAGTTTGTCCGTCAGCCAAAATGCTTCTTCAGAAACAAAAAAAAAATGCAGACAACATGACCAAAATGAGAAGATATGACTCCAACTATATGGCAATGGACTCACGGCCAATGATAGAGAGATGGAGAGAGAGACACTTTATTTTGACCCAAAGGAAATGAAGGAATGTCTTTGAGTTCCTGTATGTATTTATGTAGTGATGTATGTTTATGGTGTTGTGTATGTTTGTGGCACGTGGTGTGTGTATGTTTTCTGTTTTTGTTATTGTTTTGTTTTGATGACTACTGCTTTGCTATGTTTAATGCACCTTTCAACTCTTTGTATAGCGAAGAGTCTTTGTTACTTCCTTGGTTGCCCTAAAACTGTCATATTAAGCCTATAGTTGGATTGACATGGCAAGTTTTTATTTCCTATTTTGATCAAGTTGTTATGAGCCGAATTTCTCCATTCTGTGTTAGAATTTAAACTTAAGAAATATATGATTATCAAAATGCCATGGCTAAGTGAACTAGATTTTTGAACAAATCTGGTCACATCAAGCCCCTTTAACAGCAGTATTTCTCATATTGCTTGTGTGGGAAAAAGTTTATGTGCCTGTCCATAGCAGTGCTGTGTGTTGACTGGTGTGTCTCCTTCCATGACAACCATACTGTCTAAATGAGAGATCTTACCATAAGAATTAAATATTGTGGATAATTTACACTCACGTGAACCTAGCGTATTTGATAAATTAATGGCAGTAATTAATATGTAGCAGGTCAAGTGGAAAGAGAAATTCACCCTCCCCTCATCCTCTCTCTCTCTCTCTCTCTCTCTCTCTCTCTCTCTCACACAATCTCTGTGTATTTCTTTTTTTTCTGTATCCTCCTCTCTCTCTCCTTTCTTTCTCTCTCTCTCTCTCTCTCACAATCTCTGTGTATTTCTTTTTTTCTGTATCTCTCTCTCTCTCTCTCTCTCTCTCTCTCTCTCTCTCTCTCTCTCTCTCTCTCTCTCTCTCTCTCTCTCTCTCTCTCTGTTTTTGCCGTGTCAGGAGGAGGTGAAGCAGCAGCACCTGAGTCAGCAGAAGTCGAGCTCACGGTCGGACTCCCGCGAGGATGAGATCTCTCCCCCTATGAACCCCGTGGTGAAGGGCCGCCGGCGGCGTGGGGCCATCAGCGCAGAGGTCTACACCGAGGAGGACGCAGCCTCCTACGTCAGAAAGGTACAGTAACACTCCCTGCTCTCAGTTCAGTTCAGTTCAGTTCAGTTCAGTAGAGAAGTGACAATCCAGGTTGTGTTTCGAGAAAAAATAAGAAGGCCTGAATGATAAGAAGAAGGCCTGAATGATGGCTGAGGTGTTTTTGCTTTTGTTTATTGTTACTTTATTATTCCTATAGATATTCTTTTTTTGTTTAATAGATAAATTATTCATTATTAATGTTACCCCTTGTGTTGTCATGAGCCAACCTGTGACAGTAGGCAATGAAACAAAGAATAATTTATCATATACTACAGCAACTGTGTGTGTGTGTGTGTATGTGTGTGTGTGTGTGTGTGTGTGTGTGTGTGTGTGTGTGTGTGTGTGTGTATTTGTGTGTGTGTGTGTGTGTATTTGTATGTCCAGGTTAGTGTGCACATACATGCATTAAGCTACTGTACTGTACTGTACCTCCTGCCTCATCTAGCTGCCTGTCTATCAATAAATACAGTTGTTTTTTCCCTCCACTGTTTAAAGGCATGATAGTCTACTTAAGGACCCAGAGATCAGCCCTAGGTGTGATGAATAGACAGGTTTTTCCCTTTAAGCTCTTCAGCATTTGTCCTCACTGGGTTATAGGTTAAAAGACTTACTGTCGCACCATGCAGAGTGCTAATTGTGTTGCGGTCCTGTGTGGTTACTGTGATACTGTAAGTGCAACGCTAGGCCGAGGCTCACACACGTGTGTCCGGTGCAGCAGAGAATTGGTTCTCTCGTCACTTTGCATGAGTTACACTAAGCGTTGCTCAATTGCATTATGGGTAGTCTGACCCACCTATTGCTTTTCTCGTAGCGGAAGCGTTGTTTATGATTGTCCAGAGCCTTTTATTGGGCGCTACGAATGTCTATCATAGCGTCAGTACCTACTGTAGCTCAGAGCCAATACAAGAGCCGCCACGTGACTTAAAATGAAATTGAGGGCCGTGCAAATCCCTTTTTGTTCTGTGATTGGATACCTGAAGCAGGTGAGAAAATCAGCCATGGTCACCATGCTGCTTTGCAGAGTGAATTTAAATGGAGCACGCAAAGGAGCATGGGAACTCCCAGGCTACATTTTGGGCTTCCCTCTGGCAGAGTGTTGCTGCTTGATGAGTGAGCTGCAGCCTTTCACATTGCATGTAGCATAGACAGCAATCAGTCAAATCAAATCACATCATCCAAGATGCTCCACAGTGTCTGGTTGTGACTGGTGGTTGGAAAATCCACCCAGGCCCTATTTGAGCCTTCCATCAAGAATCCAAAATTCATGGGGGCACCGTGGCTCAGTGGCTAGGGCGTTGGGCCCTCCAGGGACCCGGGTTCGGTTCCGATCCGAGGTCATTTCCCGATCCTGCCCCATCTCTCTCTCCCACTTGTTTCCTGTCATCTCTACACTGTCCTGTCTGATTGAAGGCAAAAAGGCCCAGAAAATATCTTTTTTTTAAAAAAAGAATCCAAAATTCATGAAGAGCCCAGTTGAGTCACGTGATGTTTGCTATCAGTGTTTTGTGTCCGAAACTAGATATGAATGAAGGAGTTGTTCCTGTCTGCTTGTACTGTAGGTCATCCCTAAGGACTACAAAACAATGGCTGCATTGTCTAAGGCTATTGAGAAGAATGTGCTCTTCTCCCATCTTGATGACAATGAAAGAAGGTAACACCAAATGGCCCATAATAGGAATTTCTTATGGCACAAATTGATAATAGTAAACAACAGTTTTACACCTTTGTTTGTGAGCTTCATTGTAGATTGAGGAATTTTTCCTATTTTGTTTTAACAGTGACATCTTTGATGCCATGTTCTCAGTCACCTACATTGCTGGAGAAACAGTCATTCAACAAGGTAGGAGGGAGATAACTGATGAGTCAGTAATATGTTTGAAAGATTTGTTATAATCGTTTGAATATGACCTCACAAAAGAATTGCTCTTTGGTCTTTGTAGGTGATGAGGGGGATAACTTTTATGTTATTGATCAAGGCGAAATGGATGTAAGTATGAAACGATTCATTAACTTTTATGATGAACCGGTTTGAAAACTGAATACTTACAGAATCAATTACTACTGAATTGCATACATTCCCTTCAGTGAATTCTGCATAATTGTCTAATAAAAGACTGTTGCCGAGTGTCTGTAAAAATTAATGTGTGCACCTCTGTGTTTTCAGGTCTATGTGAATAATGAGTGGGTGACCAGCATTGGCGAAGGTGGCAGTTTTGGTGAGTTGGCACTCATCTATGGAACCCCCAGGGCAGCCACAGTCAGAGCCAAGACCAACGTGAAGCTGTGGGGCATCGACAGAGACAGCTACAGGAGGATACTCATGGTAAGATGGCTTTATTGATCTAAGAGAGAGCACTCATGGTCATTTGTAAAAGTAGGCGCACTCAAACTCATATTGCTTTTGGGTGTGAATCAAAGATGTATGATGAAGAAGAAACCGCACTCTTTCCGCTTTTTCTCAAGCTCTTTTATTGCATTTATTGCATAATGTCCTAGGCTACAAAAGCACTGATGACAGTAACTGATGGTGACCTGACGCCAAAATGCATTTGTAGCCTTTCGACATAGTGCAATGAATGTTTTAAAAATGCCTATAGCACTACAACATTATTCATGGTAGTGGTTGTTGGGATTTCTTGGGAAGACTTGTAGAAGCAGGATCGTCGGAACGAATGACTGACCAGTGTTTGTTTGTTTGTTTGTTTGTTTGTTTGTTTGATTTAAAATAAACTTTTTGTTTTAACATAAACTTATCTATAAACTTTTTACTTTACCCCTCACAGGGCAGTACCTTGAGGAAGAGGAAGATGTACGAGGAGTTCCTAAGCAAAGTCTCCATTCTCGGTGAGGAATAGTACTGAAGTTATTAGGACTGTAGGCATTGATTTTGCATCATGTGGAGATTTCTCTTTGTGAAGGGATCTATTGATCTTTTATACCCTTCGGAGTGTGCTGATTGACATTGATTGCCTGCATGGTTACACTGACTGCACTACAAGCACACTGAAGTGTGGTAATTGTTATTATTTGGATAGAGAATGGCAAACTGTTTACTGCAGATAATGCCCCAGCAAATCCAATAGCATTTTTGCCTGGCAAAAAGCATAAGCTACACTGAGATATCATTGCATCATACAATGGTGTAATTACCATCAGAAGTGCCTTGTTGACAGTGAGATTGATTTGTGTTTATACATACATCAGTGTATTTGAAGTCCATCTCTGCCAGAAATCACTCCCAGTAGTGTAATAACAACTGTAACATGATATGTCGCTGAGGGATTTCTCGGCAGTGATGGGGGAGCAAGTGTTAAGCTCCATCTAGTGGAGGCTGATGGTACTGCATGCTCCTCTGCCCACAGAGTCTCTGGATAAGTGGGAGCGTCTGACAGTGGCAGATGCACTGGAGACAGTGCTGATTGAGGACGGACAGAAGATTGTGGTGCAGGGAGAGCCTGGCGATGAGTTTTTCATCATCCTGGAGGTGAGGCCACGCCCCTTGCACCTCCCCCTTTCTCTCAAACGATCATCAACTCTCCAGGACTCCTTCCTTTCATTCTTGTATCACGACTGTGTTCTTTCTTTTCTTTCTGTTATATTTCTTTTAATTTATTCTCTCTAGCTAGAAATATGTGTGTGTGTATTTATTTTACCCGTAGTTCTCATCTCATTTCCTGTTCAAATTCAGCTATTACCATGTCGACCACTGGTGTGAACTCATGAGGTTAAATTTTAAGAATGGCCTGCAGAACTGTTGGATGTGGTTTCACGCTAGCTTCGCTAGGTTTGATGACACTGGTGTTGTGTCTATTGATGTGACTCCTCTGTAGCCTGATAAACCAGCCTAAATGTGAGATTGGATGTCTATTTACTCGCGTCCAGCAGGTGGTGCTAGTTTACTAGGCTAACTCCTCTGTGTTTGCGTGCGTGTAGGGGACAGCTGCTGTGCTCCAGAGGCGGTCCGAGAACGAAGAGTTTGTGGAGGTTGGAAGACTCGGGCCTTCGGACTACTTTGGTGAGTTTTTGATGCGTCGCTGTCCATTCTTTTTGTACAGCTGAGGTGATGCTCAAAACTCCAAGAAGAAAAAAAGGAGGTTTACTCGAAGGCTGATGTTTGTATAAGTTGTATTAGAAAACAGAATAAAGAGACTGAAATTACTGTATATTTGGCATAATATATGGCACAACTTACTTGCCATAAAGTTCTTAAGTGTTTTCTCTATATAATTTTCTTTCAAATAAATGATGTGCTCTCTCTGTCCATATACATTTTTATTAGCTCAAAAAACAATGATTTTTCTAAGATGTTATACCGGTATTGTTGTTGCTAACATTGTTTTCACTGCAGTGTTGATATAATGCAATTTTTTTTTATTATCTGGTATTATGCCTTAAATCAAGTCTTGGTGAAGCCATTTCAGATTTGAAAATGGATTATTACATTGGTCAACTTTTACGTTTTGGTTTTGTATTTTTTTCCACACCGTTATGAAAATGTAATGTTTTTGAAGTCTATGGAAAAGTCAGGGAATTTTATAACTGACCTAGACTGGGAATCATATGTTCGTGTGTGTGTGTGTGTGTGTGTGTGTCTCAGGTGAAATCGCTCTGTTGATGAACCGCCCGCGCGCTGCCACCGTGGTCTCCCGTGGACCACTGAAATGTGTGAAGCTGGACCGCCCCCGCTTCGAGCGAGTACTCGGCCCCTGCTCAGACATTCTGAAGAGAAACATCCAACAGTACAACAGCTTCGTCTCCCTGTCCGTCTGAACCTCACCTCGTTGTCCGCAACCCCAACACCCCAACACCCCACCTTTGATCTCCTCCTGTGCCACAGGGTCCACCAATGCAAATCCGCTTTATTTTCTTACTTTTCCTGGAATGTATTCCAGCACCCATGTGCCCAATCTGTCTTCAGTGTTGTTTCTCCCTTCTCCTCTCTTTTTTTTTTTTTTTTTTTTTAGCGTTCCCCCTCTTTTCTTTCTAGTATCGTGTTTTTTTTTTTTGTTTTTTTCTCTCCCCTCTCTTTGGTAATCTGCCTTCATTTCTTGCACCACCGCTCCTCCAGCTCTCTGTTAGCATGGTTTCTGTTTATCGGACTGGGGGTCCGTTCCGTTGTGCCAGACATGTTTTTGAAACACGCAAGAGGAATTATGTGCGTGTGTGTATGTATGTGAGTGTGTGGCACGTGTGTGAGTGTGTGTGTGTGTGCGCAGTATGTGCTGTCTTGAGGGGTAAATCAAACACCTTTCTCCTAAAGCATTTCCTTAAGAAGGCACCCTACTCAGGGGCACAGTGGTGACAGAGGATGAACACTGAAACGTTCTTCCTTCAAACAGATACAAGTTCTGACTTCAGTTCAACTTGTTTTAAGCTGTATTTTTCTGAATTATATTTTATTTTATTTTTTTCTTTCTTTGTCCTGTATTTTATGACTTCTATGAGAACGTTAGGTAAGCCAAAGGCAAGTTGCTATCTTTTTTTTGTGTGTGTGTTCAGTTTGTAAAAACTAGCTATTGGAAGGGTACTGAAGATATGCACCATCACAATCATGGTGTTTCTGTTTTTTGCTTTTTAATTGTTCTAGTTGCACATATACAGCATATATAAAATGAATATATATTAGTTGCAAAACGACCATAACCATATTTTTTTGCACAGTTTGTTATATAAATATATAAATATATATATAAATATGAATACACATCTGTAGATATATATGGATAAACCCTTTCTATGCGCCTGCTTTTTTTTTTTTTTTTTTTTTTTTCTTCTCTCTGTTGGGCTCATTATTTATGTATGTAGATTTTGCGAGCCTCCCTCAATCCATCCATTTCATCCATCATCTTCATCATCATCATCATCATCATCATCATCTTGGTAGTCACAGTTCGATCCCATTGTCCCTAGCAATGACATTCAGTGAAACCTAAAAGCCCCTACCACTTGGAAAGATGTGCATTATTGCTACATCATTTCTTTCATCACAGCGCCATCACACGCCCAAACAAGTGCCAAATACTGGGTGGTGGTCTTCAAACACTACAAGGGGATGGGGCGGTGCCTACTGTAGCGTCTGCTGGCTGTAGATACTGTAGATGGTACATGAAGATCTTGTTCACACATACAGAGAGTGGATGCTGCTTTGTTGTGTTTTGTTTGGATATGCCCCAGTTGTTTGCAGTGAGGGCTGGTATGGCAGTTCCTACTGATGGATGTGGGTGTTCTGAGGTAGATGGGTGTGGTTATGAGACATTACTAGTGAGCATGTCATCATTTGGACAAGATAAGGTTATACATTGTTCCTTGGATTTGCCACAATAGGCTACATCTGGGCTGCATCATGTCAGTCGACTGTGTAAAATATAATTGTGGGTGTTCTGCTATCAATGAGCTTATTACATGTGAGTGTGCCATTTGGATAGGAGTGAAATTAGCCTCTTGTGAGGTTAAAACTCTCCACCTGAAACTTCCAAGTATGTAATTATTATTGTTCTGTTCAGAAAGCAGTGTTAGAGGTATGGTCAGCTTTGCAGGAGGAGGTGGTTGAGAATGAGATCAGAAGCTGTGCGCTGTGAAAGTTTCTAAGTCTTCAAAGAACCTGGTCTTAAGAATTTCTTGGATGTTATGATGACTCGCCTCACCTTGCCCTCATTCTCAAACGCGCACACACACACACACACACACTCACACACACACACACACACACACACACACACACACACACACACACACACACACACACACACACACACACAGAGTCCCTGCCCCTACCCCTGTCCCCTCCTTCCCAAATTTGTGGCCATATGAGCAGGGCTTCCACTCCTCAAGTCTTAAGAGATTGTCAGTATTGATCAGGTCCCTGTTAAAGTACATCTATCACGTTGTGGGAGGGTTTATGATTGTTTAGAGCCAGTTCTACAGTGTATGAGTCAGGATGTCTGGCTCCATACTGTGGACTGGCTTAGAGCATAGAGGAGTGTGTCACTGAATGTTTGAAATGTAGACTCTGCATCCAGGACACATTTTGTGTGAAATGGTGTAGTGCGCAGTGCCATACGACCACACATTACTGCCCTTTCCCCCCCCCTTTTTCATTTGTAACTTACTTTTTTTTTCTTTCTTTTTTTTTCATTTATTTGACACAGAGTTGTGGACTAATGTGTCCCTTCTGATGTTTGAGATGCATGGCCCATATGTCTCAGTTAATCCTGAAAAATGTTCTCACCGGTACTTCTGCGTTTGGGGTTTTCTCTTATTATTATTCTTTTAATTTTATTTCATTATCATTATTGTTCTTATTTCTTAGACAAGACATGTACGGCTTTCCATCTGTTTTTAAGCATTTCCTAACTTGCTAAGTATTTTTTTTTCTTTCTTTTGTTTCTTTGTGTTTTTAATAATCTGGTTGTTTCCAGACCAGATTACATGTATACATCAGTTTGGTTTCACTTTTTATGTCATGGTTGAATAATTGTATTGCTAAACTTTCAAATCCTTGAAAGTTTTTGTTTGTTTGTTTGTTTGTTTGTTTCCCCTAAAGAGGTACATAATGCATTTACTTGCTATCTGAGAGGATGTGAATTCTCCAGAACGATCAGTGATCAGGGTTTCTTTTGGAGTGCATAGCTGCCTGCCTGATGGGGTAAGGTCAAATGCAGATCTTCCTCAATCATGAAGCACACACTTAGAAGTAAGTGTGCTGGATCATGTATGTTTTCACCTTATTGATGGAGGTGTGGAAATGGCCTTCATGGATTTCTTTTCTTTCTTTTTTGTTCTTTTTTTTGGTTCAATAATGTCCGTGTATTATTTGAAATGGGCATAATCAGCCTGTTGTTTTATGTCAAACAATTCTGTGGAACTTAAATGGAACACTTAAGGGATTGATGAATAGAATAGAAACCAGTGGAATTTTTCAAAGTCAACAGTGAATTAGGACGGAAGTGTTTTGCTACATGTTTTGGCAGTGTTTAAAGTTTTTTTTTTTTAATGAAAGGCTTTTTGGGTTGAGACTCTAAGTGATGAGTCGTGTGCCCTAGCTCAATACAAATCCCGCAAGTCTCCAACTTTTTGCCATCATGGTGAAAAATATAACTGCCAGCGGAGGACTGGTTTAAATGCCAGCGTGGTCAGTGAATGTTACTGACTAAGTCATTTCTGAGCAGTGGAGGACAAATAGGGATTCTGTGATTCACTCAGATTCTAAGAAAGCAGTTAACATAAGTGTTCAAAATTATCCTTACATTTACTGTTAAAAGGTTGATGTTTTCTTCATTTTCATCATTGTCTCCTTCTGTTGGCTGTACTTTAAATGCCCCCCAGTCATTGTATGATGCATACTTTTTTTTTTTTTTAGCAGACACATCACTTACTGGAGTACTAGAGTGATTTATTTTCTGAGTTTAGGGGTTAAAAAAAAAAACCACAGCACAGTTTTTTGCCATTTCTAGCTTTACATTCATGCGTGTGCAATACCAATGTGTACGCAAATTTAAAAACAACAACAACAACAACAACAAAAAAGAAAATCTGAAGTTGACATTGTTTGCCTTAGATAAACGAATCAGGGCTCAGAACCCCCCCGACTCGACTCCTTCCCTTCCCTCTGCTTCTAGGGTTTGTAAAGCCTGCAGCAGTCACAGCTGAGGGCTGTCAGAGGACCATTTTTCTATTATTCTTATCTTTCGACTGTAAATGGTTTGATTTTACTGGATGTGCTAAAGATAAAATTCTTTTTTTGTTTTGTTTTGTTTTTTTGTTTTTGGTATAGATTGTCCTAATGGCAGGTCAAGCAATAAAAAAATAAATTCTTAAAATAGTAGTTTCTCACTTTTGTCAATGCGTCTGTCTGTCTGTCTGTCTGTCTGTCTGTCTGTCTGTGTAAGTGAGAGAGGGAGAAAGAGATTAAAACAATTTGGGATTCAGCATGAACACATTGAGCATGAAGCGTTTTTAGCAAATTGTATATCAGTACATAATTTCCGAACCAGAAAACATGTCTAAAAGAACCCAATAGGTTCCCACCAGGTATCCCAGTGTTCTAGTCTTAGTACTGGGTATACTAACAAGGTATAGGTGTACTACTGGGTATAATACCTAGGTATACTACTGTCTGTGAGTAGTGTCATGCTTCCTACAATTGATAATCTTTGGCAGTGTGCTGAGTCCTAATGCTGGATTTTCCCTCTAGGTCTCTGAGGGTATTGGGCTTCTCTCTTTGTTCATCAATCTGCCCCAATCCCTATATCAATCTAAAGGAGAGTTTCCAGAACAGACCATAATAACCTTGAGGTAATACTTTGACTACACTTCAATCCACTTCTGCTGCACCTAGTTTGTCAGTGTCTTTAATTCCTGTGTAACCAAAATGTTTACACGAAACTCCCAATAAGGGAGACTATTTTGTGTGTGTGAGGGCAATGCAGTTTGGGGTCAGTGTTACACACAGGATGGGGGTTGGGGGCAGTTTGACATACTTTCCTCTACAACCAAAACAATTCAAGTAACAGGTGGCCTTGGGGTGTTCCCCACACCTGCTCCAACAGCTGACTTAAGCCATGTGAGAAGAGCCAAAGGGGTCCCCTCTGAGGATGAGGCAATTCACAAAGTCCTCTGGCTCCAGCAAAAATTGACAGTTATCTGTCTCTGACAGTTATCTACAGCTAACTGTCTCCTTTGTAAATATAGCAATAGATGCAATCATGATATTAGGTCCATAATAACAACTTTTTTTAATGAAAATACACAAATCCCAATTTCATCTAGGCTAATTAATTTCAGACACGATTGAATGTGGTTCAGAGATACTTTTTACTTTTGTTGTTGTTTATCTGTAATAGAATTTGTATATTTTACTGAACACACGTAGGCCCGTGGTAACGTTTGGAGAGGTTTCTGTAATAGCGATGGTGGTCGCTTTAAAAGCGCTCGTGCTTTTCCGGAACCCCCCGCGTGATTTCGAGAGCAACCCCTTGCTGCTGCAGAAGCCCTCAACGCAGAAACGTACCAGCCCACTTATTATTACCGATCTCTCAAATCACATACCAATTTGCCTCATTTAAGCACAATCGTAAGTCCCTCTTTGGATACATCCGTGCGTACTGCAAATGCAGGCCATTAAATGCGTAGTGGTCGGCGACGGGTAAGATCTGTTTTTGTGGGTGCTGAGAATGTGCCCTTTTTTCGCAAATGTATCTGTGGGAGAAAGCAATTGTTGCAAGAAGGGCTGGGGCTAGTAGGTTGAATGGGTCGGCATTTAGTTCTCTAGAATTCGTTCACGCCGGCGTGTGGGGACAGCGCAGTTTATTTTCATGGTTGAATGACATTTGTAGCGAATTCGGCATAGACAGCACTATATGTGCTCAACTTTTATTTAAAAATGTGAAAATCAAATACTGTGATAAACTGCCTTAATAAAATGATAGGCTCAACTGAGCGGTCTTTCAATTTGGGGAGCATCGTGGAAGTGTTCAACTGACTATCTTTACATGTCAGTCAGTTCAGATAGCCTATGTTTTATTGTTATAGAAAACTGCGTTCAGTTGAGATGTCAGAAATATAGCCTACACTCGGGGGCTGCCGTCTCCGGCTGAGCCACACATTTAATGATGTAATGTTTTTTCACACCTACGTGTCTTAACAGGGGGCGTCTAACGGAGCACAAGGCAGCTACACTCGAGCTTTGAGCAATGCAATATAATACAATAATTCAAGCTATAGAATTTGCTAAATCCGTCACCGTTGTCTTTTTTAAATTAATGTCTCATTGTAAACATTTATGTGAAGATGTCTCTGTTGTAGCTCAGTGAGCATCGTGGGTGGGGGCCTGGGAGCACCTTAAATTTTGTATTCAAGTTAGCGTTACAGACTTGTAGGCTACCTTGTGTGGGTTATCCCAGATTCCTTGAGGGGCAAACCATTAAAATAGCATATTGAATTTGAACTAACTGTTATTATGCTGGAATAATTTCCCCTAACAAGAATATCAGCAACCGAGGAATAGTGGGGTAACCTACGGGTGAAACATGAATTGGTTACAAATATTGGTTACATTTTCATCCTTTAATTTTCTTCATTGTGGTCCAGCTGTATCCTCTCAGAGGGATCCAGTATCTCACAGTGGACCGAGGAATTCCTCATAGCTAGTCTATGCCTTTGAAAGAGCACTATAACAGCATTATAAACATTTTTACTATATTCTCCTCTGATATTTTTGTGTGTGGTGTAGCATCAATCTACTTAAGCGCTCCTATTGTTATTTATTTGACATAACAGGAACTGTTACTGTCCATCACTTAATAGTGTACTTCACTTAATTGCAACAAAGTAATGTTTTTTTATGGGTAGGGTTAGGTTTGGCCTTGTGAAGTCATTGCATCCTCACTATCACAAGATATAGTTTAGCTTATATCACAAAGGACCTCCTGTGTAGGATACATCCTGATAATGTCTAGGTTAGCAGGTTTGTTCGCACGTCTGTATTAAAAGCTCCATCTTTATTTTTTTTCCTGAAACTAGACAGTCTCTCTCTCTCTCTCTCTCTCTCTCTCTCTCTCTCTCTCTCTCTCTCTCTCTGTGTGTGTGTGTGTGTGTGTGTGTGTGTGTGTGTGTGAGAGAGAGAGAGAGAGAGAGAGAGAGAGAGTTTGTAACCTCCCCTTCCCCTACTACATCTGTTGGAGTTATCAGCCATGTCCACCCATCCTCTTCACTCTCTCTCTGTCATTTGCTATCTCCATGCTTGGCTATTCTCGGTCTTGCGCTGCATGCCACACTTCAGTCTCTCACTCTCTCACTCTCTCTTGCACTCACTCACTCTTTCACTTGCTCACTCTCACACTCACTAACACACACACTCGTTCACACTCTCACTCATTCATGCTCTTTCTCATTCACTCACTCACTCTCACTCAATCTTGCATTCACTCACTCACTCACTCACACTGTCAGTTATTTACTCACAGTCTTTCTTACACACTCACACAGTCAATCACTCACTCATTCTCTTTTTTACACACTCAGTTACTTCCTTTCACACATTCACACATTCACTCACTCACTCATACTCTCTCTCTCTGACTTTCACTCTTTCATACTTGCTGTCTAATGTTGGCCTTGTGCTGCAGCCTCCACATCATCTTTACAGTAATCTTTCCCCTGTGGTTGTCTGAGGGAATAGTATGGACAGACAGAGCAGGCTGGAGCGGAGTAGCAGTTGCCTAGTCAGTATCTATGTATCTGTAACGGAGGCCAGCTAGCTCGGCTAGCTCGGCGGTAGTACGTGTAAATCCTCATCACCCAATTCCATGGGCGCTTCTAACACGCTGAGTTAGAAGCTCGGGCTTTTAGCTCAGTTGGTTAGAGCGTCCCACTCCCACGCCGGGAGTTTGTAGCTTGCGGGGTGGCGGGTTCGAGACCCGTGTGCGGTGCGGACCGCCACCGGCTACATATCAGTACCCAGGGGCATAACACCAAATTCTGGGCCCTGTGCAAATGCAGTGGCCATGGCCCCCCTCACCACCTGGAATACAATTCCAGACTCTTCAGGGGCCCTCCTCCCTCTTGGGGCCCTGGTAAATCAGTCCCCCCCACACACCACACACTTTGACCCCCCCTGTCAGTATCAGTAGTCAGTGTCTATGATCTTTGGTGTGGATGTGTGTGCTGAAGCTGTTCCATCAACCCTAATCCAGTCACTGAATCCGGTGCTATCCACAGTTACTGTCTAGTCACCACTTAAATCATAGCCCTGTTGCACTAGCTTGCTGACTGAAAGAAATTCAGTGAAAGAAATAATTTGGAGGAACATAGACTAAACTCAAAAGTGATTAAGC
>JAODXP020000015.1:4700248-4713793 GCA_027497455.2 Sardinella longiceps
TATTTGATTGATTTCTCAGTTAAGACGTTTCTGCTTTGGAAAATTATAAATGGAGTCCAAGCTTGAGCTGTAATGTTGGTATTGAGAGAATTGTTTTTTTTTTTTTTATTGGTTGTCATGTTGGCCCCATCAAAATTTGTATATGCAGATATGCAAAAAAAAAATCTGTACTGTCTATAAGATTATTGATGAATTGCAGGCTTATCTTTGAATTTTATACAGTTTAAATAGCATAATTTACTTTCTTTACAAAATCTGTTTTCACAACATTCAAAGCCATGAAGGTGAACAGATTTACCATGTGCCATTGTGATCTTTACTATAGGACCTGCATGCCAAATCAAGTCATTCCTTTTGACAAATGATCCAATTGGGAGGGTGAAAATATTTGTTTTGTTTCACAAGTATTTTTATTTTCATTTTGGTGTGTATGATGTTATGAGTCTGTATGCGTGAGCGGACGCATGCATGCACAAGGGGCTGTCTGTCCGGCTGTGAATTTCTTGTCTGGATAGCATTGTCTTTCTATTACTACATTATGATAATTCATGTGACTTGAACTGGGTTCAAAGGTAAAGAGCATTTAACAACGTATGTCCTCTGTTACAGTTGTTGCCAAAATAAACCACTAAATGTGAGTATCATTATTTTAAAGGTTATGCATTAATAAAGAAAAACTTTGAATGTATAATGTGTCAGGGTTATATTTATTAATAATAAAAAAAATAATGATAATCATCATCATCATCATCATCATCACTAGGCCTACTACCATCATAAATCTCAAGCTTTAAGACCTCTCATTCCATTATGCAGCCTACAAGCAGATATTACGTAGCCTCAGATTATGGACCTGATGTCTTTCACCATATTGTTTATCATTTAATTTAGCTTACAAAACAAACAGAATAAGCCTATGTTTATTGATTATCCTTAAAATCATTTTGATATCGTGACGTCTTCGCGCAACAAAGACGTACAGTAGGCGCATTCTCGGCCATGCCCCGGATGTGATTGTGTGTGCTGTGTTTCTGCAGAGAAGGAGGAGGAGATGCCTCTGCCCGTGCAGGTCTTTAACTTTCAGGTAAACTAATAACTCAAAATGCTTCATTTTGGTTGTAGCTCTCTGTAATTTCCTTTATAGAGATTCTGTTACTTTGTTGGCCCTTAAGAACTCCCGTGCATCGTTTTAAGCTCCAGATTGCCGCAGCTATCCAGCTAAGCTAGCAATCATTTTGCCCAAGACACTATGGGCCTCCCGACCATAACGTAAGGTAGCAAGTCATAGCTAGCTTCTTTACCGATTTGTTTTCAAGTTGAACGATAGCGCGTGTCTACTCATCGTTTAATGAGTCATGTTGCTACAGTCATATTGTCTTAGTGTTTGCATGTAGTTAAACTGTTGCCTCGATTTAGAGCAGTTTCTTCCTTGTAATGGCTGTTGTGTATGTACAGCTCTACGGAATGATGGATTGTGTTGAGAAACTTTCTGTCTTGGAGAGCTAACGTTAGCTAGCTAGCATAGCACATATAGTTCAGTAATAAGGAGGCTAACCAGCTAGGTAAATGCCATACTAGCCAACAAGATAGCTTGCTACCTAGCTTACACTGCAACCCGGTGATGGCTTACTACTTAATGCTTTCTTTAGTAAATGGTTTTCTTTGTGTGGCAGGTTGTATTGAATATCTGCATTTGTTGTCTAGCAAGCCAACTTGTTTGCTTTGCCAAGTTAATCTCTGTTCCGCACCTAGCTCAACTTCGGAGCAAGTTAGCTCATCGAAAGAAGCAAGCTAACGTTAGTTGGCCAGAGTTAAATGTCAATGCAGTTCACTACCCCAGTGAAGTCCAGTATTCGCAGAGATTTTTAATAATTGTGAACGAAATGCCATCTGAGACATTTCTAATGTTTTGTCAGTTTGTGAGTCAAAGTTTGGACGCTGACGTTTCTGAATATTGCTTACTTAATAGGCCTAACGTTATAGGATGTAATTCGAGTAATGGCTTGGGTTCAAGTTCAGCAGTTTGAATCAATCCACTAATAACGTATTTTCCCTTGGTTTTCATTCCCTCTGCCCTTGGTGTTAAATACCCTAAGGCCATATAATCATGTATAAATTGTATTCACCAAATCTTTTGGAGACATAATTGTCAGTGTTTATGTTATTTTAACTCTGCCCCACATCCTCAAAACAGCCCATGCCCTTTCAGCTCCAACCCTGCTGAAAATGTAAAAGTATATTCATTATATTCCTCCTATTTCTTTCACTTTCTATCTATCTATTCCTTTCACTTTGCTCTCATTTCCCCCTAACCCCTTAAGGTTGTTTCAGGCCAGTACAGGAACTGTGGCTCTCATTTCACCCGTGTGTTGATTTCCTCCATTCTAGGGCAGTTCTGTGTCAGGGCCTGGGGTTTCCCCAGAGCGACAGGTTGAGAGCAGGCTCAGTGATAGCTTGGGAGCCAGCACGTCCTCGACGTCCTCGTCGACGCTCTGCACGCCCCACAGCAGCAGGTCCGACCTGCTCCTCCCGTTTACCGCGGGGGACTATGTACTCAGCTCCAGCCTTTCGGCGTGCTCGCTGGTCCCCGAGGTAACAGAGTTAATCACAGGGAAGCCAAGTAAGGAAGAACAGAGGTGATGGAATTAATAAATGAATAGGTGCCTGAGGGAGAGTTGCTGCTGCTGCTGGAGGACGAAGAAGACACAACAAGCACAGCAAACAGGGATCCCAAAGTGCAAGGACCTTTTGGAATATTATATTTTGATCATATTGATTTGATCATATTTTTGGCAAAAACAAATTTGTCAATTTGTCCAAATTTAGTTCAAATTTATGAAAAATAATAGTTTCCATTCTGTGTTCTTGTACTGTGGAGTCTCAGCGTAAAATAACAAAAACAAACTCTCTTTATTATTACATTATAAAGGGCGTGGATATTGAAGTCTGTGGAAGTCAGGGAAAAGTCAGTGAATTTTCAGGTTTGAATTAGAAAGGGAACCCTGTCTTAAGGAGCCTCTGAATTATTTGTGTGTTCTCCCTCAGCCCCACTCCGCTTATGTGATGCATTCATAATTCAGCATCACACACATTTCCTCCACACCCCTGACAAGGCCTTTGGGAGAAAACAGCAATAGAATAACATGATGGCGATACAAGTCTACAAGATGTCACTTAGAGAGGTTTAGATATGAAGGTTCACTAAAAAATTCCATATCCAGAGTAAGGGAAAGATCCATTTGCTTTAGAAATTAGTTTAGGAAGACTCTCTTCATCGTACTCACCATCTGAACCTTGATATGATCCAGAATGGATCATTTAATTATTTCACACTTGCCCCCCTTTATTAATATGAGCTCTTTGTCATTTGCAGGGGTCAGTTGAACCCATGCAGATAGATGCTGACCCACAGGAAGACCAACAGAATGCGCCGGACGCCAACTATGTCGTCGAAAACCCAACCCTGGTAAGTACCCTGGCAAATTAGTAGCTGCTGGTTGCATTTGTACATTAATTTTTTTGTTCAATTCTTTTATTTGATTTGCTTTAATTGGCAGAAGTCTTTGGTGTGTTATTTGTTGTCCTGTATGGGAAACATTGCTACTTTTAACATTCAGATTACCATCTGCAGCTTATTTGATATGATTTCCTGATCAAGTGATCATCAGACAACTCTCTGCATCCTCTCCCTCTCTCCCTCTCTTCTCTCATTTTCTCTCTTCTCCTCTCTCCCCCACCATCTCTTTTCTCCTCCTGTCTTTCATCTCTGTTCTCTTCCATAGGATCTTGAGCAGTATGCCTCTAGCTACAGCGGATTGATGAGAATCGAGCGATTGCAGTTCATCGCTGACCACTGCCCCCAGCTTCGCATAGAAGCTCTTAAGATGGCCCTGTCCTTTGTCCAAAGAACCTTCAACGTCGATGTCTACGAGGAGATCCACCGCAAACTCACTGAAGCCACGAGGTCAGTTCCTTATGGCGTAAACACATCAGGCTGAGGGTTTTGTTTGTTGATGACTGTCTTTAGCCCAAATTTGACCGGTATGTGCACTGGACAGTTTTGTCCATGTGTGTCAGTGAGTACCGTGAGAGAGTGACGTTGATGATGGATCGCTGTCAGTGTTGCTCAAAACGTCCCTTTGGCGCCTCCTTACTGCACTAGTGGTCATTGTGTGTACATCCTATATTCCATATAGAGTATACTCCATATTTGCATCACATTACTTTATATTTGCATTAAATTACATTCAGCTATTATGCACTGCAACACTTGCAACAACATTCCAGAAGAATTGAAAAATGCTGAGAGTTGGCAGTTTCAGAATTAGACTTAAGACCAAACTGTCTTCAGATGCTTTCTCCTGATGTATGCATTATATTGTGAACAGATATCATATCATACACATTGCATTTAAAAAAAGAAAGGATTGTCAAAAATGTATAGACATTTTTTGAATGAAACCATATGTTTACAAAAAAAGTTGTGGATATTGATTGTGTTTAAAACCCACATCACAAAGCATCACCACGTTGACTTTGTTTAAAACCCACATCACAAAGCATCACCACGTCTGTTTCTTATGCTCGTCTTAAACACTCTGTGTCCCCCTCTCTCCATCTCCATCTCCTGTCCCGTCCCAGGGAAGTGCAGGGGGTCCCGGATGCCGTTCCTGAGGGGGCAGTGGAGCCCCCTCCCCTCGACACAGCCTGGGCAGAGTCCACCAGGAAAAAAGCTCTTCTCAAACTGGAGAAGCTCGACACCGACCTGAAGAACTACAAGGGAAATTCCATTAAGGAGAGTATTAGGTAAGATCTGGTCACCTGGCATCTGTCTGTTTTCCATGGGTTGCAAGGCTTATTTTCAAAAAGGTCTAGGTTGTGGAGTTATGTTTATTGTTTAGTAAGGTTCATAACTGAGATTGTCAAGAGTCTAACAATGTTTCAAGCTTTAAGTCTTAACAGCATAATAATGAGTGTGTTGGTGTTCTACCAGGACTTTAATCATGGTTTGTTTACTAATCTTCTGGCCTGCAATATTGAGTGAGAGGATGGAGTTTTATCTTCCCTACATTTCTTCATCAGCCAAAACGGAGTGTTTTTCATAGCGCTGGGAGATGCAGACAGTAGAATAAGTATCCAAGTGATCTAATTTCCTCCAGAATCAGAATTCTAAACAAAGACTTAGTTGCCATGGAGAAGAGTGGCAAGGCCGCTCAGAAATAATTCCCCACATGTTGTAGTGGTGTGTTAATGTGTAAGAAACAACCGTTTCAGTGTTTCTATGCAGAAATAAAGAGCTCTAGTCTAATACAAACAACAGTGTTACTCTCTCAAAAATAAGAGACGGGATGCTAATTTCTGTGTTGCCGCCCCGTGTCATCATCTCTGTCTGCCTACTACCAGTGTGGAGGCGGTGTTAGGAATGCATACCTGCATCTGTGGCATTCGCTTTCTAATGCCAGTGCTAGGTTAGGGTGTTGCCTGTGCATTTACAGGCTTATATTTTGCATTCTTGAGATATTCTCCATGTGATTTGTTTTGTCACATGCGCCTACCTGCTAAGTATGCACCCTTGCTGAAAATTAAGTTTAAGTATGCTTATGTGAATGAATGAATGAATGAATGAAAATCTTTATTACCCCAAAGGGAATCTAACAAATAGCAAACCACACACACACACACACACACACACACACACACACACGGTGTACATATTCATTTAAGTTTTATTTCATACTTGGAAATACAATTGAGAAATGGGGGAAACCCTCTTTTTCAATGCAGCCGAGATACATAATAAGGCGAATTAATTACTAAAATAACAATACAGTACAAATAGTTAGTAAATAAATAAATAACAATAATTAATTTTAATATGGCAAGTGAGAAAAGCAACAATTTAAAAGGATCAAGAAAAACATTTGCAGACCGGGATGGGGAGATTTGTAACTAAAACTTTAAACTGGCCATGTACATGATTAAAAAATACATGCATAAAAAGATGCATACTTTATGAAAACGCGTATTCTGAAAAGTCGCCTCCCTCCCTCCCTCCCTCCCTCCCTCTCGCCACCTACAGGAGGGGCCATGATGATCTGGGAGATCATTACCTTGACTGCGGTGACCTCAGCAATGCCTTGAAGTGCTACTCCCGAGCCAGAGACTACTGCACTAGCGCCAAGCATGTCATCAACATGTGTCTTAATGTTATCAAGGTATGTCTGGAACAGCACGTCATCAACATATGTCTTAATGTTATTAAGGTATGTCTGGAACAGCACGTCATCAACATATGTCTTAATGTTATTAAGGTATGTCTGGGAACGGCTTGTCTCACCTTCTAACAGTACTGATGGATAGACGCACATGCCTAAGTGTGGTATGATTAATAATTAATTAATGTGTGTGTTTGTGTGTGTGTGTGTGCTTTTGTTTTTGTACTTCGCAGGTTAGCGTTTACCTCCAAAACTGGTCCCATGTACTTAGCTATGTAAGCAAAGCAGAATCCACTCCAGAAATAGCCGAGGTTTGTGCCACCAGCTACAATTTTGTCGTTTGCCATCGTTCCATAAAGAGAAGCTATTTCTATTTTCTTACTAAATTATCTCTTCCCATTTCTTTTTCTTTTGTCCATTCCCCAACACAGCAACGAGGGGAGAGAGATAGTCAAAACCAAGCTGTCCTCACCAAACTAAAATGTGCCGCAGGTCAGTAGTTCTCTCGCCTCTCTCTTCCTCTATTTTTATCCTACTCCTACTGTACCTGCACACACGGCTCCTTCTCTTGTCATGCCCCGGTGATCTGAGTGAGTAGCAGCACCATTAGAGGAGGAGAGGTCGCTATATATTGATCATGCTGCGCTGCTCATTTAGTGCAAGAAGAGCTTGATATCTGGAGACTTCTTGCATTTCATTTGCTCCTCTCTCTTTGCTTCCCTTCTTCCTCTCTCGTTTCTTCTTTCTCTCATCTGTCCTTCTATCTCTACCTCCCTCTTGGTCTGTTACTTCTCTCTCTCTCTCTCTCTCTCTCTCTCTCTCTCTCTCTCTCTCTCTCTCTCTCTCTCTCTCTCCTTCTCTGTCCTGGTCTACTACAGGACTGGCAGAACTCGCATCCAGAAAGTACAAGCCAGCGGCCAAATGCTTCCTGCAAGCCTCGTTTGACCACTGCGACTTCCCAGAGGTCAGTTTATCCTCTCATCACCCCGTGTCTCATCATCAGGTCTATTCACTCAGAGCTGGAAAGGGGAGGGGGGGGGGGGTGTCACACATGCCTCATTTCCATTTTGTGGGTCCAGGAGTGAGAATATGATGGGTGATACTCTGCCATATTAACCTGACTCTTGGTTAAAGGAGAGTACCGGAGTGAATTCAAGCATAGCCCTGTTGAAAGAGCTTGCTAAATGCGCTAGTTAGCGAGTGGAACAAAATAATTTGGTACAGCACAGACCAAACGCGAACGCAGAAGCGAAAAGGCACTTGTGCTGAATCAATGGGACCTGACTGTTGGAAACCGAAAGTAAGATCTGAGGTTACATTGACTCAATGTAAAGTGTTTCACGTTTGCGTTAGGTCTGTGCTGTTCGAAAATCTTTCATTTCATGCGAAATATATTGCTGTTAGAAGGCTCGTGCAGCAGGGCTATGCTTAAACTTACTCCGGTATATTGCTTTAAGGAATGTCTTTCCGCTAGGCATAACTGTTATATTTGAGCAGAAATGAATTCTGCCAGTGTAGACTGTCGGTCAGAAAATGCCAATGCAGATGAGAGAGAAGGCCAAACACAGCATACTGTATGCCACAAGGGAATGCAATAAGAAACTAGATCTAGAAAAGCACTTGGAGTGCACAGACCATGCCAAGGCAATGTGGTCACTGACACTATAAATTCCACAATGGTGTTCTGGATCACCGACCACCAAAAAATGAATCACCTGTTTGAATCACCTGTCTGATTGCTCAGTTTTATCCAAATCTGTGTCTGCTTGTTTGCACACAAACAAACAAGTAAACATACAAACCAATGGCAGAGAAAACAAAACTTCCTTGGCAGAGATGGTAATATGGAAAGCCAACCTTTGTGTCTTTGTGTGAATGCCAAGCTAACTATAGCGGTGAAGGGGAATGCTTAGCTGACTGTAACGGTGAATTGAATTGAATTGAGTTGAATGCTTAGCCGACAGCAGAGCTGATGTGGATCAGATCCTGGATTAGTGCTGCTCCTGTCAGCTGCCACAAGGCCACTGGGTCATATCAGGTCAACCTGCCGTTGAACTTTGCCTCACATTATCTGAACTTTGCTATTTTGATGTTGATGTGTTCCTTCTTTCTGCTCTCTCTCTCTCTTTCACTTTCTTTTCATCACTCATTCTGCTCCTCGCGCTCTCTACCTCCCTCTTGGTCTGTTACTTTTCCTGTCCTCTCTCTCTCTCTCTCTCTCTCTGTCCTTCTCTCTCCTTCTCTGTCCCTCTCTCTGTGTGCAGCTCCTGTCCCCCAGTAACGTAGCTGTGTATGGGGGTTTGTGTGCCCTGGCCACGTTTGACAGACAGGAGCTGCAGAGGAACGTCATCTCCAGCAGGTGAGTCCTGGTCCCGCCCTACAGTCACAGGAGCAGTCCAAGCAAAGATCATGGAATAATGACCAAGATGGAGCAACATTATACCAGAGAGGATTCAAGCGGAGTCAGTGAGCGTTTCTCAAAGTCGAGGAAGCATGCTTGGAAGGCTGCTTTTTCGAGCATTCCACGTCATTGTCAGTCGCCAAGTACTGTTCCAAAGTCAAGCATCCTTCTAAATTCTAGTGAGGACAGAGGCCTTTGTTCATAGATTTTTCAAGGATGCACTGATGGAGCCTCGTTTTTGAAGTGTACGGCTTCCAAGGCTAGTGTGCTACCTAGGAAGCATTCTCGACTTTGAGAAACACTCAGCGATCACTGTTAAAAGATCTTTGATTTAATCCGGAGCAAATGCAAATAATTCTAGTCTGCATGAGTGCATTACATCACAATAGGAACTTTACTACCAGCCTATGAGAGCGTGACTTTGGTCTGCATAAATGGGGATTTTCCCCACTCTCCCTTGCAAAAGAACAAGAAGGAACTTAAAGGAATGTACCGGAGTGAATTCAAGCATAGCCCTGTTGAAAGAGCTTGTTAAAGGCACTAGTTAGCGAGTGGAACAAAATAATTTGGTACAGCGTAGACCGAACGCGAACACAGAAGCGAACAGGCACTTTACACTGAATCAATGGGACCTGACTGTTGGAAACCGAAAGTAAGATCTGATGTTACATTGACTCAATGTAAAGTGTTTCGCGTTCGCGTTAGGTCCATGCTGTTCGAAATTCTTTCATTTCATGCGAAATGTATTGCTGTTAGAAGGCTCGTGCAGCAGGGCTATGCTTAAACTTACTCCGGACTTATACTTTAACAACCATTTGGAAATCTCGCTCCGCTGTAACGCTCTCTGGTCGAAGAGAACATCCATCAGGCAGGAGAACTCGAAGCCTCTCCACACTGGCATCGACAGCATTCTAAAGCACTTTCGAATTCGACAATTTTATTTGCCTACGCACACTGGAAGTGCTACTACAAGCAATGAATGTAGTGCAGTTGTTTATTATTCAAGAGGGGCTATGTACAGAATAAGTCCCATAGCAGCTCATTTTCATCTGTGGCCCTTGCATTGTTGCAGAGCTCTGGAGCAGAAATTGCAATTCACTGACTTGGGTGAAGCACAAAAGTAATTTTCAGGACTAAGCTGCAAAAGAGATGGTTTTGCCATTTGAAATGATCAGGGGACGGGTTATGTTTGTGGAACCGAGACAAGTATTCCCCTCCTCTGAGAATTCTTTCTCTCCTTCTCCCTCTTTCTCTTCTCCCTCTTTCTCTTTCACTCTTTCTGTCTCTTCTCCACAGTTCCTTTAAATTATTTTTAGAGTTGGAACCCCAGGTCCGTGATATTATCTTCAAGTTTTACGAGTCAAAGTATGCGTCATGTCTGAAAATGCTGGACGAGATGAAGGTAAGAAACTGTTTTTGTGTGTGTCTGTGTGTCTTTCCCTCCCAACGAGTGTCTGTGTCTGTGACTCAAGTGACTCTGAGTAGTTTTCAGTCCTCCGATTATTTGAAAAGGCACGTACATCTAGAAGTCACGGTGCTGGGAAATAAAACGTGAATGGAAATGAAAAATACCTGCACACTGTTACTGCTGCTCTAGTGAGTCTATTTCCCAACGTTTCGCCCAGGTTTGGCCTTCATGAGGTAGTTTTCAATTCCTGTCATGTATAGTCAGTAGTAGTAAGTAGATCTCAACACCATACGTATCAAATTCACCACATGTTTGGACAATACGGCAACGCAGGCTGTTTACCAGGTTGTGTTGTGAAAACAACAGCAGGAGGAGTCACCTTATTAAGTAGGGCACGGGCAGGTGCTTTTTTAGAGCCAGTGTTGTAAAATGGGAGGGATGTGGTGATGGGGGAGGGAGGGAGGGAGGGAGGAATGGAGGGGGCGGGGTGTGTCCATATGGGATCATTCATTTACACCTGTCTGATTAATTGACCTTCTTTTGTGTTTGACAGGATAACCTTCTGTTAGACATGTACCTGGCTCCCCACGTAAGAACACTGTATACACAAATCAGGAACAGAGCCCTTATACAGGTATGGACATGCACGCACGCACACACACACACACACACACACACACACACGTCTCATAGTCTCACAGCCTCACACATATAACACACACAGTCTCATAGTCTCACAGGTAGACAAACACACACACACACACACACACACACACACACACACAGTCTTCATAGTCTCACACATACGCCTCACACATACACACACACACACACACACATATTTCACATATTTACCTCAAAGGCATGCAGCCTGCTTTGATAAAACCTGAAAGTAACATGCCACCTTTTGAGGAAATATATGAATTTTCCACCTCCCCTTGAGTTAAACGATTAAATTGTGTCTTTTTCCACTTCATCCAATCGTTCTCTCAGTCTGACAGCAGTGCTTTTAGCCCCAGCCTTGCACAGATCATTGAATCAGAACCTTTTCCCCAAAAATTTCATTGTTCCTTGAAGCTTGTTGGCTTATCAGGGGGTCTAATTCACCACTTCTGTGGGTCCACTTTTGTGTTATATTATATTGACGGCTTTGTCTAGACAGAACCTGTGCCAAAAACACATTGTTATGGACTGTACTTTACAGTTACCCCATGATCGTTAAACCAGCTCACTGGTATGCACTTGTGAAGTTGAAATTCCACCACAAAGGTTAGCCTGTTATTACGGCTTCAAAAACAGTACAATGACTTTGGGATTTAGGAATTAATCACTCACTGACTTAACTGAGAGTTTAACAATTCTGCTGAGCTGGCATTCAGTATGTGGCTCCAGCCTGAGGTTGGGCTTTGTATGGTTGAGTCAGTCCATATATTTCTTTTCTTTGAGGCTACCGTATCAGAACAGCAGCATTTCGCACAACATAGACCGAATATGTGAATTATAGATGGCATTAACAAATGTGGGCATGTGAAAATGAAACTTTCATGCCCACGTGAGTTAGCGTTGGCTGCTGTTTCACTATTTATTGCATAGAAATTGGTTCATTTTCATACCTATCTACATGACTTAACAATCTGAAACAACAGAGCAATTGGATGATTCAGACCCTTAATTGTGACGTTTAACAGCAGAGGTCAAACCCCAAAGTCTCTCCCGTATTCATCAACTGTAGCTAAAAGTGGAACAGGTTTTCCAGAAAGTTCCCTTCTTTCTTTGTGTGTTTTTTTGTGTTTGTCGATGTGCTGACATAATGAACCCATTTTGCTGGTTGAAACTGCCTCTAACCTCTCTAACCACTATTCCAATCTCCTCCTCCTTCCTCTGCAGTACTTCAGCCCGTACGTCTCGGCCGACATGAACAAAATGGCGGTGGCCTTCAACACCACAGTGGCTGCACTGGAGGACGAGCTCACCCAGCTCATCCTAGAGGGTCTTATCAACGCCCGCATCGATTCCCATAGCAAGGCATGCTTAACCCTAGCGCACACCCCCACACACACACACACACACACACACACACACTTACTCTCATCATCACATCATCTCATCACTCTTCTCTGATCACTTACTGACCACCTATCACCCTTGTTTAATTACCTCTTTTCTCCATTCTATACATTTCTCCCCTTTTCTATTTATCTATTTTTTTTTTCTTTTCATCACTGTTTATCCTGCCTCCTCCATCTCTCCTGTAATCTACTCTGCCTGTTTTGTTTCATGCTCTTTCTTCCTCTGTTTCTCTCACACCTCCTCTGGCTGTTCTGTTTCATGCTCTTTCTTTCTCTCTGTCTATCTTTCTCTCTCTCTCTCTCTCTCTCTCTCTCTCTCTCTCTCTCTCTCTCTCTCTCTCTCTCTCTCTCTCTCTCTCTCTCTCTCTCTCTCTCCCTCCCCCTTTCCCGCCGCCTCACTGGTGATCCATCATCTTGTCTACTCTCTCTCTCTGTGTGGGGGCTAGTCCCCTAATGCTTAACTCCTGTTTGCTTGCTTCTTCTTTTCCCTCCTGTCTGTTTGTTAATCCTGCCCTGCCTGCCTGTCTGTCACTTCCTGCTCTCCCAGTGGACTCCCCTACTCCCCCTCTCCTGTTGGACTGTTTCTTGGAATACCACAGAACACAACACTCGTTACAAACTACAATACATGTTCATTATAGATGTTAATACTTCTCTGTGTTGTCTGTCTGTCTTTGTTTGTTTTTTTGTTTCTGTGTGTGTCTATAGATCCTTTACGCCCGAGACGTGGATCAGAGAAGCACAACGTTCGAGAAGTCCCTACAGATGGGCAAGGAGTTCCAGCGACGAGCCAAAGCCATGATCCTGCGGGCAGCCGTGCTGCGTAACCAGATACACGTCAAGGTAACGGGCTCTCCAGGGTAATGTGTCCTCGCTCTGCTCTCCTCTCCTTCTCGTCTCTCATCCCCCATCTCCCTCCATCCCACCCTCATGGCCATCTTAAGGTAGCTCCAGACCAAAGATCCGCAACGAGACAGGCTGCGACGTTCTATAAACCTGGACGTTCTAAAACTCTGAAACTGCGATTTGACATGTTAAATCTTTTTAGCGACGGCATGCAACTGCCTGCAACAACCTGCAACGATTCATTCACACCGCCGCAACTCTGTTCTAAAACCGCTTTGTTTCGTCTCGTCGCAGATCTTCAGTCTGAATTGTCCTTTAGACCTCCTCTGCTCATGGACTCATAGCCACTCTCACCCTTCACTAGTTTGCTCCATCAACAGCACCTCCATCCCACCCACTAGTCCGTTCCATCATCACACTCACAGTGTTGTTTGCTGACGTCAGTCACATATGTGACCAAATGTGACAATGTGGACAAGTGAACCACAAAAGCTAGTTTTCTGCATCTGCAATCCCTGACAGGCAATCCCCTCCAAAAGAAAAACTTGCAAGTAAAATTCAAGCACTCTTGCAAGTAACCCTCACCCTAACCCTAGATTTAGGGAG
>JAODXP020000015.1:4713893-4736744 GCA_027497455.2 Sardinella longiceps
GGGAAGGACATAGACAGACAGACAGACAGACAGACGGAAGGACAGAGACAGAGAGACAGACGGAAGGACAGAGACAGAGAGACAGACGGAAGGACAGAGACAGAGAGACAGACAGACAGACAAACAGACAGACAAAGGGAAGGACATAGACAGACAGACAGACAGACAGACAGACAGACAGACAGACGAGGAGAAAGGGGAGATGGAGGCCGTTAGTTGACATTTCAAATCCACATCGATCATCAATCCATTTAAAATTTAAAAATGGGTAGAATCCACACTGACACATAGTATGAAAGATCACATGAGATCACATCAGATGTCATTAAACCTACTATAATAAAAATATCTATAACACCATCATCTTTTGAATTAATTTGGACTGTGTGGCTATTAATCTGTTAAATCTAGTTACACAATGACTCACATACAGTATCCTGAGCACAAGGTCTCCTTTGGATACAACACACACAACACAACAACCAGTGTTGAATGAATTACTCAACAGAGCTCTTGCGATACACGGCTACTGCTGCAACCCCGGTGCTGTTGCGCACCACAAGCACAATGGTTAAGGAAACACTAGTGGGTGAGCCTTTGGTCAGACTGAGGGCACATAGAGAAAAGACTTAAACCACCATGTTACTAGAAGAGAACTGGATTTATCAACTCAAAAGCTGCGTTCGGAAAGGCATACTACGTGCTATATACTGCATACTGCTTCAGTATATACTGAGTACTGGATGCTATACACCATCAGTATGCCATCAGTATAACATCCGGGAAACGTTTGCATACTGGTAAAATCATATTTTCCACATAATGCATACGACGTACTACTTCATGCCAGGATCAGTACACCAGTAGTACCCAGTACGCATTTTCGAACACGGCAAAAGAGAGTTATTTACAGGTTAATAAATGGTAAATGGTAGTAAATGTTTGGATCTTCAGGCATTGATTCAAAATAGCAAGATAAAATGCTTTTTATAATCAGATTTCCCGCTCCCAAACACATTGTCTGTTAATGACGTACAAATTAAAGATAAATTAATGATAAATCTCAGCAAATAGTAAGAAACTAGTAAAAAGAGTGTCTGGTTTTCTACACTGCAACAAAACCCAACAACTAGATGACAACGACAAACTTTGAGAAGTTCAAGCGGATCTCTCCTTCGACAAACATGGAAGCTTACATTGTCATGACAGTCTTGGCGTTATGAAATCTAAACCGCCATGTCTTGCATCATACTGCAACTTACTGTGTGAACAACGACCAAAATCCCCACAAGCTAAAACAATTTAACACTACCATATGGCAATGTGCCATCAGTAGGGAAAAACACAGTAAACTCCCAAATATGTCAAACATAACTTAAAACTATTATCGCACACACACACACACACACACAACCTTGAAAGTTTGACCATATGCATGAAATTCAGCCTTCCAATTTGAGTGACAATTTCCAGAAAAAATGGGCTATTTTAAATAGCATTATTATGGTTACGGGTAAAGAGACAACAAAATGTTTGTAGTGTGCCAACTCTGGACTAAGTGCGGCTTGGTCTATATCCACAGACTTCTGATATTTTCATTTGAAGCCAATTTAAAAGGGAAATCCGAGAGCCGAGAGAATTAACACTAATTTGTGTGGGTATAATGAACTTTGCTTCAGTATCGTTGCCGCTTCCCAAATTTACACGGTCTAACGATCTACACGGCCGAAAATTCTCATATTTTCACTGACTGGCAATGTCAAACAAAAGGACTATTGCCCATTGCTATGGGGGTGAGTTCCCTTCTATAACTCAGCAGAGTGTATATATGGAGCATTCTGCGTTAGTTCTGGCAGGCCACGTAGTCAAGCCCACTATCAGCTGTTACATCTCTAATTGGTTAATGCCAGCCCAGCCCATGTCAGCTGTCTTTCCGCTGCCACTCGCCATAGGCTGCTTGTCAATAGGGCGCTCTATTTAAGCTGTTTCCCTCTGGTTAGTCTTCCTGCTGCTTCAGTTGCACGCTGATTTCGCAAACGTCCATTTCGGAAGTCCGCCGATGTTGAGCTACCCTCTACTGTTAGTCCTCTCGCTGTCAATCATGGCCTGCAGTGCCGCTGAGGACGATCCGTGGCAAAATGATTGCGTAGATGACACCCAGGCACCCCAACACCAGTCCAGTCTCGTTGATGACGCCGTCCCAGAGGACTCCACTGCCTCCGTCCGTAGGAGCTCCCGCTTGGCAAGTCGACCTAGATCTTCCGCTCTCAACTTCAATGAATGGCCTCTGCCCAAGGTCCTCGAAACGCTGTACAAACACAACATTCCGACTCCAGCTGGAGCCTCTCATGAAGACCTCTTTGCTCTGTTGTCTGAAAACCTGGACACTGTCAGCGTTCCGGTTGCTGATCCGGTTGCCCCGCCCTCCGGCACCAGGAAGGAAACACAGCCAGAAGAGGAAGAACACCGAACCGGCAGCTGCCGTTACATCTAAACGACCTGGCCCGGTCCGCGCCAGTTCATTCATAGCTCAATCCGGCGAGGATCCTACACTCGCGGCTCTGTCCAGCATTCAATCCTCTCTCCTCGAGATGAGCACCAGGATCCAGGTTCTGGAGTCCAACCCTATCCGCGGCCCGCTTCCAGCTCCAGTTCAACCAGCTGCTTCCTCCTCGGCTCATCAAGTCTTCGGGGACTACGAATTAGCTGCTGAAGTCATCCCGCGGAGAACCCTCGCTACGGCTATCCCTGTGTCTACGGGCTCTCCATTCTTCCCTCCATCGGCTGCTATATCCCACCAGCTGAGAAGCAACATTCTTGCAGGTAATGACATTAACCTTGTTAAGATTTTGTTGCATTCCGAACTTTGTGATAGGCGCACAGTGGACTGTGGCGACGTTTCAGTCACTCTTAAAGACGGTGACCCCAGACTTTTAAAAACTCTGACGCTCGCTGAGTTCAATGTCGCCTTTGGCGTGTATAGGGACGTCATTTGTGAAGTGTATCCTGCTCGAAGAGCAGAGTTTGACACCTATTTGGCTATCATATCCGACCTGGCTTTATCTTATGGAGGAACCTTGTTCTTCGAATATCATAAGTCCTTCTCCGCGAAAGCAGCTATGTTTATTCAACGTTTTAATCAACGAATCGATTGGTCAGTTGTAGACCTTAGCCTTATAAGTAGGCACTTTACTGGCCACCAAGCCATTTCCTGCTCAATTTGTGGTTCCCGATCGCACTCCACCAACCTGTGCTCAAAGTCTGCGCCGCTCCAACCAAAGCCTGGCCCGAGTCAAACTGGCGACCAGAAGGTGACCGCTTATAGCACCCCTCTCTGTTATAATTTCAATGAAAATGTCTGCAAGTTTTATAACTGTAAATATATCCATGCTTGTAGCTACTGCGGGGATGGTCATCCCAAATCCGTCTGTCCACGGAGAACCCGCTTTTTGAGAAAGGAAAAGAAAAATAAAGCCTTCAACCCCAATCGACGTTCCCAGGCTGGGAAGGGCGTTGAAAAATCATCCCAACCGCTGTTTCGTGAATTATTTGATTACAGGACTCGTTCATGGTTTTCTTGCTGGGTTGTCTTACTTGCCAAAAAATTCGCTTGTTTGCAATAATTTGCTGTCGGCTTCTAAAGAGCCCGATGTTGTTGATGCTTTGATCGCGAAAGAGGTTATTAAGGGATTTATGATTGGGCCTTTTGATACATCCCCTTTCTCCTTGTTTAGGATAAATCCAATTGGCATTGCTACGCGAAAGTACTCTGGCAAGAAACGTTTAATTATTGATTTGTCAGCCCCCCACCATGGTCCTGAGCAAAGCATCAACAGTCTTATTCCTTTAGCACCTTTCTCTTTGTTTTACAACACCGTCGATGATGCCGTGAAATTTATTAAACAGGCAGGTCGAGGAGCCTGGCTCGCTAAAGCGGACATATCTGATGCTTTTAAAGTCATGCCTTTGCACCCTTCGCAGTGGCATTTATTTGGCATTAAGTGGAGAAGCAAAATGTACTTTGCAGTAAGGCTAACTTTTGGTTGTCGCAGCAGTCCAAAAATTTTTGATACCCTCTCTGAAGCTCTGTGTTGGATTCTTCTTAATAATGACAAGCTGCCATTCGTTCTCCACTTGCTAGACGACTTTTTACTCGTCGATTTTCCATCAGCAATTCCTGATCACTGTATCGCTGCGCTCAAGCGCTCCTTTTTCAAATTGGGCGTGCCTCTATCTGAGGAAAAACGGTAGGCCCTCTTCATGTCATTGAATTTTTAGGCATCACCCTTGATTCTATTAACATGCAAGCATCTTTGCCCCTTGAGAAATTGCAGCGCATAAGACAAATCATGCAGGAGGCTCAAGAGGCGCCCTCCTTCTCTAAGAGAGATTTACTGTCTTTATTGGGGCATCTAAATTTTGCTATGCGCATTCTCCCCCAGGGTCGCGCTTTTATTTCCAGGCTGCTCGACCTTTCTAAATCTGTCAAAGATTTGCATGATGTTATCGTCTTAGACGCAGGTTGTAGATCGGATCTCAGGTTCTGGTCTCTGCTACTGGATAATTGGAACGGGATCTCTTTTTTCCACAACGATTTTCTCGAGTCCTCCATAGCCCTAAAACTTTTTACGGATGCTGCGCCCTCTCTTGGTTTTGGCGGATTTTTTAATGGTCAGTGGTTCGCTGGTGTTTGGCCAGAAGAGTTGCTACATTCACCAGCAAACCAATTATCCATCGCTGCTTTGGAGTTGTACCCTATTGTCGTTGCCTGTATTCTATGGGGGAGGTATTGGGCCAGGAAACAAATTATGTTTTTCTGTGATAATGTAGCAACAGTTAACATTATTAATAAGGGGCGATCCTCCATACCTTTTATTAATAGATTCGTCAGACGCCTTACATGGTTATCCATTTTGGGCAACTTTCATTTTCGTGCAACCCATGTCCCTGGCTTAAACAATCAAATTGCTGACGCACTTTCTCGATTTCAGTTTCAGAGATTCCGCCTCCTGTGTCCAGAAGCGGCAGCATGCGGTCTGGAATGCCCCCCTTTCAATCAGACTGTGCTAGATTAGCCTCATCTCTGCAGCCTTATTTGCGCTCTGCAGCGCAGTATATGCGCAACGGTTTAAGCAAATCTACATTAAAAATGTACGATTCAGCCTGGTCTCATTTTAACTCTTTTTGTACCACATTTTCAGTAACTACTCTGCCTGTCAATATTCCTTGTGTTAGTGCCTTTATAGTCCATTGTTTTGAGTCCCGAAAAATGCAGCCTTCCTCCATTAAAAGTATGATAGCCGGCATCCAATTCCACCTACGCTGCTTGGATCCATCCTCCTGCAGTCTACTGGAGAATCCATCTATTCGGCTCCTGCTTAACGGCCTCAAAAAAGAGAATCCTCAAGGCAAAGATCGCCGCCTCCCTGTCACACTTTCTCTGTTGCAAAAAATTATATCACGGCTAAGGGAAGGGTGTTTCTGTCCTTACACTGATCGATTGTTAGAAACTATTCTGCTCACTGCGTTTTATGGGTTTCTCAGATGTGGTGAATTCTGTACTCGCACTCAATCTTTCGATCCTTCTCAGGACCTCACTATTTCCGATATGTCAGTTGGTGCACACTACTTTACTTTATTGCTTAAACATTCTAAAACTGATAGGGATAAGAAGGGAACGATTATTTATATCTCTGAAACTAACACTGCTTATTGTCCTCTGTCTTCCATGTCGGCATACATGATGAGTCGATCCGGCGCTTGCCAGCGGGAGCCGCTGTTCTTGACCCAAGAGGGGAAGCCTGTATCCAGAACCTGGTTCGCAGCTCGCCTCCGCCTGCTCTGCCTGTACTGCGGACTCCCACCAGATCGCTACACAGCACACTCGCTGCGCATAGGAGCCGCTACCACTGCTGCCGCCTCTACTCCCGTCTCCACGCTGAAGGCTATGGGGCGATGGTCTTCTGCGGCTTACGAGCGCTATCTCCGGCCTGATGCTCAGGCCATACTTGATGCTCAAAAGGCTATGAGCACCGCTTCTTGATTCGTTTCTCTCCGTCAGTTTTGGGGGTTTTGGTGCTGCACTCTTTTGCTCTTGCTTGAGCGCTCTCCCTCTTGTCGTTTAAATTTAATAAAGAACGTTTTCAATAGTTAGATCGTATGTCTTTATTGGGCTATTGGTTAATTCAGCATATAACTTTAATTTGAAAATTTGGCCTTAGATTTCTTTACCTCCGCTGGCTCTTGAAGCCAGGGAGGTTGCCTGGTATGGTCTGTTTGGGGGGAAAATGCATTACCCTTCCATTTTATTTAAATGGGGGTAATTCTCCCTGAGTTGCTGCTGTTCCCCATCTTGGCTTCCATGGAGCTCATGGAAAAGAAGGGAACTTCCTCTGAACAGAGTCATACCGCCAAATTAAATTATTTGCATTATAAATAAAGTCTCATATAAATTATCCGCTGTTTTCTTGTTTCATTTGACGTAGTGGACCTGACAGAAATGGAGCATTCTGCGTTAGTTCTGGCAGGCCACGTAGTCAAGCCCACTATCAGCTGTTACATCTCTAATTGGTTAATGCCAGCCCAGCCCATGTCAGCTGTCTTTCCGCTGCCACTCGCCATAGGCTGCTTGTCAATAGGGCGCTCTATTTAAGCTGTTTCCCCCTGGTTAGTCTTCCTGCTGCTTCAGTTGCACGCTGATTTCGCAACCCACCTCCTCCCCGGCTCCACCCAAAGAGGAAAAACTGGAACGATGTCATACTGTTGTCATTGTTGCTTGCTCTGTTCATGGGGGAAAATGCATTACCCTTCCATTTTATTTAAATGGGGGTAATTCTCCCTGAGTTGCTGCTGTTCCCCATCTTGGCTTCCATGGAGCTCATGGAAAAGAAGGGAACTTCCTCTGAACAGAGTCATACCGCCAAATTAAATTATTTGCATTATAAATAAAGTCTCATATAAATTATCCGCTGTTTTCTTGTTTCATTTGACGTAGTGGACCTGACAGAACTGCAATTAACGCATGCTGTTACCATCTTGCCATATGGGGGAACGTACCCAAGAAGAACGAGGTCTTGCCCATGGCTTGGAAACAGCTGCTGCAGTCTTCATAGACAGAGCGGTCTCCGGCGGCGAGGATAACAAGCATGCCTTCGTTTGACAGCTGCTGGCTCCCCGATACTGGAGCCTCTAAGAAACGCCCACCTCTGGACGTGATCACCTGGGGAAAGAAAACAAATGCAAAATGTGCAAAAAAACAAATAAGCAAAAACAAACAAACAAACAAACAAACATTTTCTCTTGGGATAACCACTCTTCTTGTGAACTCCACTAAAACAACAGAGCCTGACGACTACAATGATGACCAGATGAATCACTTCTGACAACCATACATTTAATGTACTTCCCAGTGGGAGAGTGCTTTGCTTGAAATCCAAAACTACTGGTTCTGCCTTTAACTTCTGTTTGGTGACTGGAATGTCTACTGAAGAATCAAAGGTCTTCCCAGAATATTCCGATGCAGTACTGGAGCGATAAAATATTAAGTAGAAGCACCCAAGCGGAGTAATCCTGCCTGTAAAGAAAACCTGGCCTCACATAATTTTCCATTCATTTTTCCGTCAACTTAAGTTAAATAACCTTTATTCATTAATTTCACTATCAAATTCATTCCATTAAAAATATGTTCTTCATTCATTATGGCCAGTCACTATCGAGGGGGGTCACTAAAGTCAAGCTTGTTGTTGTGCAAGCGGAGTAGCAAAAGAGGCACCACGCATGTACTGTAATCCCACACATGACCCTCCAGCACTGACACACAACGCCAGTCCAGTGTTTACCTGTGAGAGCTCTGCCACTGTCTCTGGGTCGATGGTGGACATCTCCACGTAGCATTTCCCCGGCCTGATTCCCTGCAGCACGCCACTGGGACCCAGTACCAGCTGACACACACACACACACACACACACACACACACAGGTCAGATTCAGCACAGAGATGAGGACATCCAAAAAAAAAAAAAAAAAATTGCCCAATGAAAGGTCAAACTAAGAGACAGGTCAATAAAAAGGTCTGCTCACTGTTACCAAAAAGCAATGGACAAGTTACCATCATAAATATTTTAATGAACAAGCAATGTTTCAAGCAGCAAAGATCTTTGTAAGATTTTTGTGAAAGCCCGATTAGGATCTCTGTGGATCAAATACTGCTTGTTTAAAATATTTGGGAGGTTCTGACTGATATTACATCATGAACAACTACATAAAGTAAGGCAAAGAGAACATTGTGAAAACTAATATAGGAATTAGTGCATAGCTATTCCAAGGTATTAAGACATGTAATACTGAGAGCTTGAGAGAGTAATACTGAGAAAACATGGCAGCAAGACAGATACATGACACTGTCAGCACTTAACAATTTTTGTACTACAGTGCACTGTGTATTAGCAGGAGAAAGTTTTCAAAAAGGGGTAATCAAGGACACCGTATCAAGAGAGCCAGGGAGAGAGAGAGGGAGAAACCCAAATTCCCCTTGTCAGTCATTTCATAAGTGTAATGCGCCGGGTGGCTTAAGTACCATGGAAAAGCGTCCCATTACTAAGTGTGACTCGAGGCAGCTCTAGCCATCCTGCAGGAGCTTAATGCACATTCATTCAACATCATCATTCAAGTGATGTGGAGGCAATGAAGATGAAGACCTGTCAAATGACAGGACGACGGAAACAAATTCATCCTCCTCCTTTCCAAGAAGGTCAAATATATTAATCTGCAACTGGTGCTTGCTACCGGTAGCTTAAATAATAGCACTGTCATATGACCATTTGAACATTTTTATATATTCTAGGACAGCACAGCAGAGCTGTGTGGGTATGTGTAAGTCTATGTGCCAGGATTCTGACCAGTTTTACATAGATTTCTGAAGACTTAGATGTACAACAGGCCACATAATTTTACGACACTGTATAAAACAGAGGTTCCCGTCCTTTTTTGGCTGGTGACCCCACAGAACTCTAGTAAATATCTTTAGTCCTCACGCACATCCAAATTATGTTGGGTGCAATATCAAAAGAAAGTATCACTGTAAAAAACAAAGTAATATGCACACCGGAGCTCCCATTTTTACAGTTTTAATTGTGTAACGTTAGCCATGTGTGATCTCTGGGTACGATCTGATACTCCAAACCAGAATTTCTCCACTGCCACTCCCGTGTGCAATCGCTGATGGAATTAACTGGAATTAACTCTCTACTTTCAAGAAACTCTTGAAAACCCAGCTCTTTCAAGAGTATCTCTTGTCCTAGTTCCTTCAACTACCTGGAATGCCCTGATCTAGCACTTCCCAACTCTTGCACTTGCTCTCCTATTAGCAAATGACACTTCCAGTAGGCATTTTACTTGTATTGTGTTGTAGCTTGATTGTTATCTCTCTTTTGTAAGTCGCTTTGGATAAAAGTGTCTGCTAAATGCATATTAGATAAGTATCTTAAAGTTTTAGGAGACCCCCAGGTTAGTAAACGCTGGTCTAAAAGCTATATCACGAGGCCCTGTATGCGATGAAGGCCAAAGCCCCTGGTGTCCGTGACACAACTACTTACATCTCTTGCAGCCTTTGGGTCTGATACACAGGAAAATGTGATGTCACACATGGAAACGACTTCTGCTGGCGTTCTCCCTAACCGTGCACCTTCCTGGATAAACAAGTCGCACTGCAAAGGGACCACACGTACATACACACACACACACACACGTTAGCAAAATTCTGCATCCCAAAAGCACTGAAGAGAATTCAACCAACACAACAGGATTCTCTCTCCAAAAAGCACCACACAAAATATACACGCAGACACACATCCACAAACAGTTTTTCTCTGTCTGTCTCTCACTCACTCTCACACAAACAAAATGACCAAAATATTAATTAGCATTCCTTACTTTTAAAGTACCCAATTCACATTCAAAATCGTCAACAACATGGGTTGCCAAGAGTCCCGTTTGAACATTCATATAAACCAATTACCCAGACACACATTGTTTAAATTGACTTGTATAAAACTCATTGCAGATTTAAGACCTACATGATTGAAACCAGCTGTGCCTCACTATTAGAGGTTTACATTAACGCACAGCTACAACCACACACACACACAGTTTGATTATTTATTTGGAATGGCTAATACTGATTATAAACAACACAGCATCCAAATAGTTGCAAAGAGCCTATTCTGGTTTACAGTACAAAACAATGTTGTAGTGCATGGTGAAAACATAGCAGTACATTATCATTACACACACACACACACACACACACACACACACACACACACACACACCATGGGTGATTCATTCAATCACTTTACCTTTTCAGCTGTGCGGTTCCATACGGTGACGACATGCCCCATCTTTAAGAGGTTAGAAACGACTCCGCTGCCCATTAGACCGAGACCGAGGAAGCCTATTCTGTTAAAGGAGAAGGAAGGGGGACATGTCATCAAAAAAAAAAAATAAATAAATAAATAATAAATAAAAAAAAAACACATATCAAATGACAGGATTTGCAAGTTAGAGAGAGAGAGAGAAACAACCCGAAAATGTTAATGTGAGAATTTACATAATTCCCTCTGGTAAGACGTGTCCTACCGCTGTCAAGTGCTGCTAATCTCGTAGTATGGTTACAAGTACCTTGTAACCATACAGCTGTCTGCCTTATATGGTTAAATGCTCAACCTTGAATGTGCAGGCTCTTCCATACAGGACCAGCACTTATGTACAGGACCAGTCAGTGCATTTGTTTCCAATGCCATTTAAATGGGTAAAGTTCTTCGCTTAACAAAACAAAAGAGAATCTTTGAACATATAAGGGCGCACAAAACAGTCTAAATGAACAGTGAAATGAACTAGGATGAATAGACCGGTATGTGTATGATGGTCTCAAAAACAAAATGTGGCACATAACATCATTATCCAACTGCTGCTGCTGTTCGTCCCTAAGCCCCACCTTCCTCGGGGTCTTTTTTTAGTTACCTTTTATCTGTGGGCGTGATGCTGCCATTCAGCGCTGTGCTGTCGGCCGCCTGAATGGACGTGGACCCTGTGTCCTGCACCGAGAAAAAAGACAGACAGGCAAAAACACACTCAGAACAGAACCATACTCAGCAGAAGGGCAGAGAGAGAGAGAGAGAGAGAGAGAGAGAGAGAGAGAGAGAGAGAGAGAGAGAGAGAGAGAGAGAGAGAGAGAGAGAGAGAGAGAGAGAGAGAGAGAGAGAGAGGAGAGGAGACCAAAGAATGAGGCCGGAATTAACAAAAACAACGGGGGGACAACAAAAAAAAAAAACACAATAAAGTAAATTGCAATCCTCAATGCTTTGCAAATGTAATTGAATTAAAAAACAAAAAACAACAACAAAAAAAAAACCCTTGTTGTGTCACGGAATTCTGTCTGGTGTGTAGTCTGAAAGTTCCTGAGCATGGATCCCTGGTGGGGACGTGGTGGTTAATATATTTTTAGACAGGTCTTCTGCGTTCCCTTTCACTACATTTTGTGCTCCCTTGCAATAGTTTTGTAGCCCGACATAGCCCGACCATAATACTGCTGTTCATCCGTATTCATGGTCTGGAGGTTCTTTAACCTGACGCGATTATACTGCAGGGAGGAGGGCATTCACTTCTGGTTTGAAACTATTGGACAGCTCGTCTAATCAGCTTCGCTTATTGGCCGGTAGACTCTCTACCGATGTAAACATTCGTATTATGGGCGGGCTATGTCAGGCTAATAGTTTTGCGTTCTCTCACAATAGTTAAAGGCATTGTGACGGAGTGCCAAATGTACAGTATTGCAAGGTAACAAGAGTTTTGCGCTCTCTCGCAATAGTTAATGGCATTGCAAGAGAAGGCAAAAGGTTGAATATTGTGCGGGAATGCAAAAACCATTGTAAGGGAACAATAATCGGAGCCTAAAAATATTAACCACCATGACCACAGAACTCCATTACCTTAAAGGAGAAAGCCGGCGTGAATCAACACGTAGTCCTACTGTTTTGTAGTGCCAAGCGCTATTGTTAGCCACCTCAATCACTGGATTTCATGCAAGGCAGACTGAGATAGCCAAACAGCAGCTAACGTTAACAGAATGGGGCATTTCAAACCGAAAGCAAATCGATTAGGTTTCGTTTTTGACATGCCTCATTCAGTTAGTGTTAACTGCCGTTTCGCAAACTCGGCCAACGATGCACAAAATTATATCATTGAGGTGGCTTTCAGTAGTGCTTAGCAGTATAAAACAGCAGGGCTAGGTGTTGATTCATGCCGGATTATACCTTTAACTAAGCGGTGAGGAATGAATCCAATTTAATTGTGTGTGAGTGTGTGTTTTTGTTGTTGCTGCTGTTAATGCTCAGCTCACCTCCTCGATGATTTTAAGACGTTTGCTGATGGGCTCCATGGATGATGCGGGCTGCAGGGAGACAGGTTGAAGAAAAAAAAACATTTGTTAAGGATTTAGTTTACGGGTTAGGAAAGTGACTTTAAGCGGCCACATGGATAAACACACACACACACACACACACACTTCCAAATACCAGGGAAAGTGCTACCCGGGGCCTCCATATTTTGACAGCTTCAGTATGGTCAATAAACAAACTCTGTATGCACGGTTTTTTTTTTGCAAGATGTCTTGCATCAACATCTCTTATCAGAAGCGCTGCCAGAGTCTCTAGTGAGACCAGAACGCTGTACGTTTCCTATTCAAGGTTACCTGAGCACATTTGATGTAGCCAGTCAATCAAGGGGAGACGGTGTAGGAAAAAAAACAACAACATTAATGCTCTGGTGTGTGACGCGAACAGGACGAAGGCATTTGACTAGACGGTTATCTAACTACGCAGTCACTTGTGTTTCAATGGCTCTGATCTGATAAGGTCGCCTAAGGGACCGGCAGAGAGAGAGAGTTGAGAGGCAGAGCCTGAGGAAGACAGGCGGTTTGGAACTACAAACCAGTTATCAGCCTAACCATATGCTTTGTGCTACAGTTAGAGCAAACAGAGTCCAAGACCACGGGGGTGGGGGAGGAGAAGGAGAGACAAGAGAGAGAGCAAGGACGCGAGAGAGAGAGAGAGAGAGACGCGAGAGAGAGAGAGAGAGAGAGAGAGAGAGAGAGAGAGAGAGAGAGAGAGAGAGAGAGAGAGAGAGAGAGAGAGAGAGAGAGAGAGAGAGAGAACAGGAGGAGACAAAATGGTGGACCTTATGTGACGCGGAGAGATGCAGCGAGACACAGCTCTTCAAAAACAGGCAGATTCTAGGCACGCCTACAGTACACTAGTAGTTTGCTGACTTTCCTCCGCACAGACAGAGGCGAACTGACTGAAGCTGGCAAGAGACAGAGGTGTGGTGTGGGGGGTACGGAACACTGCACAGTAGTGGCCAGGGAGGGGGGGGGATAAGAGGTTGGCACAGGCTCCAATTGAAATGGCGGACAGAGTGCAAAGTGAGACCAGAAGAGCAGTCTTATCCATGCCTAAAATCATTTCACCAATTTGATGAAAACCTAAGTTGTGAATCGTAGGCTGATCCACTCAAAACTCAGTCAAAACTCTGTATGAAAGACACTGTAGCTTGGTGCAAGAGCCACTTTGGTTGCCGTTATGACTTTGTTCCTTTGTCCGCCGTTTGAATTAGGAGTCCTGTGTGCTGAAGTGTGTCTCTGGCAGCATCAGTACCATTCATACAGTGTGTGTGCTTTGCAGCATCATCCCAAACACCAGAACATGAATGGGTGATTGTAAGTGCCGGGGGTGGGGGTCGAGGTAGGGGGGTGGGTTTGTTTTTGTTCCTGCTAATTATTGCAACACACATCATCACTCCAGTCCACAACATGCATGTGTAGGCAACAACACGTTTTTAGATGTCCAATACAAAGTACACAGGCAAGTGTACACACATATATAACTATTACACAAGTATAAACGGATCTGTTTGAACGGTTCTGGACGCAAAGTTGAATTCCTCTGCGTATGTTTTTAAAACAGGGGGCCTCATTTGGCGTGCCTTTACGCGCAGGTTGGGTGGACATCAAATCAAACAATCAAATCAAATCAAATCAAATCAAATACTAATCACCCTGATCAAACTGCAAGGAATGGAAAAGGGTTAGGAGAAAAGGAAGGAGAAAGAAAGAAAGAAAGAAAGAAAGAGCATTCCGTGCAGTGTCCACAAAGACACCAAAGAGGTCTAAAAGGGGGGGGATAGCACTTACAAATAAATGAGTAAAAATCAAACAGAAATCAAAAGAAAAAGAAAAGAACAGAAAGAAAAAAAGAAAGAATTCTGCAGCCCAGCAAAGCCATACCCTCTTACCTTCTCAGACTGGCTGAGCAGAAAGTGGTGGAAATGTGGGTCATCCTTTACTGGCTACAATGGAAAAAAGTTAAATTGGAAACTATTCTCCAGAGAAACTGGCTGACCTAGTAGAGGATCTGCATGTGTGGGTGTGCAAAGGGGGCTTGAGATGCATCAGGGGCAGAAAAGCAGAAAAAAGAAGGGATGCTCACAGATTTGTTTTTTTTTTTCTTCTTTTTTTTAAGGACAGGGAATTAAAGGCAAATTTGTGAAGCACTCAGATCAATAAAACTTGCGATTGAGATCAAACTAGGAGTAGAAAAAAAGGAGTACAGTCTTCCCTGAAGACAGATGAATATCTAGAGCCTACAGTACAAGTACAGTAACGTACAACTACAGTAGAGTAATAAAAATAGACTAGCTGTGTATCCTTTACAGCATAAAGCCAGTGCTGCTGCTTACAGAAGTTAAGAGAAAAACACCACAGCAGTGTGAAGTGCATAGATCCTCTTCCCTTTTTTGTGTGATTAAGTAAGTAAGTAAGACAGCCGTAAGTGCAGGCAAAGCAAGCCGTGGTGAGTGTCACCTACACTGCTATCCCACTTGAATCCTGAGACTGTTCCTGCAACCAGTCGCTGGACGGAGGATGGCTCTGGGTCTGAGTCTGTTAACTCCTTTGGGGAGAGAGACATACGTTGACATACCTGGAGCCTCGTTTACTGGATTTAAGGCATCTCCATAGAAAAAATAATAATTAAAAAAACACACTAAAAAAAAGGGATTAAAAAAAAAAAAGAAATGAAAAAAGAAAATCCAGTCTATTTTCATTCAACTGTTTGCAAATGGCCACCAGCAACAGTTTGGAGGTTGTGATGTACACATGTAAAAAAAAATAAAAATAAAATATATACACATACATAAAGAAAATAAGCCGGCAAAAAATATGGACAGGGTCAAAATCATGGGGACAGGGGGATTCTAGACAATCAGATTGAGACTGACACACACAGACAAGTATGCGCGACAAACACCACAGCAGGTGCTGAACAAATGGCCTCTTAAGTAGCCTACAACTCAGACAAAACTGCCATGGCTATTTAAATACATGCACCCACCTGTCCCAACCCCGTCTATAGTCATGCCCCTGTCACCCACCACATTATCCGCAATATAGCCTAAATGACGCCCCTGAGGGGTTCAAGTACTCACCTTGTCTGAAGAGCCCCCCTTGAAAGGATCTTCGTCATCCTCTTCGATGATCTTCATGGGCTTGGCAGGAGCTTTTCGGCCTTTCGATTCTGTGGACTTTTTGTCATCTGAGTTACTGTGTGATCCCTGCACACCAACCAATCAGTGAGAATGAGTGACCATGCTTCTGTATAGAAAGCACGACACTGACGGGACCGGGGCATGGATGCAGACAGGCATGCATGCATGCATGCGTAGTTGCGTGCATGCATACCAGCAAACCGCCCCGCATCCCCGACCGTAGTGCCAAACTGACAACAGAAGCATGTAAGGGTGGCCGATGGTGGTCGTCTTCCTGACCACTTCAGTCTCTATCTTTTCAAGTGCCATCATTACAGATTCCATCTCATTCTCATTCAGTCGGCTAGTTTGGCTTGTCTAGCTGGCTAACTGGGCAGCAGTCTTTTTACTGGGCAAAAGCCCAATGGTCTTGTGGTCCAACATCACCACACACCACAGACTTTTACCCAATAAGCCAGCCAACCAAAGTCAAGTCAGACCTACCCAACAACACTTGGGCATGAATCTCAACATCCCCACTAAGCCCTGAACCCTCAAAGACTAACGGATCATTCAGACGTGATGGCAGATGGACGGCAAATGGACGGCAACGCTCTGCGTTAACGCTCACAACAGCCAGTCACTACCGTGAATCTTTTGACGCTGTGTTTTGATAGGCCAACGCTGGCTACCGCTTGCTCATCATCCAGCAAAAGTTTTCAACGCTTTCTGCCGGATGACATGCCAGTGGCAGCGAGCGGTAGCCAGCGTTGACCTATCAGAACACAGCGTCAAAAGATTCATGGTAGTGACTGGCTGTTGTGAGCGTTAACGCTGAGCGTTGCCGTCCGTCTGCATGATCCGTAAATTAGAATGAGTCTACCTTGTGATTGACCAGTTCATGCCAAGTGAGTCTTTAAGGGTTCAGGGCTTAGGGTGGACACTGGGATTCAGCCTACTGTAGGTTTCAATTGAAAACAGTACTGTAGTGCAAGAGTGTGTTGTGAGTGCTGGAGAGGTCTAGTTACCTGGTCTTTCCCTTTGCCCTTCTTTAGAAACTCTTCTACTGCGTCTACAGCTTGTTGGAAACGCTTGCCCTTGTTTATCTTGATCATCTCCTCTTTGTGGGGGTGGTAAGGCTTTAGCTGTTCAATCTTTATCCAGGCACTAAGCAATGAGGGGGAGACAGAGAGGGCATTATAAAACAAACTGGACACAATACACAGGTCAGACATTCATGAGAGACTGGCACTACATGAAAACTTTACTCACTGGTCTTCAGTTCCAAAAAACTTCACAAAGAAGCATTTTTTGCCCCTTGGCTTTTTCAAGTCCTTGGGTGGACTTACAATCTGCAAAAATACAAAGGTTTAGATTGGTAAATGCCAAGTCGAAATCTTAATATCTACACATGTTGCTTCACGTGCTATACCATGTTTAAAACATGGAGTACAGGGCTGAGAAACACCCCGAAACAAAGGGCAAATTAGCTTAATGGGTACAGTGAAACTTGCCTTTCCGGGCCAAGGCGGATAGCGTCCGAGCTTCCCCCTAAAAGAGATCACAGGGACAGGAATATGATGCGACATAGATGTAACTACAGCAAACAATACTGCGCCGATTCTCAAAATTCCTTCCGGTCAATACACGATCGTGATAAATCCCACCATTACAGTACCAAAAACCTATGCTGCTGTATGTGTTGCAAAGCAAAATATTGAGTTTGTCTAAGTTTTACAGTCACAACAGCCTAGCCTGGCTAGCTTCCGTTACCATTTGCATTTAAAGATAACGTTAACACAAAATCGCTACCTTCCAGATTCGTGTCAGGCTTTACATAAGCATGGCGCTCTTGCTTGTAAGAGGAAGAGATGGGAGCCGCCTTTACCCCACATAGTGCGACAAGTTGTTGGTCATTATCAAATCTTAAAACAAGTTAAAGTAAGCACGACAGCTAGCTAGCAAGGCTCACGACCAAGATAGCAGGCAAACCAGTTAGTTAGCAATTCGGCTAACGTTGTGCCTATGGAAGCGCTGACTGCATTTGTTTGGGTTGACTCGTGAAGTAATATATAAGCTTTTCTTTACTCATTACAAGATCATTTCGACCCAAAACACACAAGGACCTTGTCCAAATACAGACTCAAACTCAATATTCTAAATATAATACATATTTTTCATTATATCACTTTGAAATTTCATATCTTACCACACCAAATCCCCGATTCTCAGATGCACCGTCGCCATCTTAAATTGTACTGAAAACGTCGCACTGAATCCAGGGTAAGTACACACCCACTTAAAGATCACATGAGTTGTGACCCCAAGCGGACAGAAACAGTTGCGCATGTTGATTTACTGTAAATCTACATTTCCAAACATGTTTTGGCCTTTCAGGAATATTTTCATTCTTTCTGCCTTACCAGTTCTCTCTTTAAACAGGCTTAAAAAATTACTGTCTAATAAGCAACCATCCTTTGGCCTATCCTCTAAATCAGGGGTCTAGATTTAGTTATCTAAATCAGGGGCCAGGGACCCTTCATGGAGCCAAAATGTTTTCAAGGACCCCTCTTGATCGCAACAAAATTTTAGCTATTTGTTCTTTCAGATGCAACAGGCATGTAATTGTACATTGGCATGTCATTGCATTTGGCAAAATTTGACTGAGCAGAAGTGCTTTTCGGTAGGCCTACTGTTTTAAAAATACCCAAGGAAAGTGTTTTAGTATATTTCTATCTCTATAAGACAAGTTTATGTTATGTAACAAACTTTTTTCACAGACTCCCCTGGCAATGTGCTGCGGACCCCTGGGTGTTCCCGGACCCCTGTTTTAGAACAACTCTAAATTATCCTTCATCATAAAAAGTAGCTGCAGTATCATCCCAAACATGAAAACATCAATGGGTGATTGTAAGTGCCGGGGGTGGGGGTTGGGGTTGTTTTTGTCCCTGCTAATTATTGCAACTCACATCATCACACCAGTCCACATGCATGTGTTGGCAACAACACATTTTTAGATGTCTAATACAAAGTACACAGGCAAGTGTATACACATAACTATTACATATGTATAAAAAGATCTGTTCGGACGGTTCGGGACGCAAAGTTGAATTCCTCTGCGTGTATTTTTAAAACAGTGGGCCTCATTTGGCGTGCCTTTACGCCAAATTCTCAAATTCTTAATTCTTATTCTTAAACAGCGATGGGCCTTAATCATTGATCTTTATTCTGATCTTCAGCCTCTTATAGGGTACAAGGCAGGCGACTGGCATCAGCAGGACAGGCTGTATAGGCTATCCTTAAAGCAGTCTCTCAAGAAGTCAAGGAAGTTTATTTGTCACATGCATATGATTATAGGTGTATCAGTGCAGTAAAATGATGTGTGTTGTCAGCCTATTTTTGTAGAAGGAAAGTACTAGGATGTTTGGTTGGTTGATGGACTACTGTAGGTGAGTGTGTGGGTTGGAGTTGAGTGGGGCACCAACAAGGAGCACCAAAGAGTAACAGGGGCAAGGAAAAGGTAGATGGGAATGTGTGCTGTTGTATGTGGTGGGAAGAGGGCATGGTGATGGTGTGTTGTACATGGGCAGAGGGTGTGGTGAGCAGTATGCTGAATGTATGCATGTTAGAAAGGCTGTCTACTGAGTGTGTGTTTGTGTGTGTGTGTGTGTGTGTGTGTGGGGGGGGGGTAGTGCTGTAGTATGTTCTGTGCATTTGTGTACTTCGAGAGGTGTTTATTATCCAAAGGATTTGACTTGTTCCCTTATAGCACATCATTAGATGTAGGCCTATTATTCTGTATTTTTGTGTAAGTAGTCTGTATGTATGTCTACTTTTGCATTATTCTTCTTCACCTTTATTGTGTTCTACAAAGCCATTTATATTGTTTCCTATATGATACTGTATACAACCCTCTCGTAATACCTTCTGCCACCTATTGGCAGTAGTCTAACATAGCACAACAAGTACACCACCAGATCATTATACTCTGTTTTTTATTTTATAACAGCAATAAAAGTACAGTGTAAAAGAGAATTGTAAAAGAATTCAGATGGTAGGCTAAGTTATAACACCAATATCTTGAACCCATTTTTTAAGAACACACCATGTTTGCATACATTCAGAAAGGCTTTCTCCAATGTGCATTAAAGATAGCATAGAGAGGCCCATCACACAACCCTCCACATACCACAGCCAAATTGTGCAAAAGGTGAGTATCCATTCATAAATAAGCACAGTTTTATGTTGCGAGACAATGGCTGAAAAATATTACTTTCAATGTTAAACTGAAAACTAGAGAGGAGTATTCTTACTGAAGACATGAAAACATTATATTAATAATAAAAGACAGATGAAAATTTCATTGGAATTTGTTTACTTTTTGCCTGACACCATTACACCAAACTCCTGGATGCTTATCTCTTTGTTAAGGTACTGCTGCAATTGACGATTCGTAATGAGACCTGCCCTTAGAGCCTCGTCGATCGAAAACTTCTTTCCAGACTTCCTGTCGTGCAGAACTGAGGACTCTCCGTTCGGACCCTTGACTGTGATTTCTTCCCAGTCGCACTCCTGGCTCTGCAGGTTGACAAACATTTTCCAGTCAATCAGTCCGAGTTTGTAAGCCTCCTCCGGTCTCATCTCTTTGCCTGTGTCGGGATCGATGACGACGATGGACCGCCTCAGGTGGCTTTCCCTCTGCTCTCTCTTCACTCTTACTGCGGATAAGTTCTTTTGGAGTTTCTCTATCTCTTCATCTTTATCCTTTGTGATGCGTCTGAGATCTGAGAGCTCGTTCTGGAGTGATGTGAGACGCAGCTCGAGGTTTTTGCCATTCTCTAACGGCACAGACTCTGTGATGTGTTTGGTCTCTTTGGTGGTGATCTGAATCTCGGACTGAAGCCTCCTGATTTCGTTTTGGAGCCGCTGGTTCTCTTGCTGCAGTCTGTTGCTTTCATCACGGATGTAGTCGAGTTCTTTGTTCGACTTTGTGTTTGTGAACTCCATTGTTTGCAGCCGTGTGTTGAGCTCATGGATCTCCTGGTCAAGCTCACGTTTGCGTCTGTTCTCTTCATCAATAGTCTTCTTGAGTCTCTCAATTTCCAGTTCTGCCTCAGGATCTTTCTCAACTTGGACTTTTTCAGAGCGCACCACACGTTCTTTTACCTCAATCTTTTCAAGTGTGGCCTGCTGTTGCAGCAAGGCATTGAGCTCTTTCTCCAGCATTACTCGTTTGTGTCGCTCTTCATCGACCTGAAGCTTGAGAATAGAGTGCTCTTTTTCTTGCTGAGGATCCTGCTGCAGCACCACCTTCTGCTTCACGGTCACCTTTTCACGGTTCTCTTTGTCTTTAATCTCCAGTTCGTTAAGACGAATTCTCAAGCGCTGGATTTCCAGCTCTGCATCTCGTCGAGCTCTGCGCTCACGCTCGATCTCTTCAAGCTGAAGGTCCAGATCGTTCTTCTGCCGATTTAGTCGTGAAAGCTCATCTTTGAGATTCTCTTTGTTTCTCTGCTCATGGTTGATACTCTTGACAAAGTCGTCACACTCTGACCTCAAGAGCTGATCCTCTTCAACCTTAACGACTTCCTGCTGAACAAATTTTTCTCTCACCTGAGAAAGGTCGATCTTCTTGAGACGGATCTTTTCCTCATTCTCTGTCCTGTCTCTTTCCAGATCCAAGCGTTTCTTCTGCTCCTCAGAGAGTTTCCTCTTAAGGCTCTCAATCTCTTCCTTGGTCTGAGGATCTTCACGATACTGCAGGATCTCTTTGATGACTTCTTTGGTCTGTACCTGTGGTTTGGTATCTTTCCATCTCTGAATTTCATTGTTCAATCTGAGGATTTCGACTTCAGTTCTCTCAGTCTGGTGAGTTTTATCCACTATCTCATTGCGAAGCCTCTCCAGTTCTCTCTCAGTTTCAGGATCTGTCTTGTATTTAATGACCTCCTTGATAATTTCTCGGACTTCAACTTGAGGACCCCTGTTCCTTAGCATGGTGAGCTCACTTTGCAGAGTAGTCAGCTGGTGCTCTGTATCTTTGTATTTCCTCTGTTGGTCCACCATATCCATACGGAGATTGGCCACCTCAGACTCTGCTTTGGGGTCAGGCCGAACAATCTCCTTCACCTTCTCTTGGACGATGACCTTTGATTTTTCAACCTCAAGGCTTGAGATTTTCCTCTCAAGGTCAACTTTCTCCCTCTGGGATGATCTATGTTTAGACTTCTCATCTTCATACTGACGCCTGAGATTCTCCACCTCCCTTTCCAAGGCAATGTCCTTCTCCACTTTCAGGACTTCTCGGATAGACACCTTCTCTTCAGCCATAGCCTTCTCCTTCTCAAGCCTCCTCAGCTTCTCCTGCAAGAACCTGAGCTCATCCTCCAGCTGTCCTCGTCCATCGATTTCCTTCTGCTTCCTCTCCAGAAGCGATCTGTATTCACTCTCAAGCTGGGGGTCATTTTGCACCTTAACTACCTCCTCTTCAGTGATGACCTCTTGCTCCTTGTTCTTCTCCTCTGCGAGGAGAGTGACCTGCCTCTTGATCTGAACAATCTCGCTGTCTTTGATGGTCCTCTGCCTCCTCATCTCTTCGAGTTCTTCCTTGAGCTTCCTCACTTCCTCTTCCTGACCGCGGTCTCTCTCGATACGGAGCACCTCCTTGACGGTGTACTTTTGCGCACCCTCCTTCACCTCTGTCTCCAGGCCACGTAGTTTCAGGCGGAGGGTGTCCAGCTCGCTCTCCAGAATGCGAGTGGTTCTGCGCTCATCTGACAGTTTCTGCTGGACCTTGTGGATATCTTCGTCCAACTGTGGGTCTGGCAACTTCTTGATGAGCTCCTTTTTCACAATGGTGTCCTGTGGCTTTTGACCCTCAAGAACATAGATGTCACTCTGGATTGTCTGGATCTCTCTTTCAAGTTGCTCACGTCTCAGAGTTTCATCCTCAAGCTGCTTCTTGATTCGCCAAGTTTCTTCTCCTGGGGCTGAAGCGTTCACAGACTGAACAGACTGTGTGATGATTGGAACCTCTGGTTGCTGTAACAGTGATAATCAGCGGAAGTATAAAGATTGAGCTTATTCCATTTTCATCACATATATAAAATAAGTACAGCAATGATGTTTTAAGATCAAATTATTGTTTATTGGGTAAATGATTACAGTACCTGATTCAGGAGACTCTGTGCAAATTCAAGGTTCTGCAGTCTCTGCTTGTTTATGGCATGCACTTCAGTGAATTTGGAGTCAATTGCAGCTTCCTGTAAGCAAGTGG
>JAODXP020000015.1:4736844-4752586 GCA_027497455.2 Sardinella longiceps
AGACGGACAGACAGACAAGGAGAAAGGGGAGATGGAGGCCATTAATTGACATTTCAAATCCACATTTTCTTTTATAGAAAGGGAAGATTACACAGCCACACCTATGAAAAAATATAAGACCATCATCAATCCATTTAAAATTTAAAAATGGGCAGAATCCACACTGACACATAGTATGAACATGTCATTATCTTTTGAATTAATTTGGACTGTGTGGCTATTAATCTGTTAAATCTAGTTACACAATGACTCACATACAGTATCCTGTGCACAAGGTCTCCTTTGGATACAACACACACAACACAACAACCAGTGTTGAATGAATTACTCAACAGAGCTCTTGCGATACACGGCTACTGCTGCAACCCCGGTGCTGTTGTGCACCACAAGCACAATGGTTAACGAAACACTAGTGGGTGAGCCTTTGGTCAGACTGAGGGCACATAGAGAAAAGACTTAAACCACCATGTTACTAGAAGAGGACTGGATTTATCATCAACACTGGAAAGGCATAGTCTATTTACTGATGGCTTAATTATACTGGTACAATGGTACGTAAATGTTTGGATACTTCAGGCATTGATTCCACATAATAGCATACGACGTACAACCATGCTATGTTTAGTAATCAGTATTTCCCGCATTTCACGCAAACACAGTTGTCTCAGTTAATAAATGGTAATGGTAGCAAATGTTTGAATCTTCAGACATTGTTTTAAAATGCAGATAAATCTTTTTATAATCAGATTTCCCGCTCCCAAATATTGTCTGTTAATGAGACTGATTAAGATAAATTAATGATCAATCTCGCAAATAGTCAGACACCAGTAAAAAGAGTGTCTGGTTTGCTACACTGCAACACAACTCCTCTATCTAGATGACAACAACGAACTTTGAGAAGTTCAAGCGGATCTCTCCTTCGACAAACATGGAAGCTTACATTGTCATGACAGTCTTGGCTTATGAAATCAAAACCGCCATGTCTTGCATCATACTGCAACTCACTGTGTGAACAACGACCAAGATCCCCACAAGCTAAGACAATTTAACACTACCATATGGCAATGTGCCATCAGCAGGGAAAAAACAGTAAACTCCCAAATATTTCAAACATAACTTAAAACTATTATTGCACACACAACCTTGAAAGTTTGACCATATGCATGAAATTCAGCTTTCCAATTTGAGTGGCAATTTCCAGAAAAAAATAGGCTATTTTAAATAGCATTATTATGGTTACAGGTAAAGAGACAACAAAATGTTTGTAGTGTGCCAACTCTGGACTAACTGTGACTTGGTCTATAGCCACAGACTTCTGATATTTTCATTTGAAGCCAATTTAAAAGGGAAATCTGAGAGCAGAGAGAATTAACACTAATTTGTGTGTGGGTATAATGAACTTTGCTTCAGTATCGTTGCCGCTTCCCAAATTTACACGGTCTAGGTGGTCTACCGATCTACCCGGCCTCAAATTCTCTTATTTTCACTGACTGGCAATGTCAAACAAAAGGACTATTGCCCATTGTTATGGGGGTCAGTTCCCTTCTATAACTCAGCAGAGTGTGTGTCTGCAATTAACGCATGCTGTTACCATCTTGCCATATGGGGGAACGTACCCAAGAAGAACGAGGTCTTGCCCATGGCTTGGAAACAGCTGCTGCAGTCTTCATAGACGGAGCGGTCTCCGGCGGCGAGGATAACAAGCATGCCCTCGTTTGACAGCTGCTGGCTCCCCGATACTGGAGCCTCTAAGAAACGCCCACCTCTGGACGTGATCACCTGGGGAAAGAAAGCAAATGCAAAATGTACAAACAAACAAATAAACAAATAAAAACAAACAAACAAATAAATAAATAAACAAACAAACATTTTCTCTTGGGATAACCACTCTTCTTGTGAACTCCACTAAAACAACAGAGCCTGACTACAATGATGCATTACCAGATGGATCACTTCTGACAGCCATACATTTAATGTACTTCCCAGTGAGAGAGCGCTTTGTTTGAAATTCAAAACTATTGGCTCTGCCTTCAATTTCTGTTTGGTGACTAGAATGTCTACTGAAGAATCAAAGGTCTTCCCAGAATATTCCGATGCAGTACTGGAGCGATAAAATATTAAGTAGAAGCACCCAAGCGGAGTAATCCTGCCTGTAAAGAAAACCTGGCCTCACATAATTTTCCATTCATTTTTCCGTCAACTTAAGTTAAATAACTTTTATTCATTCATTTCACTATCAAATTCATTCCATTAAAAATATGTTCTTCATTCATTATGGCCAGTCACTATCGAGGGGGGTCACTAAAGTCAAGCTTGTTGTTGTGCAACCGGAGTAGCAAAAGAGGCACCACGCATGTACTGTAATCCCACACATGACCCTCCAGCACTGACACACAACGCCAGTCCAGTGTTTACCTGTGAGAGCTCTGCCACTGTCTCGGGGTCGATGGTGGACATCTCCACGTAGCATTTCCCCGGCCTGATTCCCTGCAGCACGCCACTGGGACCCAGTACCAGCTGACACACACACACACACACACACACACACACACACACACACACACACACACACACACACAGGTCAGATTCAACACAGAGATAAGGACAGGATGTAGGATACACACATCCAAAAAAAAAAAAAAAAAAAAAAAAAAAAATGCCCAATGAAAGGTCAAACTAAGAGACAGGTCAATAAAAAGGTCTGCTCACTGTTACCAAAAAGCAATGGACAAGTTACCATCATAAATATTTTAATGAACAAGCAATGTTTCAAGCAGCAAAGATCTTTGTAAGATTTTTGTCAAAGCCCGATTAGGATCTCTGTGGATCAAATACTGCTTGTTTAAAATATTTGGGAGGTTCTTTTAATTACAGTGTAAAGCCTTCTCTTGACTGATATTACATCATGAACAACTACATAAAGTAAGGCAAAGAGAACATTGTGAAAACTAATATAGGAATTAGTGCATTGCTATTCCAAGGTATTAAGACGTGTAATACTGAGAGCTTGAGAGAGTAATACTGAGAAAACATGGCAGCAAGACAGATACATGACACTGTCAGCACTTAACAATTTTTGTACTACAGTGCACTGTGTATTAGCAGGAGAAAGTTTTCAAAAAGGGGTAATCAAGGACACCATATCAAGAGAGCCAGGGAGAGAGAGAGGGAGAAACCCAAATTCCCCTTGTCAGTCATTTCATAAGTGTAATGCGCCGGGTGGCTTAAGTACCATGGAAAAGCGCCCCATTACTAAGTGTGACTCTAGGCAGCTCTAGCCATCCTGCAGGAGCTTAATGCACATTCATTCAACATCATCATTCAAGTGATGTGGAGGCAATGAAGATGAAGAGCTGTCAAACGACGGGACGACGGAAACAAATTCATCCTCCTCCTTTCCAAGAAGGTCAAATATATTAATCTGCAACTGGTGCTTGCTACCGGTAGCTTAAATAATAGCACTGTCATATTACCATTTGAACATTTTTATATATTCTAGGACAACACAGCAGAGCTGTGTGGGTATGTGGTAAGTCTATGTGCCAGGATTCTGACCAGTTTCACATAGATTTCTGAAGACTTGTAGATGTACAACAGGCCACATAATTTTACGACACTGTATAAAACAGATGTTCCCATCCTTTTTTGGCTGGTGACCCCACAGAACTCTAGTAAATATCTTTAGTCCTCATGCACATCCAAATTATGTTGGGTGCAATATCAAAAGAAAGTATCACTGTAAAAAACAAAGTAATATGCACACCGGAGCTCCCATTTTTACAGTTTTAATTGTGTAACGTTAGCCGGAAACGTTAAACAATTAAAACGGTAAAAATGGGAGCTCCAGTGTGCATATTACTTTGTTTTTTACCCACACAACTGTACAAACCCTAACCAAGATTTTTAACGCACATTGTGTGATCTCTGGGTACGATCTGATACTCCAAACCAGAATTTCTCCACTGCCACTCCCGTGTGCCATCGCTGATGGAATTAACTGGTGGAATACCCTTCCCAAGACTATTAGAACAAGAGGCACTCTCTCTACTTTCAAGAAACTCTTGAAAACCCAGCTCTTTCAAGAGTATCTCTTGTCCTAGTTCCTTCAACTACCTGGAATGCCCTGATCTAGCACTTCCCAACTCTTGCACTTGCTCTCCTATTAGCAAATGACACTTCCAGTACAGTAATTTCCCGCATATAAGCCGCATTGTGTATAAGCCGCAGGGCAGTGTTTTATGCAAGTTAAAAAAAAAAAAAAAAACATATTAACACCATATTAACTGCTCCCCTGTTTTAACCTCATAGCGGAAGAAATTTTGCAAAATCAATGTATAAACCGCGGCTAATAGTCGGGAAATTACGGTAAGCATTTTACTTGTATTGTGTTGTAGCTTGATTGTTATCTCTCTTTTGTAAGTCGCTTTGGATAAAAGTGTCTGCTAAATGCATATTAGATAAGTATCTTAAAGTTTTAGGAGACCCCCAGGTTAGTAAACGCTGGTCTAAAAGCTAAATCGTAGGGCCCTGTATGCGATGAAGGCCAAAGCCCCTGGTGTCCGCGACACAACTACTTACATCTCTTGCAGCCTTTGGGTCTGATACACAGGAAAATGTGATGTCACACATGGAAACGACTTCTGCTGGCGTTCTCCCTAACCGTGCACCTTCCTGGATAAACAAGTCACACTGCAAAGAATCCACACGTACACACACACACACACACACGTTAGCAAAATTCTGCATCCCAACAGTACTGAAGAGAATTCAACCAACACAACAGGATTCTCTCTCCAAAAAGCACCACACAAAATATACACGCAGACACACATCCACAAACAGTTTTTCTGTCTTTCTCTCACTCACTCTCTCTCACAGAAACAAAATGACCAAAATATTAATTAGCATTCCTTACTTTTAAAGTACCCAATTCACATTCAAAATCGTCAACAACATGGGTTGCCAAGAGACCCGTTTGAACATTCGTATAAACCAATTACCCAGACACACATTGTTTAAATTGACTTGTATAAAACTCATTGCAGATTTAAGACCGACTTGATTGAAACCAGCTGTGCCTCACTATTAGAGGTTTACATTAACGCACAGCTACAACCACACACACATGTGCACACACACACACACACACACACGCACAGTTTGATTATTTATTTGGAATGGCTAATACTGATTATAAACAACACAGCATCCAAATAGTTGCAAAGAGCCTATTCTGGTTTACAGTACAAAACAATGTTGTAGTGCATGGTGAAAACATAGCAGTACATTATCATTACACACACACACACACACACACACACACACACACACACACACACACACACTATGGTTGATTCATTCAATCACTTTACCTTCTCAGCTGTGCGGTTCCATACGGTGACGACATGTCCCATCTTTAAGAGGTTAGAAACTACTCCGCTGCCCATTAGACCGAGACCGAGGAAGCCTATTCTGTTAAAGGAGAAGGAAGGGGGACATGTCATCAAAAAAAAAAAAACAAACAAACAAACAAAAAAGACACACACACATATCAAATGACAGGATTTGCAAATTAGAGAGAGAGAAACAACTCGAAAATGTTAATGTGAGAATTTACATAATTCCCTCTGGTAAGACGTGTCCTACCGCTGTCAAGTGCTGCTAATCTCGTAGTATGGTTACAAGTACCAGCTGTCTGCCTTATATGGTTAATTCTCAACCTTGAATGTGCAGGCTCTTCCATACAGGACCAGCACTTATGTACAGCACCAGTCGGTGCATTTGTTTCCAATGCCATTTAAATGGGTAAAGTTCTTCGCTTAACAAAACTAAAGAGAATCTTTGAACTTGATCTTAGAACATATAAGGGCGCACAAAACAGTCTAAATTAAAGTGAAATGAACTAGGATGAATAGACCGGACAAGTGTATGATGGTCTCAAAAACAAAATGTGGCACACAACATCATTATTATCCAACTGCTGCTGCTGTTCGTCCCTAAGCCCCACCTTCCTCGGGGTCTTTTTTTAGTTACCTTTTATCTGTGGGCGTGATGCTGCCATTCAGTGCTGTGCTGTCGGCTGCCTGAATAGACGTGGACCCTGTGTCCTGCACCGAGAAAAAAGACAGACAGGCAAAAACACACTCAGAACAGAACCATACTCAGCAGAAGGGCAGAGAGAGAGAGAGAGAGAGAGAGAGAGAGAGAGAGAGAGAGAGAGAGAGAGAGAGAGAGAGAGAGAGAGAGAGAGAGAGAGAGAGAGAGAGAGAGAGAGAGAGAGAGAGAGAGAGAGAAAGACCACAGAATGAGGTCGGAATTAACAAAAACAACGGGGGAAGAAAATCACACAATAAAGTAAATTGCAATCCTCAATGCTGTGCAAATGTAATTGAATTAAAAAACAAAAACAACAACAAAAAAAAAAACCCTTGTTGTGTCACGGAATTCTGTCTGGTGTGTAGTCTGAAAGTTCCTGAGCATGGATCTCTGGTGGGGACGTGGTGGTTAATATATTTTTAGACAGGTCTTCTGCGTTCCCTTTCACTACATTTTGTGCTCCCTTGCAATAGTTTTGTAGCCCGACATAGCCCGACCATAATACTGCTGTTCATCCGTATTCATGGTCTGGAGGTTCTTTAACCTGACATAGCCCGACCATAATACTGCTGTTCATCCGTATTCATGGTCTGGAGGTTCTTTAACCTGACGCGATTATACTGCGGGGGGGTGGAGGGCATTCACTTCTGGTTTGAAACTATTGGACAGCTCGTCTAATCAGCTTTGCTTATTGGCCGGTAGACTCTCTACCGATGTAAACACGCCCCAGAGGACCGTGCCCAGACCATGATACGTATGAACAGTCGTATTATGGGCGGGCTATGTCAGGCTAATAGTTTTGCGTTCTCTCACAATAGTTAAAGGCATTGTGACGGAGTGCAAAATGTACAGTATTGCAAGAGAACAAGAGTTTTGCGCTCTCTCGCAATAGTTAATGGTATTGCAAGGGAAGGCAAAAGGTTGAGTATTGTGCGGGAATGCAAAAACCATTGCAAGGGAACAATAATCGGAGCCTAAAAATATTAACCACCATGACCACAGAACTCCATTACCTTAAAGGAGAAAGCCGGCGTGAATCAACACGTAGTCCTACTGTTTTGTAGTGCCAAGCGCTATTGTTAGCCACCTCGATCACTGGATTTCATGCAAGGCAGACTGAGATAGCAAAACAGCAGCTAACGTTAACAGAATGGGGCATTTCAAAACGAAAGCAAATCGATTAGGTTTCGTTTTTGACATGCCTCATTCAGTTAGTGTTAACTGCCGTTTCGCAAACTCGGCCTACGATGCACAAAATTATATCATTGAGGTGGCTTTCAGTAGTGCTTAGCAGTATAAAACAGCAGGGCTAGGTGTTGATTCATGCCGGATTATACCTTTAACTAAGCAGTGAGGAATGAATCCAATTTAATTGTGTGTGAGTGTGTGTTTTTGTTGTTGCTGCTGTTAATGCTCAGCTCACCTCCTCGATGATTTTAAGACGTTTGCTGATGGGCTCCATGGATGATGCGGGCTGCAGGGAGACAGGTTGAAGAAAAAAAACATTTGTTAAGGATTTAGTTTACGGGTTAGGAAAGTGACTTTAAGCGGCCACATGGATAAACACACACACACACACACACACACACACACACACACACACACACACACACACTTCCAAATACCAGGGAAAGTGCTACCCGGGGCCTCCATATTTTGACAGCTTCAGTATGGTCAATAAACAAACTCTGTATGCACGGGTTTTTTTTGCAAGATGTCTTGCATCAACATCTCTTATCAGAAGCGCTGCCAGAGTCTCTAGTGAGACCAGAACGCTGTACGTTTCCTATTCAAGGTTACCTGAGCACATTTGATGTAGCCAGTCAATCAAGGGGAGACGGTGTAGGAAAAAAAACAACAACATTAATGCTCTGGTGTGTGACGCGAACAGGACGAAGGCATTTGACTAGACGGTTATCTAACTACGCAGTCACTTGTGTTTCAATGGCTCTGATCTGATAAGGTCGCCTAAGGGACCGGCAGAGAGAGAGAGTTGAGAGGCAGAGCCTGAGGAAGACAGGCGGTTTGGAACTACAAACCAGTTATCAGCCTAACCATATGCTTTGTGCTACAGTTAGAGCAAACAGAGTCCAAGACCACAGGGGTGGGGGAGGAGAGAGAGAGAGAGAGAGAGAGAGAGAGAGAGAGAGAGAGAGAGAGAGAGAGAGAGAGAGAGAGAGAGAGAGAGAGAGAGAGAGAGAGAGAGAGAGAGAGAGAGAGAGAGAGAGCGCAAGAGAGAGAGAGAGAGAGAGAGAGAGACGCAAGAGAGAGAGAGAGAGAGAGAGAACGCAAGAGAGAGAGAGAGAGAGAGAGAGAGGGAGAGAGAGAGAGAGAGAGAGAGAGAGAGAGAGAGAGAGAGAGAGAGAGAGAGAGAGAGAGAGAGACAAAATGGTGGACCTTATGTGACGTGGAGAGATGCAGCGAGACACAGCTCTTCAAAAACAGGCAGATTCTAGGCACGCCTACAGTACACTAGTAGTTTGCTGACTTTCCTCCGCACAGACAGAGGCGAACTGACTGAAGCTGGCAAGAGACAGAGGTGTGGTGTGGGGGGTACGGAACACTGCACAGTAGTGGCCAGAGAGGGGGGGGGGGGATAAGAGGTTGGCACAGGCTCCAATTGAAATGGCGGACAGAGTGCAAAGTGAGACCAGAAGAGCAGTCTTATCCAGTCTTTGCCTAAAATCATTTCACCAATTTGATGAAAACCTAAGTTGTGAATCGTAGGCTGATCCACTCAAAACTCAGTCAAAACTCTGTATGAAAGACACTGTAGCTTGGTGCAAGAGCCACTTTGGTTGCCGTTATGACTTTGTTCCTTTGTCCGCCGTTTGAATTAGGAGTCCTGTGTGCTGAAGTGTGTCTCTGGCAGCATCAGTACCATTCATACAGTGTGTGTGCTTTGCAGCATCATCCCAAACACCAGAACATGAATGGGTGATTGTAAGTGCCGGGGGTAGGGGTCGGGGTAGGGGGGTGGGTTTGTTTTTGTTCCTGCTAATTATTGCAACACACATCATCACTCCAGTCCACAACATGCATGTGTAGGCAACAACACGTTTTTAGATGTCCAATACAAAGTACACGGGCAAGTGTACACACATATATAACTATTACACAAGTATAAACGGATCTGTTCGAACGGTTCTGGACGCAAAGTTGAATTCCTCTGCGTATGTTTTTAAAACAGGGGGCCTCATTTGGCGTGCCTTTACGCGCAGGTTGGGTGGACATCAAATCAAACAATCAAATCAAATCCAATCAAATCAAATCAAATCAAATACTAATCACCCTGATCAAACTGCAAGGAATGGAAAAGGGTTAGGAGAAAAGGAAGGAGAAAGAAAGAAAGAGCATTCCGTGCAGCGTCCACAGAGACACTTCAAAGAGGTCTAAAAGGGGGGGGGGGGATAGCACTTACAAATAAATGAGTAAAAAATCAAACAGAAATCAAAAGACTTAAAAGAAAAAGAAAAGAAAAGAAAGAAAAAAGAAAGAAAGAAAGCATTCTGCAGCCGAGCAAAGCCATACCCTCTTACCTTCTCAGACTGGCTGAGCAGAAAGTGGTGGAAATGTGGGTCATCCTTTACTGGCTACAATGGAAAAAAGTTAAATTGGAAACTATTCTCCAGAGAAACTGGCTGACCTAGTAGAGGATCTGCATGTGTGGGTGTGCAAAGGGGGCTTGAGATGCATCAGGGGCAGAAAAGCAGAAAAAAGAAGGGATGCTCACAGATTTGTTTTTTTTTTTTCTTCTTTTTTTTAAGGACAGGGAATTAAAGGCAAATTTGTGAAGCACTCAGATCAATAAAACTTGCGATTGAGATCAAACTAGGAGTAGAAAAAAAGGAGTACAGTCTTCCCTGAAGACAGATGAATATCTACAGCCTACAGTACAAGTACAGTAACGTACAACTACAGTACAGGAATAAAAATAGACTAGCTGTGTATCCTTTACAGCATAAAGCCAGTGCTGCTGCTTACAGAAGTTAAGAGAAAAACACCACAGCAGTGTGAAGTGCATAGATCCTCTTCCCTTTTTTGTGTGATTAAGTAAGTAAGTAAGTAAGACAGCCGTAAGTGCAGGCAAAGCAAGCCGTGGTGAGTGTCACCTACACTGCTATCCCACTTGAATCCTGAGACTGTTCCTGCAACCAGTCGCTGGACGGAGGATGGCTCTGGGTCTGAGTCTGTTAACTCCTTTGGGGAGAGAGACATACGTTGACATACCTGGAGCCTCGTTTACTGGATTTAAGGCATCTCCATAGAAAAAATAATAATTAAAAAAACACACTAAAAAAAAGGGATTAAAAAAAAAGAAATGAAAAAAGAAAATCCAGTCTATTTTCATTCAACTGTTTGCAAATGGCCACCAGCAACAGTTTGGAGGTTGTGATGTACACATGTAAAAAAAAATAAAAATAAAATATATACACATACATAAAGAAAATAAGCCGGCAAAAAATATGGACAGGGTCAAAATCATGGGGACAGGGGGATTCTAGACAATCAGATTGAGACTGACACACACAGACAAGTATGCGCGACAAACACCACAGCAGGTGCTGAACAAATGGCCTCTTAAGTAGCCTACAACTCAGACAAAACTGCCATGGCTATTTAAATACATGCACCCACCTGTCCCAACCCCGTCTATAGTCATGCCCCTGTCACCCACCACATTATCCGCAATATAGCCTAAATGACGCCCCTGAGGGGTTCAAGTACTCACCTTGTCTGAAGAGCCCCCCTTGAAAGGATCTTCGTCATCCTCTTCGATGATCTTCATGGGCTTGGCAGGAGCTTTTCGGCCTTTCGATTCTGTGGACTTTTTGTCATCTGAGTTACTGTGTGATCCCTGCACACCAACCAATCAGTGAGAATGAGTGACCATGCTTCTGTATAGAAAGCACGACACTGACGGGACCGGGGCATGGATGCAGACAGGCATGCATGCATGCATGCATGCATGCGTAGTTGCGTGCATGCATACCAGCAAACCGCCCCGCATCCCCGACAGTAGTGCCACACTGACAACAGAAGCATGTAAGGGTGGCCGATGGTGGTCGTCTTCCTGACCACTTCAGCCTCTATCTTTTCAAGTGCTATCATTACAGATTCCATCTCATTCTCATTCAGTCGGCTAGTTTGGCTTGTCTAGCTGGCTAACGGGGCAGCTGTCTTTTCACTGGGCAAAAGCCCAATGATCTTGTGGTGCAACATCACCACAGACTTTTACCCAATAAGCCAGCCAACCAAAGTAAAGTCAGACCTACCCAACAACACTTGGGCATGAATCTCAACATCCCCACTAAGCCCTGAACCCTCAAAGACTAACGGATCATTCAGACGTGATGGCAGATGGACGGCAAATGGACGGCAACGCTCTGCGTTAACGCTCACAACAGCCAGTCACTACCGTGAATCTTTTGACGCTGTGTTTTGATAGGCCAACGCTGGCTACCGCTTGCTCATCATCCAGCAAAAGTTTTCAACGCTTTCTGCCGGATGACATGCCAGTGGCAGCGAGCGGTAGCCAGCGTTGCCCTATCAGAACACAGCGTCAAAAGATTCATGGTAGTGACTGGCTGTTGTGAGCGTTAACGCTGAGCGTTGCCGTCCGTCTGCATGATCCGTAAATTAGAATGAGTCTACCTTGTGATTGACCAGTTCATGCCAAGTGAGTCTTTAAGGGTTCAGGGGCTTAGGGTGGACACTGGGATTCAGCCTACTGTAGGAGCGTTTCTCAAAGTCGAGGAAGCATGCTTGGAAGGCTGCTTTTCGAGCATTCCACGTCATTATCAGTCGCCAAGTACTGTTCCAAAGTCAAGCATCCTTCTAAATTCTAGCGAGGACAGAGGCCTTTGTTCATAGATTTTTCAAGGATGCACTGATGGATCCTTGTTTTTGGAGTGTGCGGCTTCCAAGGCTAGTGTGCTACCTAGGAAGCATGCTCGACTTTGAGAAACACTGCAGGTTTCAATTGAAAACAGTACTGTAGTGCAAGAGTGTGTTGTGAGTGCTGGAGAGGTCTAGTTACCTGGTCTTTCCCTTTGCCCTTCTTTAGAAACTCTTCTACTGCGTCTACAGCTTGTTGGAAACGCTTGCCCTTGTTTATCTTGATCATCTCCTCTTTGTGGGGGTGGTAAGGCTTTAGCTGTTCAATCTTTATCCAGGCACTAAGCAATGAGGGGGAGACAGAGAGGGCATTATAAAACAAACTGGACACAATACACAGGTCAGACATTCATGAGAGACTGGCACTACATGAAAACTTTACTCACTGGTCTTCAGTTCCAAAAAACTTCACAAAGAAGCATTTTTTGCCCCTTGGCTTTTTCAAGTCCTTGGGTGGACTTACAATCTGCAAAAATACAAAGGTTTAGATTGGTAAATGCCAAGTTGAAATCTTAATATCTACACATGTTGCTTCACGTGCTATACCATGTTTAAAACATGGAGTACAGGGCTGAGAAACACCCCGAAACAAAGGGCAAATTAGCTTAATGGGTACAGTGAAACTTGCCTTTCCGGGCCAAGGCGGATAGCGTCCGAGCTTCCCCCTAAAAGAGATCACAGGGACAGGAATATGATGCGACATAGATGAAACTACAGCAAACAATACTGCGCCGATTCTCAAAATTCCTTCCGGTCAATACACGATCGTGATAAATCCCACCATTACAGTACCAAAAACCTATGCTGCTGTATGTGTTGCAAAGCAAAATATTGAGTTTGTCTAAGTTTTACAGTCACAACAGCCTAGCCTGGCTAGCTTCCGTTACCATTTGCATTTAAAGATAACGCTAACACAAAATCGCTACCTTCCAGATTCGTGTCAGGCTTTACATAAGCATGGCGCTCTTGCTTGTAAGAGGAAGAGATGGGAGCCGCCTTTACCCCACATAGTGCGACAAGTTGTTGGTCATTATCAAATCTTAAAACAAGTTAAAGTAAGCACGACAGCTAGCTAGCAAGGCTCACGACCAAGATAACAGGCAAACCAGTTAGTTAGCAATTCGGCTAACGCTGTGCCTATGGAAGCGCTGACTGCATTTGTTTGGGTTGACTCGTGAAGTAATATATAAGCTTTTCTTTACTCATTACAAGATCATTTCGACCCAAAACACACAAGGACCTTGTCCAAATACAGACTCAAACTCAATATTCTAAATATAATACATATTTTTCATTATATCACTTTGAAATTTCATATCTTACCACACCAAATCCCCGATTCTCAGATGCACCGTCGCCATCTTAAATTGTACTGAAAACGTCGCACTGAATCCAGGGTAAGTACACACCCACTTAAAGATCACATGAGTTGTGACCCCAAGCGGACAGAAACAGTTGCGCATGTTGATTTACTGTAAATCTACATTTCCAAACATGTTTTGGCCTTTCAGGAATATTTTCATTCTTTCTGCCTTACCAGTTCTCTCTTTAAACAGGCTTAAAAAATTACTGTCTAATAAGCAACCATCCTTTGGCCTATCCTCTAAATCAGGGGTCTAGATTTAGTTATCTAAATCAGGGGCCAGGGACCCTTCATGGAGCCAAAATTTTTTCAAGGACCCCTCTTGATCGCAACAAAATTTTAGCTATTTGTTCTTTCAGATATAACAGGCATGTAATTGTACATTGGCATGTCATTGCATTTGGCAAAATTTGACTGAGCAGAAGTGCTTTTCGGTAGGCTTACTGTTTTAAAAATACCCAAGGAAAGTGTTTTAGTATATTTCTATCTCTATAAGACGAGTTTATGTTATGTAACAAACTTTTTTCACAGACTCCCCTGGCAATGTGCTGCGGACCCCTGGGTGTTCCCGGACCCCTGTTTTAGAACAACTCTAAATTATCCTTCATCATAAAAAGTAGCTGCAGTATCATCCCAAACATGAAAACATCAATGGGTGATTGTAAGTGCCGGGGGTGGGGGTTGGGGTTGTTTTTGTTCCTGCTAATTATTGCAACTCACATCATCACACCAGTCCACATGCATGTGTTGGCAACAACACATTTTTAGTAGTGTCTGTCAAATGATTAAAAAAATTAATCTGATTAATCACAAAATTTTTCAATGATTAATCGTGATTAATCACTTTGAATCACAACTCATTTACTCCAGTAAGAATTTGGATGCTAGGGTATGTTGGATCCTTATTTTGCTCCAGTAAAGGCCCTGATACTAAATAGTTGACTTTGTTCTGTATCAAATGGGGCAATTCACACCTGTCCTCTACCCCCAATGATTCCCCAAACATGTTGTTGAACAGTCAGGAGCTAGGCCATGATCTTTGTATAGTTTCACTTGATAGCCAAGCCTTTTTCTATCTGAAATTGAACATAATACATGCCATGAAAGCGGAACTATATCCATCAGGATTAATCTGAGTTAATTTTTTAATCCGAGTTAAAGATTTTTGGATTAATCACGTGATTAATCAGTTAATTTTGCCAGCACTAATTTTTAGATGTCTAATACAAAGTACACAGGCAAGTGTATACACATAACTATTACATATGTATAAAAAGGGTGGGTAGTGCTGTAGTATGTTCTGTGCATTTGTGTACTTCGAGAGGTGTTTATTATCCAAAGGATTTGACTTGTTCCCTTATAGCACATCATTAGATGTAGGCCTATTATTCTGTATTTTTTGTGTAAGTAGTCTGTATGTATGTCTACTTTTGCATTCTTCTTCTTCACCTTTATTGTGTTCTACAAAGCCATTTATATTGTTTCCTATATGATACTGTATACAACCCTCTCGTAATACCTTCTGCCACCTATTGGCAGTAGTCTAACATAGCACAACAAGTACACCACCAGATCATTATACTCTGTTTTTTATTTTATAACAGCAATAAAAGTACAGTGTAAAAGAGAATTGTAAAAGAATTCAGATGGTAGGCTAAGTTATAACACCAATATCTTGAACCCATTTTTTAAGAACACACCATGTTTGCATACATTCAGAAAGGCTTTCTCCAATGTGCATTAAAGATAGCATAGAGAGGCCCATCACACAACCCTCCACATACCACAGCCAAATTGTGCAAAAGGTGAGTATCCATTCATAAATAAGCACAGTTTTATGTTGCGAGACAATGGCTGAAAAATATTACTTTCAATGTTAAACTGAAAACTAGAGAGGAGTATTCTTACTGAAGACATGAAAACATTATATTAATAATAAAAGACAGATGAAAATTTCATTGGAATTTGTTTACTTTTTGCCTGACACCATTACACCAAACTCCTGGATGCTTATCTCTTTGTTAAGGTACTGCTGCAATTGACGATTCGTAATGAGACCTGCCCTTAGAGCCTCGTCGATCGAAAACTTCTTTCCAGACTTCCTGTCGTGCAGAACTGAGGACTCTCCGTTCGGACCCTTGACTGTGATTTCTTCCCAGTCGCACTCCTGGCTCTGCAGGTTGACAAACATTTTCCAGTCAATCAGTCCGAGTTTGTAAGCCTCCTCCGGTCTCATCTCTTTGCCTGTGTCGGGATCGATGACGACGATGGACCGCCTCAGGTGGCTTTCCCTCTGCTCTCTCTTCACTCTTACTGCGGATAAGTTCTTTTGGAGTTTCTCTATCTCTTCATCTTTATCCTTTGTGATGCGTCTGAGATCTGAGA
>JAODXP020000015.1:4752686-4780186 GCA_027497455.2 Sardinella longiceps
AATAACATACATGTTTCTTTAAAGGCAGCACAATGCAGCATGACAATTTCCAGAAACCTGGAATATCATTGTATGCTGTCAAAAGAACAGTGGTAGGGGAATTTTGGCCACATACCTCCCCTTTCACTCTTTGTGCTGGAGACTCAAGTCTGCTTCTCTTGTAGGTCTGAGGGACAAGACCATCCTCAAGATCAAGAATGGATTTGAACTTCTCGCTTTCATTTTCATAGTCCTAAACCCAAAAGGAAAGTGAAGACAAAAAGTGAGTGAAATTCGACACACTGGGAAACACTTTAGAAGACAAGTCCTAGATTTAATTATCTAAAACCGAGACATCTCTTTGTATTTCTGTGTGTACAGTAGTTGTTCTTCTTGTGAGTGATTGCTTACTTATACCACTCAAACATTTAAATGCCTATAATGAAGTCTTACCTTCACTGCCTGTTGATAAAGCTGAGCGTTTTTGGAGACATTGTTGAGATCAGACTCCTTCCTTGTGATGTCAGAAAGAAGGTTCTGTGAAAAGAAGCAGATTTTGTAACTATCTGTCCATTCATGGTTAGGTTGCATTTGTATTACATTTGCATTTACATTTACATTTATGTATTTAGCAGACTCTTTTATCCAAAGCGACTTGCAAAAGAGGGATAACAATCAAGCTACAACACAATACAGGTAAATGCATACTGGGAGTGTTATTTGCTAATAGGATAGCAAGTGCAAGAGTTGAGAAGTGTTAGATCAGATCATTTAGACATGAATCAACTGTAAATGTACTGTAAATATAGTGTACAAACATATGAATGTACACATACATACAGTAATTTCCCAACTATAAGTTGCACCATCTACTGTATAAACCTCGGGCCAGTGTTTTATGCAATATAAGAAAACAAAACCATGTATTGACCTCACCCTTGTCTTAACCTCACCCATAGAGTATATTAACCGAAGTTTAGTAAACATTACAAATTGAATCACAATCAAATCATGATTTGATTAGAAAGTAGAATGATGAAAAGAAATGCAATCCCATGCACAGTATAGCCCTCACCCATTTCCACCCAAGAAATTTTAGCAAAAACAATTAACATTAACTTGGATAATAGTCAGGAAATTACGGTACAAACGTGAATGTTCATACATTAGATCAGGTTACATACAGGTTACATACTGTACAGTATGTGTACTCACCCTCTGGTTTTTCAGTTTGGAATCAATTTGTGCCTTATCGTCTGTGTCACGGGGTTCATAGTTGGGCACTCTCGAGAGCCAGTTATTAAGGCTGTCATAGTCATTGCGGTAGTTGTTATAGGACATCTTGGCTTTCTGCAGACTCTGTGACCTAAAAGCAAATGAACAAGATTATGAGAAACCCTTTAACCTTGTTACCAGTGTCAGTCAGACTTCAGTGAACACACAATTAAACATAATCTATCAAATAATCATTTCTATAATAAAAATTTAATGGGCAACAAACAACCAAAAATGATTTTTACTTTGAAATTATTATTAATCAGTCAAATCGAGAGTGCATTCATGTTCTCTCTGTATACAATTACTAAAATACAATCACAGACAAACATCTCTAGCACATTTGGTAACGTACTTACTTACACCCTATGTTTTCTAATGCTATAATGTTCTCTGATGCTATTAACGGTTTGTCTGTCACACTTGCCAAACTTCACTCACCTGGAGTCAACCTGTCTGTTGAGGTTGTCATAGCGCTTGGCGAGCTTGTTGACCTCTTGCTCCTGCCTCTCGATGTCGGGGCAGTGCTCCTGGACTTTAGCAGCCATGTTGTCACAGCTGCTCTTGGTGGCTCTGAGGTTTTGCTCGGCCTCTGTGATAACACCTTTCTTCGCTTTCAGATCTGATCCTATGCTCTGTGTAAAATACAATACAAGGAATACTTATGTCATAAACCTTGCGATGAAAATGTGTAACACTTTGTCTTGGTGAAAGATCCTTTTAAAATGCCTCTCTGACTTCTGACAACTAAATATTCACATTTGAATTCCACAAGGGTCGTGTAATGAAACAAATAAGCCTTGCACTGTTTGCGAGAGAAAAGAAAAATCTCTGGTACTTCAGAGAGACTTACAGCCAGCTCACGCTGTGTCTTGTCCAGAGAACTCATGTCCGGAGGTGCCACCTCCTCTCTGGCCAGTTGGTTTTCATAGGTGGACAGAAGGTTCTTCCCTTTCTGGAGGGAGTTCTCCAAGCGGTTGGAGTTCTCAAGCCTGAAGAGGACAATTGCAATTCATTTGTAACTACCTGTAATGTTAAAGTAACCATTTTGGGGGGATTTGGGCTTTGACAATAGAAGAAATTGTAATTGTGCTTAAACTTTCTTTACTAATTTCCATAGTAAGACTAAAGGTGAGGTAAAGTAACAGTAAAGTAAACAATGCTGTGTTATGTATGTTTATGGTTACATTATATATTATAGCCTAATATGTTAAATATTAGATTATGTAACCATATATCTAATATACAGTATTTAACATATTAGGCTATATATACAGTATGTTTATGATTTTGTAACTGTCAGGTGAGTGACACCTACTTCTCCTCTGAGAGCTTGAGCAGCAGGTCCACTTTGTTGTATTTCTTATCGGCGTCGTCCACCTTTGAGTAGAGCTGAGGAGCACTGGCACACTTAGGGTTGGATCTCAGGAAGGACTCAGCCTCTTTGGTCTTGGACACCTTCTCAGGCTCAATTTTCTTGACAGCAGAAGCAATATCCTGGAAATAAATAAATGACAAGAGATTAATGTTTCATTTCCAACCAATTATATAGACTAGGATAGGAAAATCTAAAACAAAAATAGTCCTCTGATCCTAAAGAACTGACTAGCTAATTCTAAAATACAAATTCTGAAACAAACACAGTCTATCCTGACTGGAAATTCTTCAACAATTCAGCAACAAATGATTAAACAATCCTAAAACATACCTTTAAAACATAAATTAATTAACCTATCCTAAAACATACAGTACCTTTATCTCATGCAGTCGGTCTGCACTGTCCTGCAGTGGACGGGTTTGCTCCAGAGGAGGGCGCACTTGAGCGTTGATGGCCTTCTCCTGTTTGTCCAGATCATTGACGACCTTGTCCAGTCCGGCCATCAGCTGACGACACTGCTGTTCCTCCTTATCTGTGATCATATGGTAACAAATGATCAGTGGTGTTACTCTTTAGATTTGGGCCAGTTTTGACCACCAATACCATAAAATAGATTTGGGGCAAGGACCTTTCACCCTTGAAATATGACAAACACTGAAATGTTTGCTGTTTGATATTTAAGGTGTTATACCATACTCAAAATGTAAGGATTAGGAAGAGCATTTATTTAGGTTACTTTTCTTTCTTTTGTGTCTGCTATTGCCACCCTGTATAATCCTAATAGTAGTAACTGGGTAGTTATAGTATCGTGACACAAGAGGCCGAATTCTTACACCTGGTAGTGCCCTTATCTAAGGATAAGATGTCACTGTGCAAGGCACCTACCCAGATCTAGCTTTTTTTTCCTAGGGCACCATCGTGCTTGCTCTGTATGTGTTCCCTCACTGTGTGTGTGTGTGTGTGTGTGTGTGTGTGTGTGTGTGTGTGTGTGTGTGTCAGAACTCATGGATGGGTAAAATGTATAACACCAATTTCCCATTTTTCAGCATTAGGGACAGGCATTGGACATTAACTAAGACTGTCAATTCTATGATGCTTTCTGTTGGATTGCTGTACAATCCACATGACTTGAATCTGACCCAATAATATCAAATAAACCATAAATAAATACATAAAACATATCTTTCTATATATTCATAGTTATAACAAGAGCCTTGGTCATTTTTGAGTGTTTTCTTCACATGTTCAGACTCACCAAGTACTGCAGGGCTCTCCCTCTTCAGCTCGGCCAGTCTGGTCTGCAGAGTGCCCTTGCTGCCCGCCACCTTCTTCTTGATCTTAGCCTGCTGGTCCAGGAGGCTAACAGTGACAGACAAACACAAACAAATCTATTTAATGACCTTCAACAAAAGGAACAGAGAGCAGCCGCAGCAGCAGATGCAGCAGCAGCAGCAGCAGCGTGGCAGCATGATGTAACATACAACATGCTGACACAAACACAGTCTGTTGTTGTCTACAGAGTGTGCTGACCACTGGGACACTCACTTGTCAGCGATGGACACTGACTCGGGGTCAGTGGGGGGAATGATGAAGCAGACTCCCGGAGCAGTGATGGTGTGGCCAGCCTGGTCCTTCACATCCCACTTATTCCCGTTGTTCCTGAGCAGGGTGTACCTCTCTCCGCGGGCAATCTGTCCCTGTGTGTGTGAGACACATATAAACACACACACACACACACACACATACACAGATACATACACACACACACACACACATACAAATACAAACACACACACAAACACAGAGACAAACACACACACACACACAAAAAGGAAAGTCAGATGAGCGAGAGAGATGGTTGCTTCTTAGTTCGTGACCTGCTTGGATAGTTAAAACCTGGAAATGCCTAACACTCCACAGATCCCTAAAATCCAGCCCCAAAAATCCACTGCTCCGGGGGGATAATCTCCAGTGGGGGGTTTAAAAATAAGACGCTCCAGGGAGGCACAGTCGGTATTTCACAGGGATTTAAATACATTAGAATGGTAAGAGAAACTTTGAGTACTTTTTTAAGAGGAAGAAGTCAGGGGGGAAAATTTTGTCACGTTCAATAGCGCTTTGCTCACACAAAAATACCTCACTTTTTTTTTTTTTTTTTTTAAGAGGAGCCAGGGTGGAGCTCTTAGCGAACATAACTGGCTTTGTGTGTTTACATTATGCAATTAACATGCTTGTGTCAGGACATTCTGTATGTTTACTGTATGTGTGTGTGTGTGTCTATTGGCAGTTGTCTCGCCTGTGTGACTGCCTACACGTGACTGAATGGGTGTGTATGTGCGTTGATGTGATCAGATAAAGAGTGATTACAGGTAGGGTGGAGAAACTATGACTATGACCTGTTCCCTACTTTTGTGTGTGTGTGTGTGTGAGTGACTATGTTTGTGTGTGCGTGAGTGTGTGTGGGTGTGTTCAGGGTGTGTGTGTGTGTGTGTGTGTGTGAAAGAAGGCCGCTGCTGTACCTTATCGGACTCGTATTCACACAGAGCCTCGACGGGGAGGAGCTTGGAAGGAGGATCACGGCGGTACTTGAGAGGAAGCACCTGAAGACTGCGGTTCTGGAGGGCTTTGACGCGACTGTCAAAATGATCCAAAGCTTTAGCCTGGTCCTGCTCACACACACACACACACACACACACACACACAGAGAGAGAGAGACACAGGTAAACACAAACACAAACACACACAATAAGACACACATGAAGTGTCCAGATGCAAAAATATTCTTCACATGGAGCCTACAGTATGTATATGTGTGTGTGGACATACATATAGTGTGTACATACAGTACAATTACACACACACACACACACACACACACACACACACACACACACACACATACAAACGCGCGCATACAAACACACACACACACACACACACATACAAAGTTGTCATGGAGTCATGTAGGTTAGGAGACCTAACAGGAAATTGTTTTGCAATGCTATGCTATGCTAAATATGTACTGTATTCTGTGCGAGAAGAGCTGAGTGGTGGAGGAGGGGCTCACATCCAAGTCGCTGACGAGTCCATCCAACTGGTACATGTCTTTGAATTCAGGGTTGTATTTTTGGTTGATGTCAGTATCCAGCCTCTTCAGCAAGTCCTGGGTGTCCCTCGCCTCTTTGTGAAACTAAGGGTGGAGAGGAGGAGGAAGAAGAAGAAGAAGAAGAAGAAGAAGAAGAAGAAGAAGAAGAAGAAGAAGAAGAAAAAGAAAAGCATTGTAATTTGACATGGCCACTAATTGCAGACGTGGATCGACTCAGCAGAAATTACCCACAGGGTTGCATACTCGTCAGAGAGCTCTCACCGACACCCTACAGTACTGTAGCAAAGACTATTGTCATTCGCAGGACTTCAAAAGAACGTTAGATCTCAGTGGCACGTCGAGAGTAAAAACTCACACAGCAGGATAAAGAAAGTCTTATTTTAAGGAAATCTCTCTCACACACATGCAAGATATTAATTATCCCCTAATAAGTAATAGTTACATAATTAACTTTTCTTTATTACACGTGAATTACGGCTTCATGCAATTCTCAATTTGATAGTGACCTCTGAGTGTCTCTTTTGGCCAATTTTACTCCACAAAAAGTCAATTCTAAGGCCAAATATATTCAATCAGACATAAGACTTTATTCTCTCCCAGCAAACAGGAAACAGGAGTTTACTGTAAAATCTGTTAACTGTAATCTTTTCTATCATCGTGTCCACACTGCACACACTCACAGACACAGACAAAAAGAGCTGTCCATTCATTGCTGTTGGTGCTTACCTTGTGGTACTCATCCATGTGCTTGAGGTGATTCTCCTCACAGATAAGCAGGTTGAGGTACTCCTTCCAGTCAGCGTGCACGGCTTCCATGTGAGCCTGAAAGAGAAAGAAGAAGAAGCCGCCATTTTAGTTACAAACCAGCATAATATTAGGCTACAGTGCATGTGAAGTGGGGAGTTTAAGATGCTTCATGATAAACAGTTTCATTGACAAAGAGAAGGAACCAGAGCGAGCAAAACTGTGCTGTGTGTGTGTGTGTGTGTGTGTGTGTGTGTGTGTGTGTGTTGCAGTTGTTGTTAACAGCTCTATTACAACAAATACATACAAATACATACCTCAACGACGTTCTTTGCCGGATGGTTCTGAGCAATGAGTTTCTCGCCGTCATCATTCAGTTTTGTTATTGTGCCCTCCTTGCTCTCCAGGCACTTACCGATGAAGTTCTATTTAGAAATCATTTTGTAATATTAACATGTGATGGAAAGGATACTTTGAAGAGACATGGCCATTGTTCTACAGACTGCTACTGACTATTCTTCATTACTCAACTTTCTCCATCATCATCATCATATTACGCTCAGCCTATGTGTTTCATGTCAATTTAGCAAACCACAAAATCATTAGCAAAGCTTTAAAAAAGAGAATCTTTAATTTGTGGTCATCTCAAATATCATTGAACATCATTTACCTCATCTATTATTTATTACTGTACACAGCTCTTTAAATGCTGTATGCTCTACAATTGTCTTCGTGATGCTTTATAATGGTCCATTCACTTCAATATGGACATCCTGACATTCTACTAAGTGTAGCAGACTGCAGTTGAGGAAAGTGAAACAGAACGTTGCTATATCCAATCATCTGATCTGTAAGTTAATGGACTACTTATGGGCTAATATCTAACTTAATCATTAAACCTACCATGAAAGCAGTAATAAACAATGCTTAATTGCCATGTTGATATTGATATCTTCAATAGGTAGCCATGTAATAAGCTGGATAATGTTTTGCCAGGCGGTCATTATCGTGGAATATCTCACTTTAGAGTTACACTTCCATTAGAGGACATTCCACGACAATGACCACCTCACAGAACATCGTCCCTAACTTATCAATGTGTGTACATGTATGAACTGTACCTCGTACTGCCTCTTGCGGGCAGGGTAGTCCAGGTTGGTGTCACTCCAGTTGTAGCCGACTCTCTCGTCGGCCTGCTGGTCCATCCAGTAGAGCTCGTTGGTGCAGCGCTGCATGTAGTCACGCAGGGACAGCAGGTGCTTCTGCCGGGCGGTGGAGTTAGCCTGAAGGGGTCGGGGGTGGGGGGGAGGAGGAGGAGGTGAGACTGGGGTCAATGAGTGCGGTTACATGGACATGAACAATCTGATTATAGAGATTCCGAGGTGTATTCTATAGAACAGTATCCAAGGAGATGCATTGATAAAATCCAACTGAAATGGAATATTCGGTCAAATAATCAGATTATTCATGTCCATGTAACCGCACTCAATGATGTGCAGGACTCAAACAGGGGTCACATGATCATTTTTTTTTTTTTTTTTTTTGTACTTGAGCTGGATTCTGCTTATTTATTTCCTTTAAAATGGAGCCATGACTGAAGAAGCTATGTTACTCTTCCTAGGTACAGAGAGTCTCAACTTGTCCCTGTTTGCAATATATGATTCTTTTTGTAGCCTATGTCTGTCTTGTCACGGTGATTCCATGGACATGCCATAAAGTAAAGTAGTCTACCAAAATATATGGTTTTGCCTTAGGCTACTTAATGCTATTGGATGTCCAGTATAAACACAAAACCACAGTGAATGTAGGAATGTATATTGTTATTGTTGCAGTATATGACACAGCAAGAGAATAGTTTAAGGGAAAATGTGTTTTCTTACCAGGAGTTTGTTGTATTTCATCTGAAGGCCTCCCACATAATCCTGTAAGACAAATTTAAAGAAGAGGTTGAGGTAGCAGATATCAGAGACCATTGACCAATGACGAATTTCAAACAGACAGTAGCCTATTCACATTAGCATAAGTCAAGTGAGTTTTAAACATAAGATACAATAAATATAACAATTACAAATACAAATTGATCACAAACACAATTAAAAGCTTGAATTTTGGAGAGCTGTCTCACCTTGTCCTCGCCATCATTGACGTAGGGTGCCAAGGCTTCCACCTCGCTCTGGAAGATGTTGTGCTCTTCCACATCATTCTCAATAGTGGGCAAGTCCTGTCCAAATCCTTTGTTGTTAAGATTCGACTGTGAGACAGACCAAAAGACAAAACATCAGAACCAGGCACTGACCCAGAAGCACACACACTGTTCAAAAGCATAAAGCTGCAAGTTACATAAGTGAATGTTTGTGCACTGCATAGCATACAATATAGTGTACAGTGCAAAGCTGTTTTGCAAGAGGATATGAAACTCTCCTTTTCTATGTGGGGTGTTCATGGGATACTTTCTGCTTAGTATTGTCTTGCATTGTATTCAGTTCAGCAACCACATGTAGTTGAACGTGACAACAGGAGTTCCAGTCCAATGCTGGTTGGTTTAGATTCTAACCTCTCAGAATATCTGAACAATGTAACGCTGGGGCATTCTACTGTAGCTCCACCACCATTTTGTTTTCTCAACATTCTTTTGTAGTTTCTGAGTCAGTTTTTGGTGGTTAAAAATACCCCACATACTGTAGCACCTTTAACACAGATGTGCTCCTGTGAAGTTGATATGTGTGAGTGAGTGTGTGTGTGTGTGTGTGTGTGTGTGTGTGTGTGTGTGTGTGTGTGTGTGTGTGTGTGTGTGTGTGTGTGTGTGTGTGTGTGTGTGTGTGTGTGTGTGTGTGTGTGTGTGTGTGTGATGAAGAGGCTCACTGACCAGTTTCTCATCCACAATCTGGCCACAGTTGGCCATGGGCTTGCAAATAGCACCTTTAACACAGCTGTGCTCCTGTGAGGCTGCTGCGTGTTTGTGTGTGTTTGTGTTTGTGTGTGTGTGTGTGTGTGTGTGCGTACGTGTGTGCGTGTGTGTGTGTGTGTGTGTGTGCGCATGCGTGCGTGCGTGCTTGTGTGTGTGTGTGCGTGCGTGTGTGTGTGTTAAAGATGCTCACTGACCAGCTTCTCATCCACAATCTGGCCCCAGTTAACCATGGGTTTGCCTTCTCCCCGTGTCTGGTGGTAGATCTTGTCATGGTCCTGCCTCAGGCTGATCACTCGATCCCTGAGCTGTTTCATGCTGTTTCCAGCACGAGAGAGAGAGAGAGAGAGAGAGAGAGAGGAGAGAGAGAGAGAGAGAGAGAGAGAGAGAGAGAGAGAGGGAGAGAGAGAGAGAGAGAGAGAGAGAGAGAGAGAGAGAGACAGAGAGAGAGAGAGAGGGGAAGAGTGACACCTTTGTCAACCCACTGTGCTTCATTTGCTTACAGCCACATATTAAAAAACAGTGGTGAGAGATGGCAAAACTAATAACTACTGTCACCTCCATTACGAACTCCATACTGTGCAGTATGTCCAAAGATCTGCACACTCTTTGTACTCTATACTCTCTATATCTATGACTGAATGCAAAGAATTCAATAGATTTTCAGATAAAATAACAGAGCATTCAATTTGACTGTTAAATCAGCACATGGAAATTCCTTCTTTTAATACTACTGTACTGTACGTTTAGCATTTCATCAATTTCATATATTTTTTATGTTCTAGACTTTATCCTCTTAGTAAACAAGATTAATGACCTGAGGAAGTAATGGTAGATACTAGTCCTCTATATAAAATTGGAAATAGTAGCTTAAAAAGACTTTCTTCCTTGAAGTGCTGCCTCCTTCAAATAATGATATGTTCTGACATGGAATTTAGAAATGTACTCTATTTTTTGTACTAATAATATTAGTATTAGTCACACTATCTATCTATAATCGGTAACAGAAAAAAAACATGTATTGACCGCACCCATGTATCAACCACACCTATGTGTTCAGCACAGTGTATTAAACATTACATAATATGAATTAAAATCAGACTGTCTCTTCAATCAAAAGAGAAACACCATTTGGAAATTATGGTAATTATGGTATTAATTTCTGTATGAACATGTTGTCTTGTAGCGGACCAGACTACACTCATGTAAGAGGAGGTTGGTTATTAATGTCTTACAGTCTTAGATCAGATTAAGAATGATTTGGGTGAAGTGATGTGAGGGAACTATATTTAAGGGCGGAAGGATATGTACATGTAGAGGGGAGTTAAATAAAGTGGGGTAATGAAGTAATCCTGACACTGTGCTTTCTGTTCTTGCCCACAATCTTGTTTAAAGGAGAAATCGAGTGTGAATCAGTCAATAGCTCTATTTTTCCCAGTACCTGAATGCTTTCTTTAAGAAAAAGAAAGAGAAAATTTGATGCTACATGGAACGAATAACAAACCGATTACTAATGCTGACTGAATGGGGCTATGTAACAAAAGTATGTTGTTATGCCCCATTCATTTAGTGTTAGTTACCGGTTCTCTGTTCAAATTTTCTTATTCTTTTTCCAACCTACAGCACTTGGTGCGTTTGAACAACAGGGCTATGGATTGATTTACACAGGATTTCTCCTTTAAGTTAGTAACATACTAGGCCTGCTTTGCCTAGTAGTACCGTGGGGAGATGAGAATTTCAGAATTGCGTAGGAAGGTAATGGCCAGGCTTGGACATTACGGTAATCATTTCTGTATGAACAGTCTGTCTTGAAGTGGCCCAGACTACACTAACGCAGCACAGCTGGAGGTATGAAGTCCACTCACTCCTGCTCAATCATCTCAGCCTGAGGATGACGAAGGCGTTTGGCGGCAGCTGCATCTTCATCCAGAGTCTTGAGCAGCTCCAGTGAGTTCAGGATGCGCTTGTTGGTATCCTCCTGATACAGGGGCTGCTTGCCCTCGTTGATCTTTGCCACATCCTAAAAGAAGAAGCGTTATATTTATTTTTGGTGTAATTTGTCTTTTTGATTAATTGTTACTTTGTTTATTTGTATTATTTTAGGATTGTTCCTATCAGGGCATTGCTATAAAATCAAACTTCACCTAAAGCTTAGTCAAGTTCCCCTGAATAAAGAATGGTTGACTGATATTTATTATTATTCTGTTTTATGTTCAGGCTCTGTTTACTTCATTTATGCCAATTAGCAACTTAGTTGGTTGGCAAAGGGAAATTGCATTGCAACCAACAAAGTTGAAACGCACCCCAGGTACAGTAAATCTGTCATGCAGGAGAGCATCCTCATTCATAGACACACAAGTAAAAAACAAACAGGCAGGCCCATCATTCAACACTGTTTTTGTAGTGGTGATGCCAAGAAAAACCCACAAACTTACAATGGTTCAAAAGACAGGGTATATTCAGTATAACAGGAATTTTGAAGCTTGAAGATATTTAAGGGATTAAAACATTTATTTTCTTAACATATTGTGTTATTAAAAGGTAAATCTCCTAGATCTGACAAATATAAGTATTATGAATGCCTAATCTAAAGCACGTCAGCATTTTTTTGTCAAGTAAGACAGGTGAAGTAGATAGTAGTTATACAAATAAAACAACGAAACCCTCCTCTATTTAAAACGTCTTTTGAGGCAAAACTTCAAGACCGTCTATAGACTTGTGAAAAGAACTCTGCATGCCCTGAGATTTAACCATAAAAACATGTCCCAGCAACCTGCTTAAAGGAAAATGTGGCTTGGCTTCCATTGAAAAAGCATCCTGAGAGATATAAAAACGCCCGCGGCACAGACAGACATGTCCTAACATTGCATGGAACCAGCAAAGAAAATATTGGGGCAGCAGCTGCTTCTTGCTACTTTCATGGTACTGATTTGTTCTCAATTCACCACTAAAAATACAGGTAGTGTATTGAGGTATGTTTGAGGTGTGTTTCATGGGTCATTCATGGCATTTATCCCACACAATAAGTTTCAACAGTGCATTGATTATTTGTGTATGGAGTATTACTATTCTGTTTTTTGTTACTGTAGATAGGATATATAAAAGCATACAGTACTTACTCTGTTAAGGTTCTGCTCAGTCTCCAGAATATTCTTTTCCACTTTGTCAGCGCTCTTCTGAAGTTTCTCAATGAGCGATGTCAACTCATTGACTGTCCCTTTGGAACTGAAATAACAAAACAAAACAAAACAGCATCCATGAAAAAAAATATTTTCTTTTTGATGGTAAAATTCAGAACAGCAATAATTTTGCACATAAAGTAGTAAAATAGTGTAGACGTGTGTTGTTTGGCACAACTGGGATCGGCAAATATTCTCCAGAGAGTTTATTCACAATTTAAACATTTAACCATATAGCCTGTGTCTCTGAAATCTTCACTGACATTAATGTCATAAATCATGACATAAACAAAGTGTTACCTTGTAGTAATGTGGGCAAATTGCCATCTGAAAGCTACTAATCCCTTGTCTATGCTACTCTAGAGCCATAGGGCAATTGGTCTGCAGACAGATTGACTACAGTAACTACATTTCAGTCGGAATCATGTGTGCATTCGCTTGACAAGTCTCCTGGGAATTCTGGGATCTTCACGGAATTCTGGGATGCTTTTGGAATCCTGGTTCAGTTTTGGCTACTTGTATTATTATAAAGTACTGATACAGTATACTGCATGTTCATCTATAAAATACATACAATTGTATGTAAACAAACATCTGGTAGTGATACTTCAGTAGTGTTGCTAACACATGGATATTATAAAAGGATAATAATACTAATACAAAAAAAAAACAAAAAACAAAACATTGTACATGAATGTTCATCGCCGCAACATCTGCTACTGTTCCAGCCCATCAACCCAGCCATTTAACTTTGTGTAGTCAACTATGCCATAACATAACAGCCTTAGAGTCATTGCACAGGGTCTGGCCAGATGCTAACCACAGTATAGGCTACTGCATGAGGGAGCGGTGGTATACTACAGTGTGTAATATGCAAATATAAAATACACAAATAGTAGCATGAGTATGTGTTTGTAAACACGCACCCACTCACGCATACACACTCTCACACACCCACATACAGTACACACACATGCAGAGACAATAATACACATGCACACACTCATGCATACACAGACAGACACACACACACACACACACAGACACAATAATACACATGCACACACTCATGCATACACAGACACACACACACACACACACACACACAGACACAATAATACACATGCACACACTCATACACAGACACAGACACACACACACACACACACACACACACACACAGCAGACACACACACACACACACACACAGACACACACACACACACATCAGTCACACACACACTACACACTACACACATCATCTCTACGTCATCTCTCTCTCTCTCTCTCTCACACACACACACACACACACACACACACACACACACACACACACACACACACACACACACACGCACTCTCTCTCTTGCATGCACAAACACAATGGCCGGTAGTCTACCAGGTGTTTAAGTCCAAAAAAGTGCTTAGCTCCATGCGTTTCAGCCTGCACTAAGCACTTTTTTTAACTTAAGCACCTTGAAGAATACCGCCCAATGTGACCATCATCTCACACACACACCCACACACTGACTCTTACTCACACTACCCTCTTGCATGTACCATCACAATGACTATAATCACACACACACACTGACAAACAATGTCTCTCACGCACACACACACGCACACACACGCGCGCACACACACACACACACACACACACACACATACAACCTTGCATAACCCCATATTGACATTCACCTGATGTGGTGTAATGCTGTCTCTTTAGATAGAATTACAAACATGAGCCAGCATGCACACACACTCACACACACCCACACACACACACTCCGCTGGCGAACATCGCAAAAGCCAAAGCAGCTTTTAGCGTTTTACTAGAACAATACCACATGATAGACCTCGAACTGGCACTCACACACACCTATGAGTCACTCCACTCATTCACTCCCACTTCTCTGTGTAGCTTTTCCTCTATTCCCATCATCCGTGAGGTCCTGCTTTCACTTATGTGGGATAAAGAAACAGCAGTGAGCCATGAGTCAGACTGAACCGCTGGACTCAAATCAATACTACTCCCTCCCTCCCCTCGTTCATATGGTTCAACTAGAAATCACAACAAGGGGCCAAGATGTGTGATGAGGTGCTTGGATGTTGGGTAAGAGTAAGACTGAGAGAAGACAGTTCCAAGCAAAGATTCTAGAACCTAGAGTCTTTGGTTCCAAGGCAGGCAGTGCCAGCACAGTCTTAGTGGTTTCAGTGTGAGCTCCCAACAGGTTGGACCAGTTTCCTGCTCCAATTACGTAACGACTACATTACTGGTTTTAATATCAAGTCCACATCATTAAGTAAACCTACCAGGGCTTAAAGACATTGATGTGGCATAGTGATTACTACAGGCAATACAAAAAAAGGAACGGTTTTTCTAGGTGGAGTTGACAATAACGTTATGGGAACTGTAAGGCAAATATGTATGCCTATATTCAGGGGCTGAGGGCCATCACCCATGTTTGGAGAAGCCACAAAAGTATAAAAAACAACTATGAAATAAAGTAAGACTACACTTATTGCTTACACATCTTTGCTATCCGAAAATTGCACCAAAATGGCATTTTCTCTACATATTGTCCATCCACTAACATTTTATTTTGTTAGTGAGAGATTATTTAATTTCTCAAACCCTAAGATCCAAATATGTACGAGTCAAAACATAGACATCTACACAGTAGTGACAAGACCAAAGTCATGAAGTCATGAAGGCTATTTATTCATTGGTCACAGAGGCCACACACAAGCTTTGAGTGACTTGCCCCTCAAATGAACACATCTACCCATAACACTTTCACAGTGACCACACTTGTGTTGCTGATGATGACCTAAATGCAGAAATATGTCCAAAGCATGGGACCCTCCCCCTTCACACAGCTGGTTTCAATGATATAATTTCACCAAATCCCAAACACACATTAGAATAATACTGGTCATATTGAGGGAAAAGACTGTAAAATGAATACAGGGGAGAAGGAACAACATGCTCTTAAGAGACACTAGGTGGGTTTACATGGACATTTCTAATCTGATTAGAAAGATTCCATGTGCATTCTATAGAACAGTATCCAAGGAGAAGCATTCATAAATGCCATCTGAAATGGAATATTGGGTTAAATAATCAGATTAGAAGTGTCCATGTAAACCCGCCTATTGTCTGAATCCCAATGTCCACCCTAAACCCTAAGCCCCTGAACCCCTCACATAACTGGCATGAACTGGCCAATCACAAGACATAACTGGCATGAACTGGCCAATCACAAGACATAACTGGCATGAACTGGCCAATCACAAGGCAGAATCATTCAAGTCAAGTCTTTGAGGGTTCAGGGCTTAGGGCTTAAAGTATGGGTGGACATTGAGATTCAGCCATTGACGCTGACGGTATCGTATTGTATTGTGTCACACACCTCCGGGTGAACACACCAAAGTTTCTCCCAACATTCTAGTCATTCCAATCCAATCAATCATCTAAACGCGCGTGCTGTTTGTCAGTCATCATCATAGAGACAGATAGCCGATGATGAGTGTACCAAACAACACCATTTCTATTGGGAAACAGAAGTCCAAAGTTTGTCTAATCACCTTCACAAAAGAGATGCTTTGCTCAAGAAGAAGGGGGGTGGGTGGTGGGGGGGTGTTCTTACAGATAAGACACACCTATCTACTCCACTATTAGGTTGTAATACATTAACATTGCTGTGGTGTGAGGCACAGAAAGCATGTCGCTGTGCTGTGCTGTGCTATCCGCAGGCTTTGTAAGATAACAGCAAAGGAATTCCACACAAAAGGCTGGCATCAGTTTTAAAGTGCCATGTCAAACAAACCACTTCTAAAGGTGACTTCTTTTAGAGACAAAGAGAAACTTCTGCATTAATGTAAATTCTCTCTCTCTCTCTCTCTCTCTCTGTCTCTCTCTGTGTGTGTGTGTGTGTGTGTGTGTGTGTGTGTGTGTGTGTGTGTGTGTGTGTGTGTCAATATCGGCAAGTCGTAGTAATAGTAGCAGTAATCATAATAGTATTGGTTCTGGTTAATGGATATTGAAAGTGAGAGGGGCAAGGCCTGAAGTACCAAATGCAGAGGATGGATAGATTCTTTAATCACCTGTTCCGTATATGATGTGTAGACATTCATGTAGCCTAAGTCATAAAACAAGCAGCGCTCTTAACAAAACAACATTGTCCTCGGCCCTGCCTCTCCTTTGCTTGCTGAGCTGGTTGAAACAGAGGCTGAAACTGACAGCTTAGAATCAACGTGAAAAAATTTTTGTGTGTGTGTGTGTGTGTGTGTGTGTGTGTGTGTGTGTGTGTGTGTGCGTGTGTAGATATAGGCTGGTGTTTAGTGTTTTCACGCTTTGTGATCATAAATACATACATGAAATGAAAAAGCCGCATTGGTGCAGACTACAATGGTGAGGGTGGGGATGGTCGACATTGTTCAGATTCCACGAAACACACACACACATACACACACACCCCACCCACGGTCAGCCCTTTACATGAGGTGCCAGGTATTAAACAATCACCCAGTCAAAGAACCTGTCAGACCAATACCATCATGTGGTTGTGGGCACCAGGCCAAGGTCTCGCTTGTGGGAAAAGAGAAGCTACCTTGCGGCTTTTAACACCTCACCAAGCACAACATGCAAATTCAATGATCTGAAGACTTTGTGGTTTTTTAACATTTTAGACTGACTAAGGTTGTACTTTCTACTGTTCAATGTGCACTGAGCTGAATACTGTAGTCTATGCTCTCCAGTTCAGCCCATATTCACCTTGCAAAACCAGCCTGTTTGGCTCTCATGTCTAGATGTACTGCATTGTAAATGGATATGTCCTACCCTACATACACAGTCAGAAAACATGGCAGGCTTAAATCCTTTACCCAAGAGTTACAAGTATTGATTCCTTGTAGGCTATGTTGGTTTAATAAAGAAGCCAGTTTGCAGCATTAAATGGGAGAAACCGTAAGTGAGATAAAGAGATTAAAGTAGGCCAATAACACCTTCTGCAAACATGATTGGTACTCTCCTATCTTTTGCTTACAGGTTATACAAACATGTCAAGTGTTTCAAAAATAACTCCGTACATTTCAAGGCTTGATTGACAAGCATCAAATGGTCCAAAATGGTCCTTTGACAGCCATAATCTGAAACTGATGTGGAGGTGTGGATTTTGCTATATGAAATTTCCCTGAAACCTAAGTGTAGCCTGACAACATAGACTGACTAAAGTAACAGTTAAAGTCCCTGCGTATGACAGTCCACACTTCACCACACCCTTCGTACAACCTTCAACAGAGCGCATGTGGAAAACTTACTTTTCCAAAACATTTTACGGTTAAAATCACGATGTGTTTCTTATAGTACGTGGGACATATGTGCATCATACAACGTCTTGGAAGAGAAGCAGTGAAAAAAAGAATGAGCTTGTGAGTCAGGAAAAGCACGAATACAGAGAAGACAGAACAGACACGACAAGCGATTCATGCTTTATGAATAACATCGTCAATATAAACACGAGAGAAAAACCTTTATTTTTCTAGAGTTCAACTGTGTAGAAATTAGGAAAAGTTTATAAACTTATTGCTCAATTGCCTTCGTTTGTTTGTAGAGTTGTCATCTATCATGCATCACGTAAAGCTTCACGTTGCCCTGAAAAAAAGTTTAAATAAATAAACTTTTTTTGGGATTCCACACTCACCTTTTCTCCGTAATGGTCGCGCCACTTTTCGACTTTTTCGACTTAAACATCTTGACAGAATTTCAAAAGCTTCTCCAACACCTGTTTCAATTGAGGGCACGCTCCAACTATCCTGGTGCACGACACGTCGCGTCTTTGACGTCCTCTGCTCTGTTGGAACACCTTTCTAGACACCTCGCTAAGAACAGGTATGTCCCAAGCACATGTGTCGTCAGTCCTCTCGGTGACACCTCCTAAATGACACTTCCTGTCACAGAAAACTCATTGGATACAGTTACAACTCCGCTTAAATATGATGTGGAATCCTCCCCTTTCGGTGGTGCAAACCTGTCACTCAATCGGATGGGCGTGGGCCACTCTTGTTTGGATATGGCGCACTAACAGTGCGAAGGTCACTTATCACGCAAAGCCATATTAGGCCTAATGTAACTTGCAATGCAATTCAGTAAACAGACCATCATAGTAATTAACTTGACACAAACAGTCTATCTGGTAAAAATGCATCATGTCTTTGCCATTTTTGCAGTAAATATGGTATGACTACTGACACCAATCTGCTAATATACAGATTCTGGCAATATGCTTGTACACCATTCTATTCCCAACTAGTTCAAACAAGTGCTTACAAAAATAGTCATGCACAGATTGTCTGTTGAGGAAATCTCTTTTTTATTCAGGTATCCACTCTGTCATCTTCATCATCATCACCATCATCATCATCATCATCATCAAATGTTATTTTGCTACCATGAATGACCCATTATAAAAATTGCAGTACAGATTATGACCCCATCAAATCACCCTCTCCAAACCATTTCAGGTAACACAGTTTGGGAACACATCTGGCACAAAATAGTGTCAGAGGACAAGCGCTGTGGGTTGCCAAGTAACGACACAGGTGCGTTGACACAGAGACTGGAACCTTGACTAGCAATCTTCCACCATCAGAATGAGCTCTCTTCTTGAGTCGAGGGTGTGGCTGTTTAAAGACCAACTCTAGCAGGGCAAGTTGAACCTGTTAGAAACATCACATGGAACTATAACAGTAGACAGAGCCATGGACACCAAAACACCAAGCTTACATTAACAACCTATTTTATTAAGTTAGCTTAATAACCTATGTTATAACTGCTAAAGGACCCTCTATATGACAACTTATGGTGACACTGTTATTGGTTGAAGAAAAGCAATACGTTTTGCTCTACTATTTTTCTTGTTGCTTAGCTTCTCTTTAGACAGAGATTGTGGATGACTCTGGAAGTCATATTGTTTGGTCAGCTCTGCAAGAGCTGGACCACCAGAGACAGCTGAGAAAATCTTAAAAGAGAGCCGTCCTATCACCAGAGGGGAAAGCCACCGGACCGGCCCATTGTTAAAGGGCCAGAAACAATGAGTCATGGGGACATTTGTGTATTTTCACACAGGCGTGTACGTGAGTCTGTGTGTGTGTGTGTGTGTGTGTGTGTGTGTGTGTGTGTGTGTGTGTGTGTGTGTAGAGAGAGAGAGAGAGAGAGAGAGAGAGAGAGAGAGAGAGAGAAAACAATACAAGACTTTCCAATGAAAAAGTTGTATGTTATAGGTTATGTATATGTGAAGATACGATGTGTGTGTGTGTGTGTGTGTGTGTGTGTGTGTGTGTGTGTGTGTGTGTGTGTGTGTGTGTGTGTGTGTGTGTGTGTCAGCCTGCAAGTGTGTTGCTGCATCAGCAGTGTTGAGTTAAAGCTCATATTATTTCCTGGAGGGCTCTGGTCTCAAGGTCTTTGGCAGTGGAAACAGTTTTTGTCGTTGTCTGCACTGCAGGTCAGAAACAACTGGTGTCAAATGTCATGGCAACCCAGTCATGAATAAGATCAAAAGAGACTCAAAAGTGAAACATTGATACGAATCTGTCACAGTGATCACCTGAAAAAGTTTTCTTACACCTTTTTTTTTCTTCTTCTCAGTTTCACCAAGTCAGGTGAGTATTTATCATTCATCTTCACTCTTATGTCACCTTGCAAATACCGATAAGTGTCTTAAATAAATAAATAAATAAATAAATAAATAAATGTTTTTCTTTTAACTGATTGAGCATGTTCCCACAGCCTCGATATAGTATTTATACTGTAGGCCTATATCAAATGTATAGCCACTTGAATAGCCACTGGCATGGAGTGCATACTGCATGTCTCCAGAATACTCAGACTCATTATGTAACATCTGATCCTCTGAAAGATTTTTTGTTGTCCTTGCAGATGCAGAAAATAGTCCTCACAAAGCCTCTGACTTGCTGCACCACCACCACTGCCACATGAAGCTACAGGGCAAAGCAAAATCCCTGTATGTATCCTATAACATACTCATGCTTGAAACACTATTAGTGTAGTAGAGCAACTGCAGTGCCCAGGGGCCCTGCTTATATCTGTCCTCACTCAGAGGAGACTAGCAGACCTGCCTGCTGCATGGATGGATGGAGGATGGGAGGGAGAGACAGGAGGGAGAAACAGAGAGAGAGAGAGAGAGAGAGAGAGAGGCACAGAGTTTGAGAAAGAGGAGGGCACAGGGAGAGAGAGAGAGAAAGTGAGAGAGAGAGAGGCACAGAGTTTGAGAAAGAGAGAGAGAGAGAAAGGCACAGCGAGAGAGTGAAAGGGAGAGAGTAAGGCACAGAGAGAGTGAGTGAGGCCCAGAGACAGAGACAAAGAGAGAGTATGAAAAAAATTAAAATAAAAATCCTGTGTATGTACTGAGTGTATGTATGTACGCTCGTTGAATATACTGTATGTATAAACATGCATGTGTGAAAGGCGTATTGATACGTGTTGGTGATTTTGAAATGCAACTTGGTGTATGTCTGTGTGTGTTTGTGTGTGTGTGCGTGTGTGCGTACATGTGTGCGTGCGTGACCGTGTGTGTGTGTGTACGTGCGTGTGTGTGTGTGTGTGTGTGTGTGTGTGTGTGTCTTTGCAGAGAGAGAGAGTGTGTGTACTTGTATTCTCTGCTGACAATATAAATAACTGTGCTGAGTCTGTAGGTTCTATTAAAGCGCCAAACAGGAATCCTCCTCAGTCATATCTGTTTAGGCAGAGCAAAACACTGTATATGAATACACCAGGGCCAGTGTAAGAAGTCATATCTGTTTAGGCAGAGCAAAACACTGTATATGAATACACCAGGGCCAGTGTAAGAAGTCATATCTGTTTAGGCAGAGCAAAACACTGTATATGAATAGACAATATAGAAAGCAAACCAGGGCCAGTTTAAGAAGCTGTGACATGTTCTTTTTAGGGAAAGGACAGGAGCACACTGGTGACACTTGCAGTCTTTTTTATTTGTGCAAAAAAATTGACTAACGTTTTGACTGATACGTCTTCATCAGAGTCATCATGTTGACTCTGACGAAGACATGCAGTCGAAACGTTAGTCAATTGTCACCAGTGTGCTCCTGTCCTTTCCCTAAAAAGAACCTAAGTCCAGATGAGATGCACCTGATGTTGCAGAACTGGGATTGATGCGTGGAGTGCCCTACTTGCTGTGACATGTTCCTCAGCACTGTGGCACCCAACCTTTTATGGCACACACAGTCATTGTTGTTACTTAATTGACTTACTGCCAACTGAGTAATTATGCAATTTACAAGGAGTCATTAGTAATCAATACATTTTCTTTGACTTGTAAGTGACCACTCCCTCACACACTGACATACAGTAGACTTTAGAGTTGTTGAAATGGCATAAGAGGAAGCTCTGGTTTATTCATGTCATTGGTTTAAAAATTAACAGCATTGATGAAATGCCTATCTCGCCTCTCCAGAACTGTGGTAAATGTTCAAGAGCATGGAATGTGTATTGATCTTTATTTTTTTAGTCTCTAGAGTTGGACATGAAAGCTTCATATTTTTTATGTTTCTCCTCACAGTTTGAAGTTGAAATGATTTAGGTTGTGCTGTTATTTCTCAATTCTGGAGTCTAATGGTCTATGCAGATAGGGGAGAACTTGTGTTTCGAGACACAAGGAATGGAATGCCTTCATTGATTTGACCAGTATTGCTACATTCTTAGGGAGGGGGCAGATAAAGTGAAAACGGTTATTGGCTATCTCTATCTCTACCATGATATAGACACAATTGACTTACTGATATTCACTGACATGGTTGGTGAGTTGAACATTTATCCCATAATGTCTTAATGTATACAGAAATAAATAATATATCGCTGAAGATACTGTAGCTGAATATGGCACTCTGAGCTCTCTGATCAGGGATCTATTTGTGTGTGTGTGTGTGTGTGTGTGTGTGTGTGTGTGTGTGTATGTTTGTATTTTATATATGTGCTGCATGTGTGTGTGTGTGTGTGTGTGTGTGTTTTGTATACAATATCATACAGTATCAGCAATTCAGAGGTCTGAGGGAGCTAGCATGTGAAGTTGGATATGTTTGTAGTTTGTTCGTGTGTGGGAGAGAGACATACTCAGAGAGACAGACAGACAGAGCTACAAAGTCAGTGAGAGAAAGAGTTAGAAATGTAATGGGGGGGGTGGTTGAAGAGTTGTGAGACATGAGAGAAAAAGTGTGTGTGTTTGTACTGAGCACATTCCTCCCACGGGAGAGGCTGGTGCTTTGGGTGTGTCTGCCCTCTCTGCTGTCTGCTCTCTCTCTCTCTCTCTCTCTCTCTCTCTCTCTCTCTCTCTCTCTCTCTCTCTCTCTCTCTCTCTCTCTCTCTGTCACTCAGACAGTCAGTCAGGTAGGCAGGCCTGTACAATACACCTGTTCTCCGAGAAAACCTTTGGTGCCGAGCAGAGCCAACGCTCAGCATCTCACCTGCCGAGCTTTGGTGTTCACCTGTGCGGCCATGCATGGTCTTCGCCTGTGCACGCTACAGTAGGTGTTCACTATAGTCCTGGCGCCCACGCAGGCATAGAGTTTACACCTGCATCCTTAGCGTTCACCCTCTCAGCCTTTGGCATTCACCAGTGCGTCCTTGGCATGCACCTTCTTAGCTTAGCTTAGTTAGTTAACCTGTTTGGCCCTAGCGCCTTTCAGCCTTGGCTTTAATCTACAGTATTTAGCCCTGACACTCACCCTCTCACTCAGCCTTGGAGTTCACCTGTGTGTCCCTAGTGTGGTTCACCTGTGCAGGCAGCCTTGGTGGCGTTGAGCTGTGTGACCCTGGCATTCCTCCGTAGGGTGGTGCTACAGGTGCTCGGCGAGAGCCAGAGGGGTGGGGACCGCTTAGGCTACACATCTCTCCTCAGCATGAATGAACCTTGCCAAGGTGTGGCTCCTTGTCGCTGAGAGTTCGGCGACACGCATGTCATTAGACACATACCTCACTGCTCTCCTCCTCGGCAGGTTTTTTACTCAAATACCAACCAGTAGCCTACCTAACAACCAGTGCCTAACAACCAGTACCTAACAGTGCTATATTTCCAGTACCTAAGCATCATGGGCATTCAGACACATCAGAGCTCTGGAATTCAATTCTTTGAACCCGTTGCCAATTTTAAATGTCACCTAAAATTCCCTCCAAGCTTGGCATTGCAACATTGTTTGTTTATTTAGTATTCATTTATTCATTCATCGTCTTGGTTGACACAAAATACAAAATATAATGTATTATTATTATTATTATTATTATTATTATTGTTATTATTACTACAGTATTATTATAGACCTCTCAACCCTGTGGCTGAAGGAGACATCACATTTATAAAGTTTTATTGGTGATTTACTGTAGGCATCGCCTAATTGAACAAGTGCATACAAAATGCATGGAAAGTTCTCTCTTGTCTGTTCTTAGATGGGATGAGTGAGAGGTATGAGAGACTCCAGTCAGTGTTTAGTGTGAGGGCTAAATTGTTTTTAATAATGTTATCAGCGCCTTCTTGAACTCTTTTGTCCAATGAATTGTTTACATTCTGGAGAATTTTCTGTTTTGTTTGTATATGTGTGAAAACATCTCTTGGTGACAGGGGTGTCACCTCCCAAAAACTACACAGGCTTAGGTATTTTTTTTGCCCTCATGTTGGAGTCAAGGTGTGCCCATAGTCACACACACACACACACACACACACACACACACACACACACACACACACACACACACTCAGTGAATCCCAAGAATGCTCTAGCTGTGATAAAACTCCCCCCTCAAAAATGTGAGCCGTCCGGAAACTTGTAATGTAGTCGTGAGTGAGTTCATTCCTTAGTTACGAATGTATGTGACACTCATCACATTGCACCTTGCGACTCTGCCACTTTCCATTGCATTTCCACTTTGACCTGACAAGCATTTTTTTAATAATGGAGTCACTTCACATAAACAATCACATTGTCATACATGTCATTAATTACAGTAGTCAGGCTTCAGTCAGTTGCTCAGCCAGTGGATGACTTGGAGTCTGATGGTTGAAAATAAGAGAAGAGAAAGATGGAATGATGATGGAAGGATAAAGGACAATGTCACGCTTCACTTCTTTTCTAATACTCTCTGATATTTCAGTGGAGCTTAAACACCTAAAAAGTTAAACATTATCTCGACTTCATTTTGATTCTCCCACTGTGGAGAGCTGACCCATGGAATGGAACAGCCTTGAGTTGAGTTGCCTGTGGAGACCAGGGTGGGTGTGTGCTCTCTTCTGCTGTTGCCATGGCTGCACTATTCCACTGGGTCGGTCGGCTGGTGATTTGCTAATTTGAAACAGCTTGCTCAACTAAGGAGTTGGACAGAATGAGAACTTTAGGGCAGCTCTCGCAGTCACGCAGTGCTGTTGGATAACTTTTTCAAGCTCTGCTGACTGGATGGCATTTTTTTTTTAATGCAAACACATACAGACTTTCTCTCTCCCATACACACACACACACACACACACACACACACACACACACACACACACACACACACACACAACACACACACACACACACACACACACACACACACACACACACACACACACACACACACACACACACACACACACAAGCGCATGCACACACACTTTTGTGTTTCGCAGGGGTAGTCAAGGGGTGAATGGATGACCCTGTCCCGGCGGAAGGACAGCAGTGTTTTCAGACCCACCGCCCCACTGAGTGGGAACCGGGCCCAGGAAGAGAGAGAGAGAGAGAGAGAGAGAGAGAGAGAGAGAGAGAGAGAGAGAGAGAGAGAGAGAGAGAGAGAGAGAGAGAGAGAGAGCAAGCGAGAGAGAGAGAAAGGGAGGCCAAGCTGAGCAGCTCCCCGGGATCAGCCCTGAGATCTGGGACAAAGAGAACCAGCCCAAGGCTCAGCCAGGCCCAAAGCCCCCTCTGACATAGAAACTGCTGTGTTGCCGCAATCCTGCGATGTCCCAACCGTGGCTCGTCCAGGCACAGCAGGACATGGGCCACGGCTGCAAATCCTCTGCACCCCACCCCCCCCCCGATCCCTCCATCCTTACCCCCACTCCCTCCCCCATCATAAAATAATCAAACAAACAAAGGCTCCATGATACTGATTTAGCCATCTGCCCAAGGAATGTCACCCCACAGCACGCAGCACCAAGCACACAGCACACTCTACAGTGGAGGTCCGTTCATTCACACCTGGAATGATGAATTGTATACGACTATAACGATATTACAGTCCATACTGACTAACAATAATGTCTGTCTGTCTGTCTGTCTTCTTGTGAAAGAACTGTTCTCAAAAATTCTTGTTCTCTGATTGGCTGTCAACCTTTTATCATTGTAAAAATCTCCCCCAAATATATTGTTGCACATGTCAGTGTTGATGACATTGTCATTCATATTAATTCCAGCAATATTTATTTGTTGTTATAGATATACTGTAGTTATCGTTCTTGGTGTGAGTGGCCCTTAATGAGTTCATTCCTCCTACCAGTCCTCATTCTCTAGTTCCACAGCCTCTCAAACTTTACCAATGGAGATCACGTGGCTCAAATTGCTTCTTAGGACCACCTGCCAGAGCCCCTAAGCCAAGTTATGTCTGTTATTTAACAAGTCACTTATGAATAGGTACTGTATATGTTTTTAATTCATTGTAACCACAGTCTGTACTTGCATTCGTAAACTATTACATGTTCTGGCCTCATAATGGCAATGCTAAATACACATTTTATGGTAATCAATGCGCAACTAAAGCTTGTTGTGGACCACTGTGAACCTTGAATTGACATTGAATTGACAGTTCCGCAATTGAATCAGTGAATTGACACTGAGAGTAAGGGGGCGTCTTGGCCATGGGGGGTGACAATGAGATAGTTGAATAGATTGGATACCTGAGATTCTTGCCTAGAATCTGAACCTGGGGGTCATTCTGGTGTGGGTAACTATGGTATGGCCGACATGGGTGTGGCACAACTTAATAAAGTTAAAAGTTAAATATAAAATTTTTCTGAGCTTGGTATTCCTGATAAATTAAACTAAAAGCAATAGCCATAATGACACCAGTATGATGTAAGCTATGATGCTGACGATAGTGGGTAGGTTACACACACAGTGTAGCCTATGGAATGATTACAGTAAGCATCTGATGCTAAGGTGTTGGTATGGGGGCCTCAAATGTAATTCTGCTCAGGGCTCCATGTACTGTTGGCTTAGGCCGGCCCTGTGGGTAACCATTGTGTGGGTGAGGCGGTGGCCGCTCTGTCACCTAACCAGCAGGTAAGCCACTGGTTCCACCCACCCTTGGAATGAGAGAAACGAGGAAACCTGCTCAGCTGGATCAGTGTGCCTCCATACCTGAGACATGCCCTATGACTACGCCATACATTTTACAGTGGGGAGAGGCAGGGCCGTCGCAACAAGGCAGGCAAACCAGGCAATTGCCTGGGGCCCCAAGCTGAAAGGGCCCCCCCCCCCCCTCAAGATTGACTGTTTAATCAATTTAGTAGTTAAGTTGGTGGTGTTTTTCAACAATAAAATTACTTTAAACTGGAGTTTGACAACTGTACAATACAAATAATTATATTGATGATGTTTGAAAATTATAACAATGTGGTTCATGTAAGTATTTATGGGGTGAAGGGCCCCCATGTCCTGTTTGCTTGGGGCCCCCTAAGTACCTTGAAACGGCCCTGGGGAGAGGCAGTCAGTTGGGACACCTCCTCTTACAGTAACGCCCACGGGCCATCAAAAGTCACCCTGAACAAACTTTAAGAAATGGCTTTGTTACATAAATACATGGGAAATGATTGATCAAATGGAATAGTTCAGTGACTAGGTAAATTCTCTGATGTATTTGCCTTGGCTTAG
>JAODXP020000015.1:4785186-4790186 GCA_027497455.2 Sardinella longiceps
CGTGTCTGCCAGATTAGGGAACCGGTGGTAACGGAGTGTCTCTCTCCTCCTGCCTTGCCACTGCAGTGCCACTGATTTGATGTTGAATGAGCGCTGACACATTCGTTACTCCGCGAGGGACGCGGCTCATCACTTGACATGACATGAAACACTGAGTAATGGGAATGAGAAATTACTCCGGATAATTCCGTTACTTCCGAAACGTGTTGCTGGAACTGAGGTTTTTCTTCACTTCTTTGTTGCGGATGCAATGTCCTATCTGAATCCACTAGGAAAAGAGTTGGAGCGTTTTGATGGACTATCGCTCATTTACTGGTAAGAAATTGATTTTGTACAACATAAAAACAACACTGTGTTGAAATTTAGTTTCCGAAAAAATACAGGTCTGTGTTGCTTGCAATACTAAACTTTTAAGTTGTATTTTGCTACACGGGGTGTTTTTTGTATCCACTTGGACATGGCCATAGTTTAATGTACCAACTGTTGGTTTAAAAGTGACAGACGTCTTGAACATTTACAATTTGTTTCGATAGTTTTTAGTGTGTCTGAAGTTGATTCTTATCTTTGTTAAAAATGCGGAGATCGGGCTCGGTTTGTGGAGACTGGTTATGAGTTTACCGCAAGCAATGCGCACATGTGAGATGGAGAGGGCGCGTTGGCATGCGTTGACTGTGGTGGTGACCTGTTACGACACATGCCTGGTCTAAGTTTGAAATTGAAAACATTTTGAGCGTAATCGAAGTTATAAGTGTATAAGTAGTTGTGCAGTAGATGTTGCAGAGTTTCAGCAACGCCCTCTTAGGATTAATTGCTGACATTGTTGCCTGGCACACAAAAGTATTGTCAAGAACACGGTCGCTCTGGTAGCCATTTTTATATGTCGTTTAATCTCGATGAATAAACAATGTCCAGTTAAAAAAAAAGAGGTATGCCAATCATCTACAAATGGAAAGCCTTTTATTACTCGAGGAAACACATACTTGGGCATTTATTTCTGGAATGTTATCATTAGGCTATGCAGTCCATTTTGTTGTTGTTCAAGTTCAAGTTATTTCTTGTCGTCACGTCTAATTCTATGTTTCCATTGACTCCTGCCATGTAAGAGGAGTGTTACTGTTAAGAGTTAGCCACGGGGTGTAATCCAGCATAACAGAACCTTTCTGTGGGATGAAGACTTAACACCTCTTGGTCCCCCACGGAGGAGTCTGCCCAGTGACTTGCTAAATTTAGTGCTTTGATTACAAATACCTGTGTGGACAATAGGGAAAGGGTCAGAGAGGAGAGAGAGAGAAAGAGAGAGAGAGGGAGAGAGGAGCCTGCTTAAAAGGACGCCAGAGGTAATACCAAATTATGTAAGCCCTCATTTCAGCTCTGTCACTCCCCCTTGTCCCTGCATCATCCCCACCCCAACGCCCACATTTTAAGTTACCTTATTTTGTGCCAGGCTTGGCGCGGGCACATGATGCATGCCAGGGTACAGTGCTGAGAGTGGCATCTCATTAGGAGTGGCAGTGCGTCTGTGTGGAGGGCATGAAGATGGGCACGGGTCTCTGACTTGGCAGTCTTTTTGGGAATAAAAGCCATAAGCTGACCGGTATGGAGACCAGGTACAGTATGACCTCTTTTACCAGATGCACCATCATCCTCGCCCACTACATAACACACACCATACACACACACACATACATGCTTCACATGCAATGACAGGGGATGTGACATTTAAAGATGTTGTTTGGATTTTAGGAGGGTTCTTTTTTTGGCTTCAGGGCGGTTACCTTTAGTTAAATACAGTAGATGATTTTGGACTATTAACGATTCTCAACAGGTTACTACTGAGATTAGTTGGATATTCACAAGGTGGATATTTTTCAGTTGTCCTAAATAGGGCTGCACCAACTAGCCTATCAATTAATTGATGAGTTGATCCTGTGATTTCATTTTGGTAAACAGTAAATCAGTTTATGTCATTTTTTGTCAAAGAAAACACCTCAAAAAATGTTTGATTGATGCTTCTTGAACTTGAATGCTCTAAGCTTTGACAGTGAACTAAACCATCTTTGGCATATGGACAGATTAAGGACAACTGAGGACATAGTCTCATTTTTTCACCATTTTACAACTGAAACAACAAACTGATTTATGGTAGAAACTAATCAGTATTAATCGATAAGGAAAGAGATTTTTTACATGCAGTTTAACTTTGTCATTTCACTTCAAAGACCCTTATAGCGCTATCAAAGACATCGCTTCTACCCTCTCTGGTAATACTGTATGGATCATATATTTTACGTAATGTAATCATAATGAAGGCATCAGAATTTGTATACCCTATACTGTAAGTCTAATGCATATGCATCTTATGATGTTCAGCTCAAGGTCACCAACCAACAACACCTCTTTAGACCATGTCATCATGCAACATTTACCACATTGACTGAAATAATATTATTTCAGGAATTTTGACACAATTGATGAAGATAGCTGAAAATATAAGAGCTTATAATAAATAGGCATTTGAACAGCTTAATTCGTATAAGGTAAGACTTTCCAATCAGAGTCAGTTGGGATCATTCAGTTTTATGCTGTATACCAGCAGCAAAACTATGAAAACTTAAAGAAATGTTGCTAAACAGTCTAATTCTGAATATTCAAAATTAGCACCCCAAAGTTTGGTAGAATAGCTTGTTTGCAGGATTTTCCTCAAATTTCCCCTCAGACATTCACACTTCTGAAAGTTGCACCTGATCGACAATGCGATCCAAAATTATCTCGAATCTACCAACTTCTCCTTATGAGTTAATTTTTCCAGTCAATAAACCACTAAACTAATCAGCATTACATTAGACCATCACAAATTGAAACATGTTTCCACTCTAAAGGTTTGACAGGACTGGCAAACTGAGACTTTGGCAGCTTTGATGCTTAAAAATCATTGATATTAAGGTAGCTATTAAGGTAGTTCTAATGCCGTTCCGCTCCAGTGAACAGAGATCTCTGAAATCCCCGGTGGCTGATTAGTGGTTCATCCAAAAATGCTTTCATGGAACAAAACAACAATATCACAAAATTCGCTAAAATGTCTTTCTCTGAGTTGTTTGTTATTCACAGATCGGCTGCATTCCCCTCAGGGCCACCAGACATACAGTAACAATTGACTGATTAGTCATTGACCAGTTAAATTACAAATATTTTGGTGACTGATTCATCAGTTTGTGCAATTTTTATTTAAGGAAAATACCTAAAAACTCTGATTGCAGTTTCTTTAACTTGATAGTTGCAAGCCCTACTTGGTTACCTCTGAGGGTGGTAAATATATTTAGAATAATATTTGGACAAAACAAGGCTTTGTAGGATATATTCTTTGGGATTTGGCAAAAATTGATTAGCATTTTCTCTATATTCTGACATTTTACTGATCAAACAACTAATCGATTAATCGGTAAAATAATCAATAAATGAAAATAATCATCCTACTACATCTTCATCTTCTTGTACTGCAGTGGGTTCTGCTGGAATTTAACCACTTTTTGATTCAGGCAGTTTAACAATACATGATGGATCACTATCATAAATGAAAGATCACAACAATAACAATGCGGTCATAACCTGCTGTTTGTTTGTTTGTTTATTTTCAGTTAATAGGTCAACTCATAAACAAAATATTTCACAATGAGTGATTTTTTTTGTGTGTGTGTGTGTGCATCTTGACCTTGTTTGTGGCGCTGCTGTAGTGTTGGATTTTGCGGTCATGTAACATCCATTATAATTATATTTCTGCCATTCCCCCTCAAAGCTGACCTCCTGGACGATCGCAGGAGTAAGCTCATAATTGGACAGGATTAGTTGTGAGCCACATCTTGCTTTCCCAAGGCTCTAGAGTCATGTCCCATTTACAGTTATATTTCCATGTCCTCCCCACATAGATCAGACATCTGATGTTGCGAGAATTTCTGCGATGAAAATTTAAAAAAAAAAAATCCACCCTGTCTGTGGAGTTGCGGAATGGCTACAGGATGTGTTGGGCTCGAGGCTGGAGCTGCGTGCGGTCAGTGTGAGGTGTGACGCAGTGAAGTTAACTAGCATGTGGAGGTCATCCTGCCTAGTTGTGTTTTGATGATGAAGTGGTTGGGTGATTGTGCTTGTGTGTGTGTGTGTGTGTGTGTGTGTGTGTGTGCACGCGTGTGTGTGTGCTGTGTGTGTTTGTGTGTGTGGAGGGTAGGGTCGGTGTGATACTACCTGATAAAATATCAGAGTGATGGATTACTGTCATGGTACAGCTTTTTATTGCACGCACAGACGCACACACACACACACACACACACACACACACACACACACACACACACACACACACACACACACTGTTGCTTCTGTTGACAATATGCTTGATGCACTTCTGTGCAAACACCACAGAGTGAGTGAGTGATCAGCTTGATGCGACTCTATTTTCCGCAGCCTAGCCGATGTGACTGAGGTGACGTGGGGATACTGAAGCCTACCCAGTTACATGGATGACCCTAAATGATCTAACCCTGAAAGTCACCGCACCTAAATGCGCATCTCCATGTGACATGATGTGATCATATCCTGAGACCTGAATTGACAGTACAGCTTAATGCTTTCTACGAACAATTCTTCTTTTCGTCTTTTCATCTTTTCACTCTCTCTCTCCTCTGGTCTTGGTTTCTATTAGTCTTCAGAAGGAGGTATTGATTTATGAAGAACGACTTAATTTCTGTTGATTTTCTGTCCACTTCATGCCCACATGGGGATGTCCATCTTCTGACAGGCTGATGAAGCTGCCTCATGAAACCCATGTTGTCCTACAACCCAGTTAATGGCTTGATCTTGCTTAGCTAGCAAATTGGGTTTTCTTGTCCACAGGGCAGAGGTGGTAAAGATGTTGGTGTTGCAATATTGATATTCCTCCTCAAAGACTGAGTGGTTGCCAGTTAGCCGTGTACATGTATACAAATGAAACCATGCTGCTCAAAGGATTG
>JAODXP020000015.1:4795186-4820186 GCA_027497455.2 Sardinella longiceps
CTATCCACGTGACTTGCCATTGGTGCATGAAAAAACCCATAACGGTCAATCTCTATTTCAAACTACTGATGGATGATCTTTTCACATATTAGCTGTCTAAAATTTTGCAGATGTGTCTATTGAAAGTGATGAGACACTCGATGGCTGGTTCTGAAATGGAACCTTTGTCACTCATTTGTGAGCCAGTTTATTTGATCAGGGCACAGTGGTTTCGGTAAGTATCATTGCTTCCTCTCAAGCATTACTAGATGGGGGAAAGAGAGAGAGAGTGTGTGTGTGTGTGTGTGTGTGTGTGTGTGTGTGTGTGTGTGTGTGTGTGTGAGAGAGAGAGACAGAGAAAGAGAGAGAGAGAGAGTTTGGAAACTGAGAGAAGCACAAATAGAAAAACAAAACAAAACAAAAAGTGATGAAGAAAGAATTAGAGGCTGTGTGAGTTTTAGAAGATGACAATAGAAATTGGAGACATTGAGAATGTTTGTACTTCAGCCTTTGTCCTATGACAGTGGTTCTCAAAGTTTGGTCTGGTCCGCGAGCAAGCTCAAGTGGTCCGCGAGGGAATTTCCAAAAATAAATCTGTGAATTTAGTCTGTTTCTTATTACATTATTTGGAGGCAAAAGATGAGTTGTTCACTGAATAATATCAGGCAGGCCAATAACTGATTAAAAACGTCAAGCTATCTGAATTGAAAATGCATAGAAATGCCTATTTAGAAATGCAAGGCCGCTGATTATCAGCATGTGAGAGTGGACGTGATGGCAGATGGTCCCTGAAAAACATTTTTTGGGGAAAGTGGTCCCCGGTCTGGAAAAGTTGAGAAACACTGTCCTATGACTATGTTTTGGCTTTTAATTCAAATCGTATTAGCATCAGCCTTCCTTTGTTTTTTATACTTTGATTAAGGCCGGTTCTAGGCATAGACAAACTAGGCAATTGCCTTGGGTGCCAAATATCAAGGGGGCATCGCCATACATTATTACTTAGGCCTATTATTACTCTTTTCCTTCAGTTTGTATTTCTAGAAAAGAGGGGGCTTCACTCAAATCTGGCCTGGGGCAGTGAAAAAGGCTAAAACCGGCCCTGACTTTGATAATCTCATGTTTTGGAGTTCATGCATGAGGTGAAACATCTTCACAACCTAAAGGTGCAGACACTGACTTTACCATTGTCTTAAAGAGGAGATAAATGGGGATGAAAACAGAATCTAAGAATAATTCCTCTCTTTCTCCTCTTTCATTACCTCTGCCAAGGAGATTATGTTTTTGCCAGCGTTTGTTTGTCTGTCTGTCTGTCTGTCAGTCTGTGTACAAAATAACTTGGAAAGTTATGCATGGATTTTGGTGAAATTTACCAGAGGTGTGTCTTTTGCCCAAGGAAGAACCCATTAAATTCTGGTGATGACCGGTGATGCAGAACGCCTCTTGGAATTGATATTATGTCAGTGACCATATTGTCTTGGTGGAGGTCTGCACATTTTCTAGTAGTTATATGATATAAGCTAAAGTTTGAATGGTGAACTGGTGAAGTTTGGGTGAACTGTGAGATGTTACTGTATGTTGGTCATGCTGCAGCTATAGCTGATTGTCCATATGTCTGACACAGTCACAAATGTCTAAAGGCCTACCTCTAATCAGCAGTAGTGAAACCTAAAGACTATGGATTGTCCATAATAATGCACACAATAATTCTAATCATTGCACAGCCAAGCACAGTAGGGCTGTAACGATAAAACCCAACTCACGATTCGATTTGTATCACGATTTTTGACCTACGGTTCGATACACCCCACAATTTTTAAAACATATCTTTTTGATAATTGTTTATGGCTAGAATAGGTTACAAGAGGCTACTAATATATATTTTTTAAGTTTAAAAATAATAATGATATTGATTTGAAGCTTGGAAACACCATCACATCATATCATGTGGTTGTTTTGTTGCCTGAAGGGTTACAGAACTTTGAAAGGGCGTATCACGATCCTACCTTCTTGTATCACGATACAGTATCGTGACTCTGCATATCACGATTTCGCGATTCGATACAATATCGTTACAGCACAGTGCCTCACAGAGACTGAAGCTAAAACAATATTTCACTCTACTATTCTGCAGGGGAGTTGCATATGTATGATGGTGTTTCAAGAGTTTGCATATACAGTATGATGGTGTTTCAAGAGTGTTTGGGCTCCTTCAGTCTCAGAATTTATTGGTGTTTTATGGTCAGCCTTTAAGATTGAAATATGTTCTCCTTACATCGGAGAAATATTTTACAACTCCACATAAATGCTTGAGTCGTGTTTGCTGATTGGAGAGTAACTTATGATAAGTGTGACCTAGGATATTCAGCCACTCGATTCTATGATATTAATCAAATCCAAAGTTAGCGTCTATAGGCAGGAAAAAAAAAAAATTGTTGCCGTGTTCTTTTTCAAGTTGATAATTCTTTGAAGACTAACTTGTCTAGGTTTGAGAAAAAGTAACTGTATATATCTGTGATGAATGAGAGCTTGGGATGCGAGGTTTTCTAGTAATGAGAGATTATAATCAAGAATGTAAAAAAAATTAGAATAACTTTTGCTATTTTTAAGTGGGAAGGTCTAAAAGGGACCCCTTGTTGAGTCCGGATTGGATGATAACTGAAACATATGGTCATCGAGGCTTGAGGCACATTTATGTGCTAAGACTGACAAATTTTTGGAAGTACTGAGATGAATTAACTGCTTAATTTGACAAATGGAGCTGCTTTTGAGGTACTTCAACCAAAACAAAGAACAGACATGTCAGTTTCTCCACTACTGTTGAGAGACTATTGACTATTGACTGTTGAAGCACCACACATCAGGCACTTTATTGATGTTTTACCTAATTGAAGTCTCTCAATAACCCCTACTCGTTTCTCATACTAAACCAAGGCAGCTGTTTTTTTATTTATTTATTTCACATGGCAGGTTTATCATGATCAGTATTACAATATCACAATGATAGTTTCTTTTATCTGAATTAATTCTCCTACTAGTGTATTTGGAATCCCCATGTTTGCGTTTTTAATCTTAGAAGACACTAATTGTTGCTAGGATACAGTATATCCCCACCTATCTCCACTCATCCAGCCATGGTCCTGCACCTCTGGCACTGCTTATGTTGTAGTATCAAATTGTTTACATTTTTATCCCAAGATCTTTTAAGGATATGAATTGCGGTGCTCCTTCTGCTGGCACTATACTGTACAGGCCTCATAACATCTCTTTTATGGCCCCTCACCACAGTAAAGACACTCAGGGGACGTGAGCCGGTCACACACTCACACGGACCAGCATGAAAGCCTTAGTCATAAGTCATGCGTCCACTTAAATGAGAGTTCGAGGCGTCGGCTGCTGACAGAGTGCTAAAGCAAAAGTGTCAGTCTGTCTTCTGTAGCCTATACTGTATGTGGGACAGTGGTAAGAAGAAACATTCTCTAGCTTCGGCAAAGAAATGACAGTAATCCTTCATAACAGGTGCCGTCACAGTGCAACTCCACTCACCGCAAGGCAAAGCACTGTGCAGTACTGATAGTGAGGTGGTAGGCCTGGCTGCTTGCTTCTCTGCTCTCTCCCACTCCCAAATACAGTATAGTAGTAAACAGACCACAAAACAGCTGCTCTGGTGTCTGGTGTGTTCAGGTTTGAGAAGAGTTAGGTTGCTATGCTCTGATTCAAAATAGAGCACAGTACAGGTATAAACAAGCACTGGTCATATTGTAATCCAGATCTTATATAACATCTAACGTGGAAGGAGTGAGGTAAAGCTGTCTGGTGCAATGTAGCTTAATGCCTGAGACAATAATTCTCATTGTTAGTGGACTAAAATTAGTAACAAGGATTAAATATGTTTTAAATATATTGTATGGCATAAAGTATGGATTTTTTCTAATGGGGATGTTGTTGTTCATGTTATTCAGCTAAAGTTGATTTAAAGGTTTCTTTTTTTTTTTTTTTTTGGCGAGAGAAACAAAGAAATGAAATATAAAATACAACTTTATTTAATTATCATTATGGCCTCATCTCCCAGAGCATATAAAATTTACAATATTTCAATTATTAAAATATGTTTCTTAACCTTTTAATAGATTTAATAGAAGTGGGCATTAACATAGGCTACCATTATCATTACTATGTCATTAATAAACTATTATTAGTTTGAACAAATCATTTAAGGATTTATACACATAGACTAATGGTGTGCAACTCCTATTTATGCATAGACATGCAGTAGGAATCCTAGAAGAAGACAGTACAAATTCTATGTACCATCAACATTATGTTACATTAGAAAACACTTTAACTATTTTTCATGAACATTGTATTTGTAGCTGATGATTAGACTGTTGTGAAGTAATTGCCCATAGCTGATATTGTTTTGGTAGTAGTTTAATAAAAACGTTTATTGAATGTTATTATAAAATATTTTTATAAAGATATATATATTTTCCAATTATGAAGTCTGTTAGATTTAGCCTTGGAACACAGATATTACGCACAGCCAACGACGAACTTGGCGCGTTGTTTTGGAACCACCATCTTCAGTGGGTGGAAAGCAGTCTCTTACTCAGCCTCCAAAAAGACAGCAATTTAATTTCCCTGAAATTAATGAGGAGTTTAGTTTAAAGACATTTAAGGAAACGTTTTGCCCCCCAGTTGTGGACACATTGCATAAGATTTAATCTGACTGCAAAGTTAGTGATGTTTGGGATGATCTGTTAACTGCGCGCGGAATTAGAGAGCTGTAATAGAGGATCATGTGGCTCGCGGTGGAGAGGACGTCTGCGCGGTGGTAAGGCACCGGAGAATGCACTTATATGCCGTCGATAAGGAAAACCCTCAAAATGCCCACATTCTCGGTGATGTACAAAGGAGCTGTCATCATCAGTAGGTAAATGACATTTTCAAGTCTTTTCAAACCCTGTAAAGTTTGTTTTTTGAACGTTTTGTTGAGGGTTTAAGCGCTTTCCGTGTATGGGGTTGAGTTCACCAGCAGCTTTGCGCGAGAGGACATACTGTGCGACCGCTGGGAGTTGTAATAACATGAGCAAAAAGCTGTTTTGTGCATTTGAGCGGGCTTGAGCGGACTGCACGAATAGGTGGAAAACACATTGTGCAAACAAAAAAGTGAAGTTCTACATGTCACAGTGAAAATGTAGGGTTCGCGCTGTTGCGTGGGAACTCTCCATGGTGATGATAAGAGAGGTTGGCTTTGGCTTTGTGTACAATCTTCATGCAGCAGGTGCACGTGCGATGGCAACGCAACAAAATGACAGTGAAGTGTTCACTTGTATTATGATCAAAGCAGAGAGGATTCAAGCGGTCACTGTTTAAAGATCTTTGATCAAAGTGTGACCATATTGGTTGACATCATGTACAAGTAAAGAAAAACGTGCAGTGTAGCTATAACTCATGTGCATGTAGGCTACATGTACAGAAAAACGTGCAATGTAGCCATAATTCCAATGCTAACTTTCGTTGCAAAAGGTCATATTTCTCTGTAACCTATTCGAAGCCTAGGTTCATGAACAAAATAATTGTGTTTGAATAGCTCTCTCCTGAAGAAAACAGCTACTTGACTTTTTTGTGTTTTCACATGATGCTCATGAGTAATGGCTATCTTCCTCTTTCTGCCCTTTTGTTGCTCATTTAGTCCGTAATTATGTAACATCTGCCTAATAGCCAACCCTGACACCCGGACAAGCAGGATTTCAATCTTAGCGGAAGTCACTGATTAAAAAAAAATTAAAAGCCCAGTCTGTAACAGAGGCCAGGGTCTGGGCTGGGCCGTCCAAATGACCATCTCTCTAGACATATGTGCCATTCAGTGGTGACAGATTGCTGATTGCAACAGATTATTGCTACAGACAATTGTTGTAATCAGTGTGTTTTATCCTGCTTTGAATGAAATTAATTAGTGTTGTGCATGAAAACAAAAGAACACACATAAAATGAACACTAGTAGACTCGTCGTAAATTGACAATGAGTGGTTATGAAAAATGACAAATTTTTGAAATTTAGAAATTTGAAATTGCAGTAGACCTAAATTTTACACGGGTCTTTTTAATCAGTTACCCGTCGATAAGGTACACCTGTCTCATGTAGTCAACCTAGTTCTTTAATTTTTAAATAATTTGTTTCATTGCCTCATTGCTTCATCATTACTGCCACCATTACTGCGGTATACAAAAACTATCTCACTAACGCAAAAGAAAAATTAACATGATTCCAAAGGGGTTTGTGCATCAAGCACCGGGCAGTGAGCTTAATGGCCTGTCCACTGCTTGACACTGGCCTGCAAAATTAATGCAGATTTGCTCAAGGGTTAGAACGTCCAGTGAGCTGGTCCTGTAGCCGGAAACATTACAAGCACAGCAGGGTTCTCCATCTTTGCTCTTTTTTAGTGTTGTTGTGCAGAATGGTTCCCGCAATTAGCACACCAACTACTTAACACTTTTTTTTCGTTCAGGCTAAAAGACTACAGATGAAACACTCTTGCTAACCTGATTATATACCACACACACACACACACACACACACACACACACACACACATACTCTATATACTGTATATAATATATTAATGTGTTCTTTTGGCTGTGGTGGTGTGGCAGGCTATGGACTTCTTGCCTTAGTCTCTGCATGGAGGTGGCTGCAGTCAGTAGAAATGAAAGCTAATGATGCAGTTGACCTTCTCGTGAGGGTCTCTGCTGTGCCATAATTCCTGTTTTTATTCAAGAGCCACAAATTAAAGACCAGGGGAGAGAGAGAGAGAGAGAGAGAGAGAGAGAGAGAGAGAGAGAGAGAGACAAGAAGAACAAGAAAATGTGATTAATTTCAAAAATAGCTTTAGCCTCGCAACTTTGAAGTCTCTAAACTCAATAGCCATTGAAATCCTTGAACTACTCTTTACCAAGAGGAGAGACTCACAAATCAAGGGTAGTTATTGTATGAAGTGTTCATGGAAAAAAAAAATCTAGGTTAGTCTTTTCTTCATATTTCACTTTCCCCTTTCTATCCCATTTCTGTTGTGTCAGACTCCAATGACACTGAGACAATGCATAGCTATTCAAGTGTGTCCCTCTCACACACTACCTTCGACTTTGCATCTTCTGGGACTGGTACATTTAAATACATCACAATGGCAGTAATTATAATGTCTCTCTCTCTCTCTCTCTCTCTCTCTCTTTCTCTCTCTCAATTTCTGCTCATACAGGACACTCATGGGTCCATATGGCGTCGACCGAGCTGTTCATTCCATGGAATTCACCGACTGTGAGAATGGATTAGGTAAGTGCATCATCGCGTGTTTGCCTTAGCTGAAATGGCTCCCCTTGATTTCCACATCATCGCTCTGCAACTCAACTCCACTGCACCTTTTTCACACTAGGCGGGTTTACATGGAAACCTCTAATCTGATTAGAAAGATTCCATGTGCATTCTATAGAACAGTATCCAAGGAGATGCATTCATAAATGCCATCTGAAATGGAATATTGGGGTAAAAAATCAGATTAGAAGTGTCCATGTAAACGGGGCTACTGTCAGTTGTCCAAGCACATCAGATCTGAATACACATCAGTTACTGTACTTGCATGTGATGTCCATGTTTACCATGGTTAGTCAATCAGCGTGTTGTTTTACAAGCAGAAACCTTGCCTGTAAATTGGGGCAACCTGAAATCAAATCGTGCCCCAGTTGGCTACAGTTAGCATACAGTCGATTTTTATTTGGGCAACCCCGAAAATAAAATGATATTTTGATACGGTAACCGTATCAAACGTCTGCTCATGGTTTTTTTTTTTTGTTTGTTTTATATGTTACCCTGTGTAATTTTTTCATCCGTGAAATCTGTGTCTGTTGGGGCAACCTGAAAAATGAGCTGGCTGAATGCTGTTGTGTGTGGATCCTGAAGCGCTATGACTATGGGCCTGCTGCTCGTCAAACACGCTCAGAGCTCACAGGCAAACAGAGGTGAAAGAAAAGCTGGAGAATACACAGAGAGAGAGAGAAAGAAAGAAAGAGAGAGAGAGAGAAAGAGAGAGAGGATTGCCATTTCAGAGAGTAAGGAAAGAGAACGAAAGAAAGAGAGAGAGAGAGAATTGCCATTGCAGAAAGGGAGGAAAAGAGAAAGAAAAAAAGAGAGAGAGAGAGAATTGCCATTTCAGAAAGGGAGGAAGAGAGAAAGAGAGAGAAAAGAAGAAGAAGAGGATAAGGGGGTTTGTAACACAGGGGTGCCCAACAGCAGGGGCACTGCGGAGTTGAGTGTGTGTTTGGGGGGGGGGGGGGGGGCAGGGGTGAGAGGCTTGAGTGTTACGGCTTTCATCTGAGGTGATCTTATGCCTTGTTGCTGAGCAGAAGGGTAGAATACAACCATGAGCCAAAATGATGACAGTTCTTTTTTCTCTCCATTTTCTGTGTTCCTTCTCTCTCTTTCTCTCTCTCTTTCTCTCTCTCACTCTCTCTCTCTCTCTGGTCTTCTCTCACACTTGCTTTCTTGCTTTTTTTCTTATTCATCTTTCACTTCTCTCTCTCTCACTCACTCTCTTTCTCTCTTTCTCTCTCTCACACACACATACATGCACACACATACACACTCTCTCTCTCTCTCTCTCTCTCTCTCTCTCTCTCTCTCTCTCTCTCTCTCTCTCTCGCTTTGTCTGTGTACACCTCTGCCTCATCTCTAGTAACACAATACATCAAAACACTATTCAGGGACAGCACTAAGCTTCTTAAACCTGTCCTCCTTACAGTGGCAGTTGCACAGTCAACAATTCGTTGTATTACTGAAGCACACCCCAGCTGTGGAAGATATTTTGGGTGAAGCGGAAAAAAAGTTGTTGCTATGTGTGTGTGTGTGTGTGTGTGTGTGTGTGCAGAGAGAATGTTGTTATGGTTGAAGGATGGCGAATTGCATCCAGAAAGGATAAATAGGGATAAATAGTCTTCTCAAAGATTTTTTTTTTTTTTTTTTTGCTGTCATTTATTGTGATTCGCTGCTATGAAAAAGCAAAAAAAGCGTTGGGATGTTCATATTCCTGCTTAAAAACAACAACTCGTAAGGCCAGCCGAGCGTAAATAAACAAGTGACACTTGATAGAATTTGAAGAGGTCAGCACGGGAGACAGCTGGAAAGCTTGCGGGCATTTTGCTCTCCTGTGCCATCAACAACAAGCATCTCTGAACAGGACGTATAATCTCCCTGACCTCTGCATAGCTAGCTAGCTAGCGCCAACAGCTGCACATTACATGTAAATCTGGGAGAGAAGGTGACATGCTTGATGAACTCCACAGGAGTAGACCAGGGAAGGAATAGATTGCATCAGTTAATTTATTCAGCAACGGGTTTTTTTCTGAATTGTATTGTAACTTTAATAAAAAATATATTACATTGACTTTCAGAGAGCAGAGAGCAAAACAGATAGCCTAGATTTTATGTGAACCGTATATCAGTAAAATACATTTTCATTTCATTTTAAAATGCAGTGTACAGTATGTTTAAAATGCAGTACTGTGGCTGTAATGCAGTTAGCAGCTCCATTATAGTCTGTGTGGCAAGGTGCCTGTGCAGAAGACAACTCCAGCACAGACTGGTTTAAAGTATGCAAAAGGCTAATTTATGCATTGCCAAAAAAAGAGAGATATGCACAGGTTGCAAGCCAGCTGGGCAGACAAGGGTTTCTATTTTTTTCTGTGTGCTACAATAAATAATAACTCATGCAGTTGTTAAGATTCAGCCCAGTCCTCTTCTCTCACTGCTCAGATGTTCATTTTGAAACTCTGTCTGTGTGTGTGTGTGTGTGTGTGTGTGTGTGTGTGCCTTCATTTCACTGTATGCTCGTTCAACTCTCTCTCTCTCTCTGTGTGTGTGTGTGTGTGTGTGTGTGTGTGTGTGTGTTTGTGTGTGCCTGCTGAGGCGAATGGTTGGTTGCCTGTGTGTGTGTGTGTGTGTGTGCAGGAGAGCAGCATCCACCAGCTTATGTGGACATCCAAGCCATATGACAACATCAAACACTGTGGTTGCATGCGTGTACACACACATACAGTACACACAGAGAGTTGAACAAGCATACGGTGAAATGAAGGCACACACACACATGCATGCACACACACACACACACACACACACACACAGAGAGAGTTGAACAAGCATACAGCGAAATGAAGGCACACAAACACACACACACACGCATGCATGCACATACACATACACACAGAGAGTTGAACGAGCATACAGTGAAATGAAGGCACACACACACACACACACACACACACACACACACACACACACACACACACACACACAATCTAGATGCACATGACTAATCAGTGTAGAATAGTCCTGTAGTGCAGAATTGTCCTGTATTTAGTGTTCAAAGCAAAAACAGAAAAATTTGTAATGGAACGCCTTGTTGCTAGGGAGATCCGTAAACCCTAATTACCATGCCTTGGCGCATGTTGTGCGTATGTTTTGCCATAATCCAATAAACTCATCTTAACAGACAGGAAGGCAAGAACAACACCATGATCCCACCAACTAATTGTCAGTCCCCAAACAACATGAGTGGCCCAGGTTGCCACCTAAGACCCGCGATTTGCCAGGCTCATCGACTAAGAGTGCTACTTGGATAGTGACCCTTGACCACTAACCAATCCCAGCTCGCTAGAGTCTCAATGCTGCAGGAGGACGCTGAGCCCGTAATCTGGTTAGGGTTCTTTATCTCGCCCAGCCGCCAATCAGTGCTGAGAGAAACGTGTGCAGCACGCTGCAGGGGACCCAGCTTGGCCAAGGCCTTCCCAGCACAGCATAGCCCAGCATAGCACTGCACAGCCCAGCCCAGCCCAACCCGACCCAGACATCTGTTTCCCAAAAGCATAGTTGCTAACCAGTTAGCAACTTAGTTGGTTGGCAATGGGGGAATTGCATTGGAATCAACAAAGTTGCTAATGCTTTTGGGAAACAGATGCTAGCCCAACCCAGCCCAGCCCAAAGCCGGAAGGTGGGATAGTATTTGACCCAATGCTAATACTGGACTAATTGAGCTCAAAATACAAGACACCTACAGTACGAGACAGAAGCTCTCACCCTGTCTGGCCCCTTAATTCAGCTTTAAATCCAATAAGGATCCCCTACTACCACAAACAGTAGCACCTCTAATGTCTACTACCTCTATAATAACGCCTATTTTTCTCTTGGTTGCTACTTGCTAACAATGCTTAGTTTTACAAGGATTTCACCACCTCAAATATAACATTTGGATCACTGCTGTAATTCACTGGTGTACTGCATTTTTATAAACCAAGATTTATGTGTCTCTGGTTTATAGAGCTCTGGGCTGGAATGCTGACTTAGGCAGAAGCATCTCATATTTTAAGTACAGTAATAGGCGCTGCTGTATATATACTGCAGGTGCGATATATGAAGAGTTCAGATGCAAAAAACCCCTAACTCCACTTGACCACTTTTTGAGAAAAAGGCCATTTTCTATCAGGCGTTTTGATTTTAAACAGATATTTTAGACACGGCGGGGAGCAGGTTTTATTTTATGTTTTCATAAAAACATTTCATTTACATATTCTAGATTTATACAGGATTCGCACAATATCATTAACTCAGTTTTCACAAAAATGGTGTATGAGTTGTGGAGTTGTAGAGATTGTACTATAGGGTATTTAGTGGTACTGCAATACTCCATTGGTCTCCATAGATAACCTCATTGGTTTACTTTACTGAACACAGATAAGAGCTCATAAAGTCACGTACTGTATTCAAAACTGTATGTCTATCTGCCAGGCAAAACCTGACCTGAAGAGTCACACTTAGTCTATAAGGGAAGGATTTTATCCATGTTTAATGTTATTTTAGTAGTGCTGTATCGCATTTGTATGAAAAGTTGGAAGTTGAGACTCGCAATGATGTTAATGTATATCTGTGAAAAAACGTAGTTGAATGCATTGCATATTTCACTGCAATGTTTGTTTGTGGTTGTTGTTCAATAACACATGACACAGTATTTAACACAAACAAACAAACAAACAAACATGGCATGGATAGAGGCTGCACACTGTTGTTTGAATGGCTAATTTATCAGAACGAAAATAGGACAGATTCCAAACATTCCAAGTGCATAGTGATTTTTCAACTAAGTGAAGAGTCAGTTTTTATATACTGTGATTTACAATTACATTTACATGTATGCATTTAGCAGTGCTATTTTATTCATGTGAAATAATGAAATAATGTGGCCAAGGCCCATCTATATGTAGGCTACAGTCGGTTATGACTGTACTATTTCCTTTTCAGATACATCAGATGATCTGGTTGTTTTTGTTGGATTAACAAATTATAATTGCAAATGTTGTTCTCAGAAATGAGATGTTTACTACCGGTATAGTAATGCCCCATTGTTCATAACGTAGCTTGCATAGAAATCGTTAAAATAATGAATGTGCTGTGAAATGAGAGAAAGATTGTGCCTTCCAGCAAAACTGCAGTTGTAGAAATGGTAGTAATATCCTTTTATGCAAATAGATACTTTAAAAGTGCATACCTTTTTAAAAGTACATATTGTACCTCTATCATAGGCATCAAAGTCATTGGAGGAGTGAAGGAGTGTACAGGGGAGGAATTTGGAGTCTACGTCAAAAGGATTCTACCCGGTGGCCTTGCCTCACTTGATGGTAAGATCTTCTCTATTTTTCTCTTGTTTGTCTGTCCACCACTTTTATAAGCATTTTTTTTAAATCATTTTGTATTGGCATGCATAGCTGGCAATCAGGAATGTTTCCATTTTTCATGGATGGTGACAAATTTTTTCCAGAAATGGGTTCTATTTTATATAAAATTTACTTGATGCTGTGTGTGTGTGTGTGTGTGTGTGTGTGTGTGTGTGTGTGTGTGTGTGTGTGTGTGTGTGTGTGTGTGTGTGTGTGTGTGTGTGTGTGTGTGTGTGTCTGTGTGCGTACGTAATATTGATGTTCCTTCAGTGCTTGCACCCAAGGTATTTGTAAGGATGGCATGTCTAGCGGCCAACTGATTAGTCCAGATAAATCTTCTGAGCTGCCGCTGTTGTTTAATTTAATTGCCTTGATCCACGTGGGTTTGGAAGGCTTTCACTAATGATGACCAGCAATCCCATTATTATCAATCAAGGCATTTAAAATCAGGGCCTTCAGGACCTTGGTTAAAATAAAGCACATTTAGAGAGGCACTGTATGTGAAATGTCACATTTAAGATGATCTCACTATGGGGATGAAGGGGAGGAAACTATAAATTGTGGTGCTTAGTTCCTGTGAATTATATTCTAGCTGGCATTAGTGCTTCTTGCTCTTCATCCAAAACTCCCCCCCCCCTCTCTCTCTCCCCTTGCCTTTCTCTCCCTCTCTCTCATTTACTCACTCTCTCTCTTTCTCTCTTCTCTCTTTCGCTTTCCCTCCATCTAATTCATTCATTTGCTTACTCTCTCTCTCTCTCTCTCTCTCTCTCTCTCTCTCTCTCTCTCTCTCTCTCTCTCTCTCTCTGTCTCTCTCTCTCCCTCCCTCTCTTTAGCGCTTGAGCCAGAGTATTCCATGGTCTTTGCTTGAGCTGTGTGTGTGGATTGGAATGGAATGTTTATGTTTCCCCCTGCAGTCACACCTGCTCTCTGTCTCCCGGCAACAGCTTTCCCAGTAGTAGCCTATCCCATAATGCTCACCTGCACTTAAGTCTTAAGTCGCTCACGTGCAAAAGAGTGCTGTGCTGCTGGCGCCACTAAAGCCTCTGCTTGCTAGGCATTACTGGCTGCTGTATGTCCCACTTTGTAAACACCAACAACACTACTGTACACTGCTATGCTATGTATAACAGCATCTAGTACAGCTATGGTTATGTATATAACTATGGTTTTGCTGTCTTTGGTTCAAACCAAACATCTGTGTGTATGCGTCTGTCTGTCTGTCTGTGTACAAAATCTGAAAACTTCTGCACGGATTTGGATGAAATTTTCGGACAACACGTGTATTGGGACAAGTAACAACTGAATTTTGTTGGTGATTGGTGATCCAGAACACCATCTGGAATTTATTTGTCTATGACCACATTGCCTTGGTGGAGATCTGCGCTCTCCGAGTGCTTAGTGCAGCTGCTTTTATTGGTTATGAATGATATAATGCCAGCCTGCTCCCATGCTAGATAAGTTGTTGGGTTTTGCTCCTGGATTTGTAGCGATTTGCTAATGAGATGATAAATGGCTGTGATTGGCTCCTGGAATCTTGATGCATTAATAATGGACTGATAACAGGCTGTGATTGGTGCTTGGTTTTTAGGAGAATTGTTACAGTAATTTCCCGCATATAAGCCGCATTGTGTATAAGCCGCAGGACAGTGTTTTATGCAAGTAAAAAAAACAACAAATCCATATTAACACCATATTAACTGCCCCCCTGTTTTAACCTCATAGCGGAAGAAATTTTGCTAAATCAATGTATAAGCCGCGACTAATAGTCAGGAAATTACGGTAATGAGCTCCAGGTGTACCTGAACAGCAAATTTGCTAGTGATGAGTCTGGGCTCCCAGGTTATGAACTAACTGCACTGGTAGTCATATGGTAGGCTATAAAACAGTCAGATAGATTGCTGTGTGTGAATGTCCTTTACCAAGGGGTGGGTGCTGTAGCCTTTAGCAAGAGTGAACCAAAATTTTAATGAGGAACAGAATGAACCCACAAAATGGCTGATTATGAATGGGCGATAATATAATAATCTTGAATGTGCTGATGCAGAATAATGGTCTATTAAGATCTCGCTGTATGTATGATGGTTTGAGAGATCTTCAGAATGTCAAATGTGGGGTAAAAAATGTTGAGAAAGTAAAGGCCAAAGAAAGCAAAAATTCTGTCTGTAAATGCCTTGCTGCTGAAACTGGACTGACCTCTCTCATAAGATTGAGATCTGAAAAAAGGGGTATTTTGGGCAAAGATCTTGACTGAAAAATTATGCTTTGATGTTGTGGCTTTAATTAGTTAATAACCCAGTCTATCTTACAATGCTTAATTAAAGCTTGAAAAAAGAAAAGATCCAAGGCACTCTTCATATGTGAAAAATATAAAAAGCCTTTATTTACATGGCTATTTCATATAGAAAAAAGTTAAAAACAATTGTGAGCGAGCAACCACCTCGCTCACAATTCAGTACAACTTTTCATGAATTTCCGAGCACTTTGGATTTTTTTGTATCACTTACTTAAAGCTATTGCCTGATATGATATGATATGATATGACGTGGAATCTTCACTTCTCTAAGGTATTCTGACTGCCTCTAGACTACAAAGACAACAGCAATGAATGGGTAGTCAGTCAATGAAAGGGTTGTCATAAAATGTCATTAATTTCCGCCATTGATTTTGAAATGCACTGCATTACAGTTGTAGAGTTAAGGCTGGGATCTACTTGCTGTTAGACCAAGCGTAAGCGTAAGCGTAAGCGCCCACATGCAAGTAGTGGTGTTTTTTGTTTAGACTTGTCGTAGCATTGAACAGTGAAAACACACAATTGCGGAGGTCTCCACTTGGGACAGACCACAGTAATATCAGTTTCAAAAATCCCAAGTGTTGTTGTAAACATTGTGTCTTGTGGTTGCTGTTTTTTCATGCAACCACCCCCTCCCACATTTTTCTGTCAGTATTGCGTCTTGTTTGTTTGCAAAGACGTGCGCGACTGTCATGTGAAACGAATGCAAAATACGCTTGCCAGCCATGATGCATGCATGGATGCGTTGACTGCAACGAATAAATCCCAGCCCTTAACTTCAGTAACAGCAACTTAGTGACAACAACTGACTGACTGGCTTTGAAAATGCTTCACATGTCAGACCTATCAGTGAGAGCCTTACCTGACGTACAGTACCAACTGTTGAGTCCCACTCTTAAAAAAATAAATAAATAAATAAAGCAAACCCAAAGCTTTCCAATCAAACTCCAACCTTTCAGCAGCAGCTAGAGAGCAAATAAATGTCAACTTTTGCTTGTAATCTGCCGGTGGCTACGATAAAATAAGTGAGGTAAGGCAAAACGCTGGCCAAAAATCTGTTGAGACTTACAAATCTACATACAATATATCTCCATAAAGTATCTAAATCCAACATGAATTATTTATTTGTAGGGCATCTAAAACTAGGCAACTGTAAATCACTTTTTTTGTCTTTGGAACCCTTTCTTCTGTCAGCTTAGCATCAGCACCATCCCTCGAACTAACACCTCTCCCGACAGGATGAAGTGCGGAGCCATCACTCCTTCGTCTTAAAGACGACATCAATAAAACAAAAGCTGTCCTGACCCATATTCAGATCTTCCCTGGAAACAGGGCAGGTTGTTTGAGGAAACGGGCTGCCGCCAGAGAGCCCTCAGGAAAGCTTTGAGTGGGTCAATATGTCACTCAACTTGAGGCTATTAACGCTCAGCAGATACTGTACATGATTTCTAAGGCCTTCTCACAATCACTTGCAGTTGCCACTTTCTTCAGGACTTTTTGTTGTGGTTATTTGGTTTTTGAGATTAATGATAGAGGTCTGCATACTGATAAAATGCTCCCAAGTCTCTTATATTAAGGCATATACTTTCATAAAAGACACTTGGGAGCACCTCTATCATTCATTTTATATATCACATATCATGCACCTGCACTGCAACCTGCACTCGAGCGATGTGCGTGTTTTTTTTGCTTTTTTCTATGTTGTTGCTTTTGTCATATACTGTGTAATATCATTGTTACAGCACTGAAATGATTTATGTTGGACTAATCAGTTTGATCATAATGATGTCTACAGCTACAGTTGGTCATGACAGCCACCTCAGCAAATCTGATTGCTTTTGGGTAATTTGCAGGCAGCTAATGATGATGAACAAAGGAATTATTTACCACTGTTGTCCAATTATGTCAAATAAAAGATTTCCACGGAACAGTATTTTGACATTGACAATGACAATTGACATTTGATTGGTTATTTGCCCGCCATCACAGGAAACCTACAGCCTGGTGATCAGATACTGGAGGTGAATGGGGAGAGTTTGATAGGAGTCACCAGTGAGAGGTAAATAATCTCAACCTGAATTATGCAAGTACTATACTGTATGTAAATAGCAAATACTGTATGACTTGAACTTTTTTCCTTTACCTTTTATTCAATACCTAATGTACCTATTTTTTTCTCCCCTTGCAGGGCGGTAGACGTTCTCAGAGCTGCGTCTTCAACCAATCACATGCGCCTTCTAATTGCAAGGGATGAAGAGGCCAGGTAAGCAGCTGTGCATGCAGCAGATGTTGAAACAAGCCAAAAAGAAGAAAAGGTGCACACTCAGCCTATGATATACTGCAAATACTGTTTAAAACTCGTGAAGGCATAGAAAAGGTCAATCTAATAAGAGACACTTCAGATGTATAAAACCTCTCATTATTTGAGTCTTTAGACAGCACATCAGCTACCAACAAGAATGCAAATTAGTCAACATATATTGTACACCTTTGTGTAATTCTAGCTTTATTCACTGAGTTGAACACAGTTGGTTTCCATCTTGGTTTATGTTCCCTTCATCAGAACTCAGAGAGAAACATCAACAGAAATGTCTTAAACACTCGGGAGCCAAGGGCCTATAAGGCCCTTTTAGGCAGTCTACTACACTTTTACATTTTTAAGTATTCCATCTAGCTAAAAACATCTATGCAAAAGTGGCACATACAGTATTGTTCTATTCTAGAATATATCAACAGCTAATAATATGGGAATAAAGTGAAAGTAATGACATTAGTTATTATTAAGATTAAGTGTAAACACAACCACGCAAAAATCTATTTTCAAAGGTCTATCTTCAAACATTCAAACAGGTCTCCATGTATGTGACCATTTACTAAATCTAAACAGAGAAACTTCACTGTAATGTGTTTCCACCCTCAAAGTCCCTGTTCACCTTTAAATGCTCTAGTTAGCCCCATGCTCGATACGTGACCTGTTACGGCTCTGTCCTTTCAAGTGACTGAAACTTACCCTCCTCCGACGTGTGATCTTCTTAGCTTGGCGGCCGTGAATAATTCAAAGCAAAAATGAATAATTTTGTTCATAAACTAGATCTGACTGGGTGCTGGCAGTTGCACAGGAGTTCGTTGGCGCGCGCTTCAAAGTGGCTCTGGCAGCTCCGTGCCGGGGTTTTTTTTTTTTTTTTTTTTGGGCAGTCAAGCCTCAGTCACAGTCAAGCCCTGCAGGCTTTCCCCATTCTCTCCTGCCTCCCTCCCTCGCTTTTTTTTTTTTTTTTTTTTGTCGTTTTTTTTTTTACTTTAACTGGAAAAAGCATCAATGGAAAGAACATGGAACCAATGGAAAATCCACACCAAAGTGTCTCCTCCTGTAGCGCATCACTTTCATGTTTACACTACAAACAAACTGCTGTGCATTCAAACTCCAAACAAACAGACATATAGCCAGAGACATATACATGTAACTTCTGCTATGTTGGAAAATAAATTGTACGGTAGGGTATCCGTTAACCACAAGAAAGATTTTACATTCACATTTACGTTTCAAAATTGCCATTGCCATCATTGGAGCCCAACAAAAAATATCTCCAAATGATAATATAGAGCATGAGCAACACACACACACACAAACACACACACACACACACACACACACACACACACACACACACACACATATGGTACATACATTACCTACACGCAAGCTGAAGGGTCTTTTAATAGTGCAATCTGGATCAGAATTAGCTTTGGCTTACAGCAAGCACTCTCACAGCGGCCATACTAATTCTTTCCCAATGTTACTAGGCCATTGTCAGGGCAGAGTATATTAATAGGCATAAGTCTAGACACGCGCCACATCCTGTGCGGCTAGCCAACGGCTGCGCCGTATGCCAACTGCATTATCCTTAACATGTCAAGCCGTTTATATTTAGCATTTTTTTAGTGGTTTTAGGGATGATTATTTATAAAAAAAAAAAAAACCCAATCAACTTAAAACGGGTAATAACCATACGCTTCAATAATCGCTTGGACGTGTAGCCAGCCAGGCAGTGCTGGAGCAGCGTCGCTGCATTTGGTGTGTGTGTGAGCAGCCCTTAGAGCAGGACCCGAGTGGCCTTGCGCCAAAGATCCTCGAATACTGACCAAGATAGTGCAGCGTAATACATGTCAATGGTAGCAAACGGGAATAATTACGCTCTGCATTATGTGACAATATAAACTTTTCAATGATCTTTCATATCAGCGTATGAGAGCTAAACTTTGGTCTGCATAAAGGCAGGGGTTAAACGCGTGGGAACGCAGTTCCGACACCTCAGATAAATGAAGAATATCACCCCATTCTTCTTCTATACATTTTTTCTGTGTTTGTGCTGACACAAGATTTGAGAGTTCTACCTCCTGCCAAATCCCACCTTAACCTTAACTGCATAAAGGGGGATTTTCCCCTCTTTCCCCTTTGCGAAAAAACAAAACAAAACATGGAATTTAACCAACGTCCGCTTTTACCCTCTCTGGCCTTGCTGCTCGTGCACTGGAGGGAGAACTACAGTACCCCGCTGACCCTTGCCACCATTTATAATCTATAAACAACCCAGCCTACCTGATGAGTCATCCAGTATTAGTGTGCACTATATAATAGGGACAGGGCGGGGTCAAGGGGGAGGTTGGGGTATAGGATAGGATAGGATAGGATTGGATGTGATGGTATGGAAGGACACCTGTCATGTATTTTCCAGTGGTTCATCATGCCACATACCTCAGGAGCTACAGTAAGATCAGGAGCTGGCATGACACATACTGTAAGGCGGGTTTACATGGACACTTTCAATCTGATTAGAAAGATTCCATGTGCATTCTATAGAACAGTATCCAAGGAGATGCATTCATAAATGCCATCTGAAATGGAATATTGGGTTAAATAATCAGATTAGAAGTGTCCATGTAAACAGGGCTCTAGTCTCTACTGTGATGGGGGAGAGATCCCTTTAGCTGGTTTGCATGAGCCAGCATCACACCATTGATCTCATCTCAGCCTGGGGTTAAGTTCCTCTGCAAGTGTGCAACCAACTCCTTCCTTCATAAACCATTAACTCCGTGGAGGCATGTGATTTATTTATTTATCCTAATGTGATTGTGAAGTCTGGTTCATATATTTGATTTCTTTTATTTTTCTTAGAAGTTTTTATTCATTTTGACTTCTGAGTGTGAACATGCTGCTACACAGGAGCAGGGGCACTTGACAGGGGTATCGATTGCCTGTTGAGCTCCAATTTCAACCACATCAATATCAATACTACAGTATGCACAGAAGACAGAACTGCAGACTCTACCCTTAAAGGGACACTAGCCTAGCCCAGGCTTGGTGGAAGAAGGCAGGTGGGGGATGGGAGCATCTGCAAGAGAAGAGATGAAGACTGAAGGGGGGGAGGGGGGGGGGGGGGGTTATATCCCCAGCGGAGAACTCCATATAGGCAACCCTTCTTCAATAGCAACAGCATCCTCACCACTGCTTTGTTATGGTCACTATGAGTCATTGACTCATAATCTTGAGTACTGTGGTGACTCGGGCAGATTTTCTCTACTGTTGTTGATCAACAGCCTTTCTCTTTACCTTTCGAGGGGCCGAGGACAAAGAGCAGAACACGGCTAAGCACAGTACAGCACAGCACAGGGCAGCGCAGAGCTGGAATGATGCTGCGTCACGACCTTGAGCGCCCTTTCCATGCTTTAATCCCAGTCATAACCCACTCCGAAGGATCAAGCTGGATTTCCTCCCCTTTCCTCACAGTTCATCATCTCTGTCTCTGTCTTTGCTTCTTTTTTTTTTTCCTCCGTCGTCTTGAACGAGTAGCGGCAGCGCGTCATCCTGTGCTTGTGCTATCCTCCTTGAGGCCATTGGGATGAAGTGAGGAGATGGGCTGCACTTTGCTGGACTCTTGCCCACTCCTCTCTGTGTTTACTCCACTCCGAATGGACTTAAGAAAGGCACACGAGTCCACGTACACGTACGCACATGTAAACATGTAAACAAAGACACTCTAAAAACAAACAAACAAACACACACACATGTACACATACAGTACGTACACACTAGTGAGGATTAACATGGCTTGAACTCTTTGTATGCTGTAGTATGTACTGCAGGTGTAGTTTGTGTAGTATGCTGCTGCTAGTATGTACTGCAGGTGTAGTATGTACTGTATGTGCACCACTGTGCCCTCTGGTTGGGTCAGTAAATACACACACACACACACACACACACACACACACACACACACACACTCCATCTCTCTCTCTCTCTCTCTCTCTCTCTCTCTCTCTCTCTCTCTCTCTCTCTCACACACACACACACACACACACACACACACACACACACATGCTGCAGTATCTCTCTCTCTACTATCTCTCTGTCTCCCCGTCTCTCTCTCTCTCATACTACACATACACACACACACACACACACACACACACACACACACACACACACACACACACACACACACACACACACACACACACACACACACACACTCTTTGTATGCTGTAGTATGTAGGTGTATGTACTGTATGTGCACCACTGTGCCCTCTGTTTGGATCAGATCAGCAAATGCTCATTGTCATTGTAGCTTAGTCACTATAAAAAAGTGAACCAAAGCCAAAAGAACAGGATATGGAGGTGGACACACACACACACACACACACACACACACACACACACACACACACACACACACACCACTCCATCTCTCTCTCACTATCTCTCTGTCTCTCTCTCTCTCTCTCTCTCTCTCTCTCTCACACACACACACACACACGCACACACAGAGACACACACACAAACACAAGCACGCACAAAATGAGAGTTTTTAGCCGATGTTAAACACGACAGGTTCTCTGAGCTCACGTATACAGGGGAGGGGAGGCAGGGCGTTTCTGATGACCTACTTCTGTTCTGCCTGTCAGAGGTGCATTAGTCCAGAGGAGAGCAGGGACACTGGCAGAGTAAACATGGAAAAAAGGAAAGGACAGGACAGGACAGGATGATGACTTGTGTCCTTCTGTGGCTACTAACTAACTACTGACAGCTCAACTAGCAGCAGTACAGAGGCGTCGTAGTGGGGGGAAAAGGGGGACTGAGTTACCAGGGCCCCAAGAGGTGGGATGGCCCTTCAAAAATTCTGTACAGTAATTTCCCGCATATAAGCCACATTGTGTATAAGCTGCAGGACAGTGTTTTATGCAAATTAAAAAAAAAAAAAAAAACCTATTAACACCATATTAACTGCCCCCCCCCCTGTTTTAACCTCATAGCGTAAGAAATTTTGCAAAATCAATGTACTATAAGCCGCGGCTAATAGTCAGGAAATTACGGTAATTGTATTCCAGGCGGTGAGGAGGGCCCATGGCCACTGCTTGTGCACAGGGCCCAGAATTTGGTGCTGCGCCCCTGACTAGCAGACATACCCTTGCACACCCTTCCTTTAATTAATCATGGGGCTAAGCACTTTTTTGACTTCAGTACTTGGGAGAATACCGGCACACTGTGTGAACTTTATATACAGAGTTCAAAAGTCAGATGTCAGATGTAGGGATATATTTAAATGTGTTTCACAGTGCACAAGGAGGGGATTAGCACATGTTTCAGTCTCACAGGATGAGTATTGTAGGTTTTGTAGTATTGGTAGGACTACTAATGTAGTTTGAAAAAAGAAGAAATACATTTATCGTTATTTGTCAGTGAGATATACACTGTGCTAAAAGGTAAAATATATTAAGGCTTTTTTAAATTTAGATGTTTTCTTGTATTGTGCAGCAGTTAAGCAAAGTATTATCTTGTAATGCTCTTTTAGTGTGTAAAAAAAGAATCTGAAGACAAAAGAGATGAGCAGGCTTCAGTGATGCTAAAAGATGGAGAGGCAGTCATAATGCCTTTCAGAAACTCACAGATGAGGAACAGATCGTATTTGCATCGTCATAAAAAAAAATATGGAGAGGATATTGGTGTTTGTACGCATCTTTTGATCCGATTGTCCGATTGCATGCCTGAACCTTTTTTTTTTTTAGTAGATTTTCAATCCCCTGTTTCAATCTCTCTGGAGTTTTATTGGGAGAGAGGGGTCAAAGGTGAACTGTCTCTCGCTGTAGTTGAAGTGGGCAGCGGGCACCCATCCAGGGCAAGGCAGTGCCTGTGTGCCCGTTCCTGCTTCAGTTCAGCAGTGTCCTTTTGTAGCCTCTTCTTTTTTTATTGTTGAACAGTCTGGTCTCCAACAGGTAGTTACAGATAGCTCTGCAGCCACCAGGGACTCTCTAAATGATCAAATGAAATGTAAATAGATCTTAGATAGATAGACAGATAGACAGATAGACAGACAGACAGACAGACAGACAGACGTTATTCATCCCAAAGGGAAATCCCATTGCTTCAGTACACATAAGGGAATAAATAAATATGCACATACACATACAACCACAAGACATTGACAAGACACATACAACCACAAGATCTTTAACAATATAGTAGTCAGAGTATTAAAGGTATTAGATACCTGTGTAATATCAATGTTAATATCGATGTTAAAGCAGTTTTACTGCTTTCTGATGAGAGCAGATCTTACTAGTGCACACCAAGTTTGGCTATATAGGGTGCCATAAATGTAGGCTATATTTCTCCCCACAAATCTGTGTGGCTGTTTAGATGAGTGCTTGCACTGTAAGTGTGTGAGACTGTAAAGGGTGTAGCATCTAGGATTATGAATAATGCTGATGTATAATAATAGTAAAGTAGCTTTTGGCCTCATTGAATTTGTCAAAGTAGTTTTCAGAGGAAGAAAAATGTGCTCAATGGTGGGGGCGCCGTGGCTCAGTGGCTAGAGCGTCAGACAATTACTCTGGGAACTTGGGTTCGATTCAGACCCGAGGTCATTTCCCGATCCCACCCCATCTCTCTCTCCCACTTGTTTCCTGTCATCTTTACACTGTCCTATCTGATTAAAGGCAAAAAATATCTTAAAAAAAAAAAAAATGTGCTCAATGGTGTTTTTTGCTCCCAACTTCCAGGCAGCACAGCCTAAAAGGCACTACCTTAACCCTTACCCTAAACCTAAGCCCCCCAATCCTCATCCTAACCTCAAATTGGGGGGAGTATGCCTTGTGGGCTTTGCTGCCTTGAAGACACCGTTTAGGGCAAAAAATGCCAAAGACCAAAAAGCTCGGAAGCCCCGGTTCTAAAGACTGAATCCATTAACTTTCACCTTCAGAATGTTGGAGTTTGTTGCCATTTGTCGGGGCGGTGTAGACTCGGCATTAGAATCCTCTCCTTAGATTACATGACAGATGAACAGATTCTCTGTTCCCATCAGGGAATTACGTCCCATGATATTACATTGCAAACCACGGCGAAAGTATAATGGCATTTGCCGGTTACATAATGCAGATATGAAATTGCGCCGCTGGACATTTCCTGATCTCATCACAGAGGTGCACCTTGTACTTATTTAGGAAAGGATGTTGGTCACGCACTGGGCAGTTTATCTATTTGTTTGTTTTATTAGGATAGTTTTTGCTTGACATTTTTTTGTGTGTTTGTGTGTGTGTGTGTGTGTGTGTGTGTGTGTGTGTGTGTGTGTGTGTGTGTGTGTGTGTGTGTGTGTGTGTGTGTGTTGCTTTCAGGAGAGAATTCGCTGAGCTCCTGGAAAAATACGGCTCCAACAGCAGCACAGGCTCGACGCGGAACTCTCCAAATCAGCATGGTGTGTACTGCAGTCACCCCTCCACGTCTTTTTCACACACAAACACCCACACACACACACAGACACCCACACACCCACACACACACAGAGTGGCACCGCTAGAAAATTTAGGCCCCCCCAAACATTGATTTTAATATTCAAATTTTCTCTGGGACCCCCTATCAGTGCCAGGCCATTAGAATCACTTTACCCACCCACCCCCCTACACACAAAAGACAATAGTAAAATA
>JAODXP020000015.1:4825186-4835186 GCA_027497455.2 Sardinella longiceps
AAAGCATGCTCAACAAAGTCAAATTCAGGTGTGTTTCTGGGTGGATTTTAGGTTTCTGTGTTGGTGTTGATGGTGCTAGCACTATCTAGATTTGATAATATAAATTCTTTATTCTATATTTCATGTGAATAAAAAGAAACAAATGATATATTTCAATGAGATGTGTTAAAAGGAAAGATTCCTGGAGATAATGGCCAATTGTGGGTAGAGGTTTTTTTTTCTAAAACTCTGAAGAAGTAGTAATGATGATATCTCTTCACATAACAAAATTAATTTAAAAAGAAGTTCAAAAAAAGAAAAGAAAAGGTCAAACTGGCAGTTCAATTTTTTGCCCGGCTTCAAAGAGCACCTGTTTGGGCCCTACATATATCCAATATGTCCAGAAGCGCTACTAGCATTTTTTTCTTTGTCTTAAAGGATTTATTCGAAGTGGATCAACAATATAGCCCTGCAGTTTTAAAGTGCTAAGTGCTATTCGGTCATTGTGGAGGCTTTCAATAACTCTTTGCGCTGTGAGAGAGCAGGGCTACAGTTGATTACTGTAATTTAGAAAAGAGTTGTGTGTCATTCCTCCTCTTCCATTCATTCCTATGTGTCCCTGTTCCAGCCAAGACAGTGTGGTGGAGATTGCCTTCATCCCAGGGAAAGGACTCTTCCCCAGCAGCGCATCCCTGCACAACGGGGTCCAGAGGGGGGTGGGCAACGGCTACAACCCCACCCGGTTAAAAGTGCATGTCCGCTCTCCAGAGGTGAGACCAGACAACACGCAGCTTAATATGGAATTATTATTATTAGTAGTAGTAGTGGTAGTAGTAGTAGTAGTATTGTTAAAGCTTACTCTATAATAACTTACATTTCATTTTACTATCATAAATACTAGCATAAATGCATATGAATAAACAGTATCAACCAGTATAGATTATGAAATTTAATATGAATATGAAATTAATATTTTTGAGCATGGAGGTGAATTTAGGTAAAACACTGAGATCTAGTGTAGCATTATGAAAATGTTGATTCTATAGGAGGATTAAAGTCCAGTTTGTTGTTTATGACACAGTAGCAGTCATTGAACTAAGCTGTGTGTGTGTGTGTGTGTGTGTGTGTGTGTGTGGTTTTTTTTTTTTTTCAGATTTTCCCAGAAGAACCTGCTCCAGTGCCTTCATCCTCTCCTGAAATCTGCCATTCAGAAGTTCACGCCCCAGGCACAGGTACAGCAACATACTGAACATAACATTCATCTGTGTACCATACTGAACATAACATTCATCTGTGTACCATACTGAACACAACATTCATCTGAACATAACATTCATCTGTGTACCATACTGAACATAACATTCATCTGAACATAACATTCATCTGTGTACCATACTGAACAAATCATTTGTTTACCTACCATACTGAACAAAACATTGGTCTGAGACCATACTGACTGAACAAAACATTCATCTCCATACCATAAGCCTACTGAACAAAAACATTAATCTGAATTCCTTTGCATTATAATAGAGCCCAATGTCAATGATGGTTTAAGTGGAAATGCAAGGAGTAATTTAACAACCAAACAGACTCAATTACTGTAACTAATTTACCTCCATGAGCAAACATTTGCTCATTGTTGCTCTATGTCTCACACCACGGCTGTAATTCATACTTATAAGTCATAAACTTATAAACATTGCACTTATAAACTTCGCACTTTGTTTGCCTGTTAAATATGGGCCAAGTAAATGACGTCATGAAAAGTATGTTCTGCCATCTTCTGCGATGTTGAGTCATACTTGTCAGCGGTGACTTAAATGCTCTTGCATTTAATAATTTACAGAATTTTTTTTTGCAAAGAACTTTTTTTGCAATCAGTGCATGGGCATTGGCACAATCGCACATTATTGCTAGTAATGTACAGTATGTTTTCTATATGTGTAAGGCATCAGCACTGTCAGTGGATGCTCACAGTCTGTTTGTGTGTCATTTTTAGACGCTTGAACCTACTTTCTCCAACTGTTTCCTAATTTACACTCTGCTCATAAATTATGGAGTGGTCATTCCCTGCTTTCTCACAAACAAGGTCATTCTAGTGCAGGATCTGAGCATGTCCCTTTGTATTAACCATGTGTGTTATTATCAGATGGAATTGTAGGCGGCCGGCTTCTAAATCTGGACACTTTGATCAAAATCCGCTGGTCACATGACCAAACAAAGCAGGAAATGAAATTTGAGCCAAGCCAGCCTGTCACACCTGTATTGTTTGTCTGCACCTTGAGTTCTGGCCGTTTCGGGTATTCAGAGCGCACAGACTCAGACACACACACACACACACACACACACACACACACACACACACACACACACATACACAACCCAAGACGAATTTCAACATACACACAAAGATTCAAACACACACACACACTCACACCAAGGAGGACTTCAAAATTGCCCTGTGTTACCGGGGAACAAGCTTCCATTGCAAAGCAATTATTTATTCGGACGAGCTTCGGGGCGAGTAGAGAGTGAGATTGAGGATTAGCCGAGAGTGGCGGTTAGGAATTTAATCAACGCCTCACCGAAAGAGGGGGGGAAAAAATAGTAATCTCAGCCGGCAGCTTCTGAGGCCCAGTTATGTATGCGGCGCGAGGTGTTTTGTTGAACAGAATAGAATAGCCACCGATGGAAACACGCGCTAAAGAGGAGGAGAATGAAGAAGAGCTCTCTCTCCCTCCCTCCCTCCCTCTCTCTCTTTCTCTTTTTCTCTCCTTTTCATCTCACGGCTAGATAGCGTTGTTATCGGTCGCCACGGCAGCCTGTTTAGTATATGAGTCGCCCTGTCAGTGCGCTCGTACATTCCGTGGCTCTAATCTACTTCCAGCACTTAAAGCGAGATAGTATGTTGCCATAGAAACCGCGCTGTTGGAAAAAAGGCAATTATGTTTGTAGGGTTTTACACCACTGTGAACTTGAAGCTTTTGGGATAGCATGATGGGGGAAGCTGGCGAAGATACTATAAGCTATATCACAGCCTGGAAATATCAAAGAGAGGCCTTGTGGACTTAGAGGAGGTTTTTTTTTTAAAACTGTAATGGAAGACACTGTTGCTGCTTGTAAAGAGAGCAGTCATCCAGTCAGGGAGAGTCGGAGAGGGTGAGAGAGAAGCTGGCAGCTTGCTGTGCCTTTATTGTGACTTTGAGATGAACCTAATAGTCAGACAGTGTTCCTCTACCACAGGCTAGCTAGAGTTATTACTAATGAGCATGTCTAATGGGGTTGTGAATCTGAAACATGCCAAAAGTTTGCCAGGATTCTAGATCTTGCATACACACAAGCTCAGAGTGACTTGAAGTTTGGAGAGGTGAAACTCAACATTGTCCAAAAAAATAAATAAATAAATAAACAATTGTTACATATCAACATGTCTGAAATGCTGGCCCACTGTTGGTATTTGTTATTCTGAAACAGTTTTGGTTATGCTCAAGCTAAAAATTCCTTTATTTTGAACATAAAATGCGTTGATTCAGTCATCAGAGGATTGGAGCTTTAGTTTCAACAGCGAGTAACACCAAAGGTTATTGAGGATCATGCAGATATTATAATCTAAAGTCAGATACGTTCTCCCCTTTCACCGAGACACATGGTGCAATTCTGAAAATGAACAGGATACTGCTAATCTTTCTGTTTTCCAGACAGCCTTCCTAATCTACAGTACATAAAACATTTTTATTTTTATTCCTCCACCTCTGCATTATAGCCTAGAAATGTAGACGTACCCTGATGGGAGCAATTGTTTGTCTAGCAATGAGCCATAGGGAACCTTGTTGCCCGAACCCTTGGTGGTGGTCAACCAATCACAAGGCTGTATGTATATAGAGAGTCACTGGGCAGGCTTAGCAGTTGTTTGAATCAGCTTGTTCGTTGCTCTGATTGGTTGTAACCAGAATCATAGAATGGATTTTAGTAGCTTTTGTAGAGCTATTTGATTCCATGCAGAGGTAGTTTGAAAGACAATGCTGATTCTGCCCCTAGGATTGAGTCATAGTCGATCCTTAATCACCAGACTATACATTATGTTGTAGTCTTGTCAGGCTACAAACTCTGCACAACACATTGGCTTCCTTTCATGGACATCTAGCTCCTTTCTTTTTTGTCATTTTGTTGTGTTTTGTTTCAGTTATGATTATATTTTTTCAGTTTACCACTTTCTCTACAGTAGGTTAACTAAGCCAGGTTAATCACTTGACTACCCTCATTGGATGACCTCTAATGTCTGGAACTTAAGTTTGTTTGATTTGTTGTTGTTGTTGTTGTTGTTGTTGTTGTTGTTGTTGTTTGGAAGGGACCCAGCATTAGCAGCTTGTGTGGTCTGGGTGCTGCCCTGACATCTAGTGACAGCTGTGATGTAGTTAAATAGTGACTGAAAATAGGCGGAGATGGAGAGGCAAAAAAGAAAAAAGAAAAAATCAAGGCTTTTGATTTGTTCTTATTCTTGAAGATATACTCTCAAAGGGATTTAAGTATGCATCTTGACTACGTGTTACGCAAAAAATTAATGCAAAATAATTTAGACAGATATCAAGTTCAGTGGCAGGATCACCAGAAAAGCATTACAGCCAGGTGAACCAAAAGACCGAAAAGGCATTATCACATCACATCACTAGCCCCATTGTTCACCGTGTGCCAACCATCACACTGCCAAGTCAACCACTCAGTCATGTGACCGGGAACAGCATCATCATCATCATCATCATCATCATCATCATCATCATCATCATCATCATCCTCCTCTGTGGATGTTATGGCTCCGGTCTGCGCTCCATTAAGCTGGGAGGGATTTGGGCTGGCTCCAGCGTGCACAGGGAGGGAGGGAGAGACTGTGAGGGCTGTGTGACTGACTGGCTGCCTGTGTGAACCCTGGATGCCACCTGTTTCCTGAATGGATGAATGGACCCCCTGCTGCTCCGCTGGTCCTGCCTGGTATTACAGGCACCTCGGGGCCAAGAGGATGAAGGGGAGAGAGGATGGAGGGGGGGAGGGAGGGAAAGGGAAGGGGGGATGGACGCCTGCCTGCCTGCCTGCCTGCGTCAGTAGGGCTGGGTTAGGAACAGGTGGAGGTAGGGGTGGGGGGCGGTAAGCGTGCGTGGGTGGGTGGAGGTTGGTGGGGGTGGGGGTGTAGGTGGAGCTGTGGAGGCTGTGTATGGAAGGGTGGGGGTGGAGGTAGGGGTGGTGGGGGGCGGTAAGCGTACGTGGGTGGGTGGAGGTTGGTGGTGGTGGTGGTGTAGGTGGAGAGTGGCTGTGTATGGAAGGGTGTGGGTGGAGGTAGGGGTGGGGGGTGGTAAGCGTGCGTGGGTGGGTGGTGGGGGTGGGGGTGTAGGTGGAGCTGTGGAGGCTGTGTATGGAAGGGTGTGGGTGTTTTCCCCTGAAATGCCTTCACTTATCACTGTCAGTGTCGTCCTTAACACAACCTGTTTGGCAGGTGGGGTAGAGTTGCACTAATTTCACCTCCAGGGAGGGGGGTGGAATAAGCCCCCCCAGACAGATCTTCGGGGGGGGGGGGGGCTAGACAGGAAGGGGGGTTAGGTAATCTGGGAAGGGTTGGATGGGGTGGATGTAAGGTAGAGGTGGTTTAATGGGTAGACAGGAGAAAGGAAGGGGGGAAAGGTAATCTAGAGAGGGGCGGATGGCGTACCCTTCTCTCTCTCCCAATCATTTGCTGTCATACTCTTCACTGTCCTATCAAATTAAAGGCATAAAAGCCCTAAAAAATATATATAAGAAAGGGGCGGATGGCGTTGGTGTAAGGTAGACGTTGTTTAATGGATAGAGGAATGGAGGGAAAGGTACGTGCGTTCAGACTGAGAGCGATTAAGGTGACACGAGTGACGGAAGTAATTGACTTTTTATGGAGACCGGCGATTTCGGCGACAAAAGTGGCAGGTGGACGACGAAACTTGGTTGACTTGGTTGCGAGAAAATAAAGTTAAATAAACTTCGGTTAACTTTATGTAATGAGCTATGATGCGGTTTGGCGACTACCAATCACAGTGTCGATTTACCGGTGTGACTCCTGTAGAGAAGCAGGATTGAACGTTCGAATGCTAACGTCATGGGCACTTAGCCGTTTTTGTTGCTGTGCTCAAGCGATGTTTCTTGGGAGTCTTTGGCAACTCTTGGCAATTTATCACTTGCGGTCTGAATGTACAGTAAGAAGGAACATGGGGGGTCAGGTAGAGGTGATTTAAGACGCAGACAGGGAGGGGGGAAAGATAATCTGGGAAGGGGTCAGCAGGGGTTAAGGTGAAGGTGTTTTTACAGAGTAGACAGGGAGGGGGGAAAGGTCAGCTGGAGGGTGGGGGGGGGAGGTACAGTAGAGGTGGTTTAAGGGGAAGACAGGGAGGGGGGAAAGGTCAGCTGGAGGGTGGGGAGGGGGGGTGAGGTACAGTAGAGGTGGTTTAAGGGGAAGACAGGGAGGGGGGAAAGACAGGCGAGGGGGGAAAGGTCAGCTGGAGGGTGAGGGTGTGAGGTACAGTAGAGGTGGTTTAAGGGGAAGACAGGGAGGGGGGAAAGGTAAGGGAGGGGGAAAGGTAAGGGAGGGGGGAAAGGTAAGGGGCTTGAGAGCAATTGGCTCATATCCTCCTCAGCGGGGGAGCTGAAAGAGAGAAGAAGAGTGTTGCTCACAGACACAGCTTAAGGACCTGGGAGTTAAATAGTTTAATACCGCTTTTCTCTCTTTCTGACTTTCTCTCAATCCTCTCTCTTTCTCTCTTTCTCTCTCTCTCTCTCTCTCTCTCTCTTGCTTTCCCGTGCATCCTTGCATGAATTCCACAATCATAAAGCCCTGAATCCTTCCTTTGATGCAGATTTTAAAAAAAGAAAAAAGAGGGAAAAAAAGAAATCTAACACATGTCAGTGTTCAACACCAAATTAAAGGCAAATATTTTTCTTGTTTCTTGTTTCTTCCCTACACAGGATCCTCAGCGTCACAGAGACCCGCCACTGTAGCCAAACCTAAAATCACCCTGGATCCCCATATACGGCTCAAATCAGAGAAGCTTGAACTGGTGAGTGAGACAGAAAGCATTGTTCAGGCAAAAACATAAAATTAGACCTTCTTGCATTTTTATATGTTCTTACATTTTTATGTTGTTCCAGAAGCACCTCTTACAATTCTGTTATTTAACATAGGGGTAGATACACTGGGCTTGAAGTTGTTTAGTGGAGAAACTTGAGTGGGATTTGTGTGTTTGTGTGTGTGTGTGTTTTTGTGTGTGCGTGTAGCTGAGTCTGTGTGAAAAAAAAAAGAATACGTAGCTCATTGCTCTAATTCTTCCTATACGTTACGGCTGCTTAATTTGATTACTCGCGCCCTTGCTCCCGGGAGATGATCCCCCTCTCGTAGTACAGCATGTCCTGGAATCCACCGGGCTTTTGTTTACGTCCAAGTCTTTATTTTAAGGCACACGGGTCTCGCTCTTGGGTCTGTATGCTGGCTTTCCTTATCAGGAGATTAGTTTAACCTTCACGGCAGCAGATACACATACTCTAAGGGTAAATTAAAGGGTTAACTTAATCCCGGGGCCGACCGACCGACCAACAGTAATCGCTGTCATCGACCCCAGTTGCGTTGTCACGCAAACGGGTACGGCACCGGCCGCCACCACGTTCGACGGAGCAGTGCCTACTCTCTTGAGGCGGCGCGGTTGGCGGTTGGCGGTTGGCATCAGTGGGTGGCAGTTTGTCTTTGGTCCCATATTCCTGGCTTCCGCCTCTGCTCTTTGTCATGATGCAGTTGTTTAGCAGTGATTGAATCTAATCCCGCTGATCCAGGGGCTGACCCTAATCTAGGATCCATTAATAGGATTTGGTCTTGGTGGAAGAGAGAGCACTTTAATGTTGAGTGCAGACACAATGCATACTCTATATTTAGAGTCACACTGAACGAACGTAACGCAGGGTTAGAAGGGTGGCAGAAAGGTATTGGGTAAGGTGGGTTATGTTTGTGTGTGTGTGCGTGTGTGTGTGTGTGTGTGTGGGGAGGGGGGGTTGTAGTTGGTGTTGTTTACCGGATACGCACAGGGGATGCTGCCGCTGCACCGGTGGCATTGTCAGTGTAAGCATTTGTCACTGTCACTAAGTAAGAGCAGAGGCCGTGGCAATATTTTAAAAATAAACAATTCAATAAAGAATATAATAAATAATTCATATTTGCAAAGACAAAAATGGGGCTTTTTTATGAGCTAATATGCTTAAAACATGCACGTATTTTACTTACACCAGTTTTTCTTGTGCTTTCTCACTTCTGTGAGAAATGTAATTGTGAAGCTAAGGGTTTCTCCATTGAGGATGCACACTGTCACTGTTGCATCGCCTCCTAGTGTTGACTCATTGTAATGCAGTCTCAGAGCGTACGCAGCAGTCCCTATTGAACATGCATGTTGCTCCACAGCTTGTTACTATACATGGGCTGCTGTGAAAGCCAGGCTAACCAGGCTGACCAATCAGAGACACAGGCTCTTGGGACGTCTAGGGAAGAGCAGATTATTGATACTCTTAGCATGAATGTTGCACAGCTGTCAGCTCTCAAAAGTTAAGAATGTTACTGGCCACACCTAAAATAGCTAAAAGGGACTTAGAATTAATATAAAGAAACTGAAGTCCATCATATTTCATTTTTTTATACTTCCTTTGAGGTCATTTAAAGATCACAACTGTTGTATTGATACTTTCTCCTTTTCACTGTAGATGTTTACTTCTGTAGATGTTTTCACCTGTGGTATTCCTATTGCCTTTAGTCATGTGGACATGCTGTTAGCATTCATGATGTTTGCTCCAGGGAAATGGACACACACACACACATACACACACACACACACACACACACAGAAAGACAGACACACACACACACAGACACACACACACACACATGCACACACACACACACACACACACACACACACACACACACACACACACACACACACACACACACACACACACACACACACACACACACTTGTCGCTGTCTGTCCCCTGTGGTGTGAGCTGCAGCTGTGGATGAAAGTGACTGGGCACTGAGGAGCAGATAGATGAATGCAGATGAGATTGCACTGTAGCCCTAAAGCCCTAAACGTGTTTGATGTGTTTGTGTCACTGATGTTGCTGCTGCTGCTGTTACTGCAGGCGCTGACGTACCTGGGCCTGGAGATCAGTGAGGAAAAGAGGCGGAAGTTGAAACAAAGCCTGACCACAGACCCCCAGGGAACCGTGTCATACGGAGGTAAGGTGACAAACAAACAAACAGACAAACAAACAAACAAACAAACAAGAAAACAAGAAGGACACTTCTCACTCCACGCCTCAGGAAGTCGGGAAGTGAAGTGGCAGCATGTCACTAAACCACCACTTGTGCTTCATTTGGTCACATATTATAAGAGACAAATAGAACGCTAGAGGTGAAGGATTATGAGAGTGAGGGTCAGTGATTATGGATATATGGATATATATATAAATGTTTCACACACACACACACACACACACACACACACACAGTGATTATGGAGATTTACTGGAGGCATGATGTGAGAGATGTAATAGAAACAAACAACACGTCACAGTGAGTCGGATAGGAGGTGAGATGGGACTGGAGGCGAGCGGAGCGGAGAGAAAGGGTTGAGGGAAAGACCACGCTTGTCCATCACAACCTGGAGGGAAGGAAGACAGAAACACAACACATGAATTTCACACGAGTTGTTTACATAAGATAAGCAGGAGAAAACAGGAGAGTGTGGGGAAGAAAAAGAAAGGGCTAGAATAATAATTCCCTATGTGCACAGAAGTGTGTCAGATTGCCAGAGTGGGTGGTCAACCGTATCCGGTAATTAGTGTTGTTTTTGGTAAACAATTGTAATGAGGCTTTAGCTTCGAGAGAACTAGCTAACTGTGTGTACAGTATATGCTACTTGGACACCTGAGTTTCCCTCGGGTTGGATCTATCTATTCAACTATGAAA
>JAODXP020000015.1:4840186-4907686 GCA_027497455.2 Sardinella longiceps
TAAAAATTTGATCAACAAGACGTAAACAATTGATAATGTAGGAAAGAGCTGCACATTCTACATAATCATTTACAAAGATGTACCAAAGTATTTGCAACTTGTTGAAAGAAAGGAAAAAAATGTTGTGAAGATTGAACAGGTTAGCTTGTTATGATAAATTCTAATTCTGATCTGAGAAATGTCCCAAAAGGGACTGAGAAAGACTGTGATACTGTATATGTATATGAATAGCAAATATTGCTCAGTGACCAAGGCCTTATTGGTGCCCGTGAGTGATAACCATTCTAATAGCCATTCTATGCTCTCTGCTGTACTGCCATCTAGAGGCTGTGTGGAGCATCACATGAGTCCATCTCTCATGTCTTACATGATATTTGACAGGGACTTGCTGTAAGAGCAGAAAGGTGTAAATGGAGACATTTGAATCTAACTTTGTCTTGTGTTTCTTTGTCTCCACAGAATGTACATAAAGTTCTCTCCACCACAACATTGTTCGGGATGGAGAATGGGTGAGTAGTGTTTTTACCCAAGACTGCCAGAACATTTCAGTGAACCTCATGTTTGAATATTGAATATTGTAACACACACAATCTTAACACACACAGCACACACACACACACACACACACACACACACACACACACACACACACACACACAGGTGTGAATGAGTCACACGCACATAAAGTTTTTGTCAGATTATTGTCACACACATAACCTTATCTCACAAACACACACACACACACACACACACACACACACACACACACACACACACACACACACACACACACACACACACACACACAGAGCATGAGTGTGAATAGTCACACAGCCCTATCATACACACAAGAGCCTGAATATTGTCACAAACACATAGCCCTGCTGTACACATGAGTGTCACACACATAGTACAGCAGATAAGTGCATTTTTTCAGCATAATACTTCAGTTTGGTAAACAATTATGAAATTTGGTACATAGCTTCTCCAGAGGCTCCTTTACAAAAAATCCAGGTAAACCAAACCCCTGAGCTGATGTGCTGCTGTGCGGTTCTCTTCTGTGTTCCCCCTCAGGAGCTGTCGGTCGTCTCCGGCGGCTGATAGTCCAGACACCCCGTCGCCCATCCCTGACCAGGCCTGCCAGCTGGCAGCAGAGGCCAAAGAGCTGGTGGACGGAGTGTGCTCACTGTGTGTGGAGGGACAAGGTGAGAGACCCAAAGAGGAGGAGTGTGTGTGTGTGTGTGTGTGTGTGTGTGTCAGTCGCTGTGTGTGGAGGTGAGAGAGGAGGAGAGTGGTGTGTGTGTGTGTGTGTGTGTGTGTGTGTGTGTGTGTGTGTGTGTCTGTGTGTGTGCTCACTGTGTGTGGAGGGACAAGGTGAGAGACCCAAAGAGGAGGAGAGTGTGTGTGTGTGTGTGCGTGTGTGTGTGTGTCACTGTGTGTGTGTGTGTGTGTCACTGTGTGTGCTCACTGTATGTGGAGGGACAAGGTGAGAGACCCAAAGAGGAGGAGAGTGTGTGTGTGTGTGTGTGTGTGTGTGTGTGTGTGTGTGTGTGTGTGTGTGTGTGTGTCACTGTGTGTGGAGGGCCAAGGTTAGAGATACAAAGAGCAGTGTGTGTGTGTGTGTGTGTGTGTGTGTGTGTGTGTGTGTGTGTGTGTGTGTGTGTTACATTGGTGGAACAGGATGGTGGATAACTGCTAAGGCCGTAGGCTATCTAAAGAGACTCAAGTTGATTGTTCATGCCAAGGGGTTTGAGAGTTTTGAGGGCAACACCAGTGCATGTTTGATATGAATAGACATCTGGCAGATGATAAGCAGTATATGATACTACTGATATGAGTTCAGTAAAGACCTGCATTCAAGAAAGGAAGTAACAGTGATGCTAACAGGTGAAAGTGGAAGTGAAATTAAACTCGCTGGGAAACGGTGTAATGTGGATGGTAGATGGTGATCATCTTACAAGGAAATGGCAGTTAGATGAAGAGATTAAATATCCCCTGCCGTGATTGTGTGTGAGGTGCTCTGTCGTCGCCGGATATGGTACCATTATGAATGGACCATAAATCTGTCTCGTTTCAAATGTGGGATTGGAACACGTCTGAGATTATGCAATCTTCTTATCTGTGAGCATATGCAAAGATGATGAAGACTCCCCGCGGGGGGTAAAATTGTTTTCAGCTTTCAGCCCCTGTTTCTGTGTGTGTGTGTGTGTGTGTGGTGTGTGTGTGTGTGAGTGAGGGTTTCTGCGTGTCTGTGTTTGTGCCTGTGTGTGAAGTGTATGTGATATGACTGTGTGTGAATTCTCCATGTACTGGCATATTTTTGCTGTCGGACACCGTTTCAATTTCCTGTTTGTAATATCGCAATTTGTAGCCCTTTGCTCTCTCACCAGACAGCTTACTCATCATAGTGTCTGGAGCCGGGCTTATCATATTAGTACTTACTTACTTACTCAACAGGCACATGTGGCGCTGTGTGCACTAACTCAATAGTGAAACACAGTTGGTTCACACTTCAACGTGTTTTTTTTAAGATAACAAAGATGAGCCTTTATTGTCTCTAGATAGAGAAATTTGTCTTGTGCATTAGAGTGTGATATACATAACACATTAACACAGCTGACAGTCTAATAGACATAGACATAGTCTAATAAATACCCCTACCTAAACCCATAAATAGAGTAATAATAGTAATACTAGAGTGCATTGTCTTACGGCGCTTTGTTCACACTTCAACGTGTATTTTTTTTTTCCTCTCTTTGTGTGTGTGTGTTGATGTTCAGCGGTGGAGGTGCGGAGCGACGCTGAGGAGGCTGCAGGGACGGAGCAGAGAAGTGCAGAGTGAGTGTCCACTTACACATACCTCCTTCCTTACCTCCAAACACTGGCAAAGGACCCTGCTGCTACTGCTGCTGGGGGCTGGGGGCTGGGGGCTGGCTGGTCCCTTGGGTCTAATGGCCGGAGGCACCAGAAGTCAGCCTGTCAGCATGGCTCTGTGTTTACCCTCCACACACCTACAGCAGTGCGCAGAGAGAGAGGGGGGGGGCAGAGGGAGAGAGGGATGGAAAGAGGAGGGCAGAGGGAGAGAGAGAGAGAGTAAAAGAGTGTGTGTGTGTGTGTGTGTGAGAGAGAGAGAGTGAGAGAGAGAGAAGGGGGTAGAGTGAGAGTGAGAGGCATTAAGAGAGAGGAGAGAGAATGACAGAGGGAGAGAGGGAGTGAAAGAGGAGGGCAGAGGGAGAGAGAGAGTAAAAGAGAGTGTGTGTGTGTGTGTGTGTGTGAGAGAGAGAGAGAGGGAGGGGGGTAGAGAGAGAGAGAGCGAGAGAGAGAGAGAGAGAGAGAGAGAGAGAGAGAAAGATGTGACTAAGCTGTGCAAGGCATTAAGAGAGAGGAGAGAGAATGACAGAGGGATTGGTAGAAAGAGAGGAAGGAAGAGGGGAAGTGAGGGAGAGAGAAAGAAAGGGGGAGAGAAAGAATGACAGAGGGATTGGTAGAAAGAGGCAGACAGAGAGAGAGAGAGAGAGAGAGAGAGAGAGAGAGAGAGCAAATATGAGCTGTGCTTGAGAGTGTGACACCGGCTGTGAAATCCATTCTCAGTGCGCCCTATGGCTTAAGCTTTCCTGTCGAAATTGGAGAGGGGTGCAAAATAGTTACATCAGGTGTCAAAGTGGTGCAGCAGGCTAGAGCCCTCAGGGATTTGTCGCTTCTTTTCCACTATCAAATTCAGTTGTGTCCCAATACTTTTTAAGAATATAAATTGCTAAATGTCATTTAGTAATTACTAAAAGTGATAGTTCGGCAGTCATAGCCCTCTTGTACAGTACCTAATGAATTCTTTACATAGCCAGGAGAATGAAAGAAAAATGAAAAAATAGGAAGATTGCATGCAGTTTATGCCAACTTAGTGGCACTATTGAGTCACTTTTAATTTTGTTGTTAATGGTACCATTCACTTAGTCAAGTTGGTTAGCCATTTGGTCCTTTTTTTTTCCTTTCCTTTCAAGAGCACTCCGCAAGCCTGTACACCAAGGCTATGACTGAATGACACTGAAAAGTCACCTTGATGAGCTGATTACCTGCAATGGATGCCTATTAAGTCAGACGTACAGTACTCATGTATTTTATGAACTAATACATGACCCTGTTCTCACCTACTGTAGGCAGCCGACGCTATGGCCACCCCCTCCTGACAAACAGTGTCTCTAGGCAACGGGGCGCTAAGGAATGGACTTCCAGAAGATGATCAGTTGACTCTGAGGAAAGGCTGTGAACTGGCCAGAGACAACACTGTAGAGGCAAAGACTGTGAAGCTTTGGGAATTCCTGTTGAGAAAGTTGTAAAGTACAACTGTTAGTTGAAAGCTTTATTTTTTCTGGATTGCATCATTGATCAAAAGCTATACAGTATATATAAAGGAAAACGTTTTTGTTTTTGTTTTTCTAAAACAACTGTATCTTGTAAGTATACATTGTACCGTGTACAGGCAGAGGCAGAGTGCTTTTGCGCTCCAGTGGAAATGCACAGATGAAGAATGATGATTTCTCTTGATATTGAATGAAAAGGCAGATTGTTCTTTAAGTTATTTTGCAGGGCACCTGAAGGACTACATGTCCCATGGTGCCACAGTATTACAGGAAATCAGTATATAGCCACGAAGTTCTTACATACAGGAGTCTTCAAAGGGCACTCATTTTAATTACTTGTTTTTTTTCCCACACATCTCATCATTTGATATGGTGCATATTTGTATTTGTTCTAAGAAGTGCTCTGACAAAAAAATATTTTGTATTTTGAGTCCACGCTTTTATGAAGAAAAGCTTTAGAATTGCCTGGCAAATCATTGACTTACAGTATGCAGTTGCTAGTTATAAACTTTGTAAATCTTGCCATTCAAGAACACACACACACACACACACACACACCCCTCCCTCCTTCTTGATGTCTCTCTTAACATGTCCGTGTGGATAACACTATTCTGTTTCACAGTGACGCAGTTGCGTTACTCTGGTACTTCTGTGAACACATCTAAGAAAAACTAGTATTTCTGACTCTGAACATGGTATCATTAGAAGTCATCTGCGTGTGTGTGTGTGTGTGTGTGCGCGTGTGTGTGTGTGAGTGTGTGTGTGACTGCCGTCCCTGGTCATTTGTGAATACAGCACTTGTTAACACAGTGTCCTGGGTGAGGATTTTGGTTGTCATGACGTGATTGAAGAACTCATCCCTTAAGATCATACAGTGGTACATATAAGAATACCATGTCCACCGCTACATATTATATAGACATATATATTTATAACAAATGTGCATGGTTTGAAATCTCAACCTGTCCTCATTACCAACAGTGGGTAGAATACTAGTCTGGGTTCATAGAATTGTCAATGAATAAGACTGTAAAATATTCTGTATCATATCGAAATACCATAAAGACATCAGTGAAGCTTATATCATAATCATTAAACATTTTCTGTGTAAGATTTATTCTGTTTATATGAATAACTGCACTTGCTTTAAAAAAAAATGCTGATGTGTAGTCATGTAAGTTTGAATATAGTCTGCATCTTATGTGTGGCCTAAATATCTTTTCTTGTATTGTTTTTATTAAAGCACGGACAAACAACTTATGGCTTGTTGGATCTCTTATTCACAGCTTCATTCACAGAGTCAGATCTTTACACTGTTAGTAGTAGTTAGTTGGTATTTTTTTTCTCCAAAACACTACTCCACTCTGTTTAGGGTAAGGATGAGGGTTGAGGGGGTTGGGGTAGTGCCTTCCAGCCTGTGCTGCCTGGAAGGTGCCATTGGGGGCAAAAAACACCATTGAGCGTTAGTAGTATGCTTGTTAATGATTTACACAACAGTACACGCTCATAAGATCAGCACACAAAGCGCCACCTGCATACTCAGTAAAAATGGAAAAGACATTTGGCTTTTGCTTAGTTTGTATGCACGGCATGTCAGTTTTCAGTAGCTTATGACTGTAATACATGCAGTTCAGTATCATGCATATCGACAACAAATTTCTTATAATTATTTAATAGAAGCTTAAAATTTTGCAATACATACAGTTTAGTATCATGCATATGCACAATTGTTGTGATGATGTATTGTTGTGATGATGCATATGCACAATTGTTGTGATGATGTATCGTTGATTGTTGTGTTGATGTATTTCAGTATCAGCCTACTGCAAAAACTGCGAGGAAGACAAATGCTTACCTGTTTTTTTTGCAGAACTAGAGATCTGAATATTGAGTGAAGTAATTATCAAAAAAGTGCTTTGGCACATGTGAGTGTAGGAGGGCAATTCTCAGAACAGTAGCAGTACAGTAGAAGACAGAGGAGTATGTTTTTTTTTTTTTTCTATAAGTGTGCCAAAAAATTGCAGACCGCAGCGCAGTCTTATGCAGTGAATAGTGGTGACAGTTTTGCAAAAATTGTGTTGCCAAATTTCAAGCTTACTATACAGCATTGATTGGGTTTTTAGTTTTATTTGGCAGACTTTGTGAATAGATTGGCTACAAGTGTAAATAGTGTGCCAAAACAACAGATTAAAACACAGTTAGTGTTTTAAACATTCAGACAAAAAAAGCTGTATTATAACAGATCTGACTTCCGTAGGCTGTCCCTTGCCCTGGCTGTGCAGAGTGAGTTTTAAGGGCATATTCCGGTGCAGCCATATTCCGTGACAGCACTATGATTGCATGCTTGGCACTGCAGAGGTGAACACTGTTTCAAAAACACTGGCACCCACTGCTGCCGAGGATTAGTCTCTCATCAGCTCCAAATCCCCTGTCTGACAGAGTGCTGCTGCTGGTGGTGGCACAGAGGCGACTGTAGTACTGTACTCAGGGGCGCTGCAAGAAATTTTGGGCCCTATGACAAAAAATAATTTTGGGCCCCTCAAATATTGATATTAATATTAAAATTCTCTCTGGGCCCACCTGTAAGTTCCAGGCCCTTAGAATCATCCTAACTTCCCCCCCTAGCGGCGCCCCTGACTCTATTGTAGCTACACTGTGCTGGGGGAAACAAAACACAACAGAGTGTGTGACAGTAGCCTATGTTTAGTACAACGGTTTTCAACGGTTACTTAACGTGACCTTACTGTAATACAACCAACTCGGAAAAAGATTAATGGAAAATGCATTACTCCAAAATAGAAGAAACCTTTTTCACTCGCCTCTGAAAATGTTGCCATTTCAACAAAAAAAAAAAAAAAAAAAAAAAGAGTTTACATGGAAAGAGTGCAAATAAGTTGTCTCTCTAAACTTCAGTCTTTCCCAGCAGAAAAAGGCGAATGACAGGAACTCCTTAAATTGCTACTATTGGGATTAGAGGAAGAGGGCTGCTGATAGAAGTGTGCACTGTAGCACTTTCTGTGGAGAACTGAAGTGGTGGCTGTTTTCAAGGTGAGGGGAGGGCGGATGCGGATGGGTCAGCCTCTCTTGCGGCGCAATACGCCAGGCATGCAGACACATGCTGTGCACTCGTGTGTGGTCAGTCATGCAGCACAGCAACATAACAAGTCACGTTTTTTTTTTTTTTATATATGTATACTGTATACGGTGTGTGTGTGTATATAAACACAGTGTTTTAAACATTAAACACATTAAACATAAATTAATGCAACATACAGAGCTGCAGAGTGAGTCTTCTTGAAACAGCTTCACTGCATCTGGGTGTCTGGCAGAGTTAAATAAGAGCCTAAATAAGGCTGAATCCCCATGTCCTAACCCCTTACACTGAACCCTCAAATTCTAAACCAGGGGTGTCAAACACATTTTTGTCGAGGCCACTTGAGCAATGGGATTTTCTTGAGGGCCGACCTGCCAAATTGACATGTGCAACCACAAACATGGGTGAAAAAAATGTGCATTTCTCGTTTCTGACCACTTCAATTCAATTCAATTCAATTCAATTCAGTTTATTTTTGGAGAGCCCTCAATTACAGTACATTGTCTCGCGGCGCTTCGCAAACAGCACGGGGAGCACCCATGAGTAAGACCATCACTAGTCCTAATGTGCCACCAGTTAATTTTGTATCCCTTTTGTTGTTGGTAACACCTCATTGGGGAGTTGCCAGGATTGTGTTGCAGAAAGTGCATCGCTTTTATACAGGCAACATACATCTACAATGCTTTTCAAGCTTTTTAGGCAGAGCTCATGAAATGATGTAAAGGGCCGCATCCGGCTAGCCTGACATAGCCCGCCCATAATACGAATGTTCATCCGTATCCATGGTCTGGGAACGGCCCTCCGGGGCGTGTTTACATCGGTAGAGAGTCTACCGGCCAATAAGCGAAGCTGATTAGAGGAGCTGTCCAATCGTTTTAAACCAGAAGTGAATGCCCTCCTCCGCAGTATAATCGCGCCAGGTTAAAGAACCTCCAGACCATGAATACGGATGAACAGCAGTATTATGGTCGGGCTATGTCAGGCTCGCATCCGGCCCAAGGGCCCCACGTTTAACACCCCTGGCTAAACCAACAGGAATCAGCCAACATTGAAGTCAGTTAATGGCAGTGAAGTCCTGGAGGACTTAGGGTTAGAGAAGACATTAGGATTCAGTCTGGGCCCAATTAAACAATAGACTGGCTATTGCGCAAACTAAATAATCACAAATGCTTTGCAGAGTCAAATGAAATAGAGTGAAATAGAGCAAAGGAGCATGGGTACTCCCAGGCTAGTTAAACAAAGCACCCTACGTTTTTTTTTTTCTTTTTTTTTTAACCTTAATTTTCAGAGTTACAGTAAGGTCTAACTTCTCCATAGGAATTGTTCAACTCAAGATAAGGAAAACACTTTCATATTTAAGGAATATTCTTAGGGAAACCTTAAGGAGAATTCTTCGGGAAATCAGGATAAAGGAAAATCTCATTTCAAAGTGTTTTGTGCTACAGGGCCCTGCTCCTTATTAGAACCCAGAGAACGTGTGAGATACTGTCAATACAGAAATCTACTAAAAAAAAAAAAATCAGTGAATTTCAAACAAATAAGAGTTTTATCCATCAGACGAAGATTTCAAGAAAAAGTTTATTCTAATCACCAAAACATTTGTATTTGAATGCAAATACAAAAGTGTATTAAATAAATCAGCTTTTCAATGTCAACCGACATTACAGGGGTAGGAAGTGAGGGATTTACAATGGACTTGTTTTTATAATTTATATTACAAAAAGACTTTAAATACCTTGTAAATGAAAATACAAGTAAACAGTATGTCAATCATTACCTTTACTTTACCGTCTAGGGGATTAAAAACAAAAGCAAATTCCATTACCTCACATATTAACTATGAACTCATAAACATTGCAGCGACAGAACAATATCATACATCATCCGTCTCATAAACTCTTCTCATCTCTCTTATAAACCATGCTACAAACCTAGGGGCCTAGGTTGCTTAACAATCAAATTAATCACTGGTTGATATTTTTTTTTTTATCTCATTGTCTCAAAAACATCTGAAAAGGTAACTGTAATGTTTGAAGAGTAGCCTTAAGTCGTCCGCACACCAACCTCGACAAAGTTCCATTTAATTGTTTTCAATACAATCCCGCACGCGGCGCCAGCGCTGAACTCTGCCGCCGCAACAAATGTATGGAGGCGAATAAAAAATAATCGAATTAGAAAAAATGCTCTGCAATGCAGTCGGAGGCGGTGTGTGAACACTTTCAGCTCCTGCTCAGAAATGGTCCCGTATCCACAACTACAGGATTTGTGTCTCCATATCAGAGATGCAGAAGATTCCAGGAACATCACCAAGGATACTTTAGAACCTGTCTCTGACATCACAGCACACACCCTATGCCCTTACAAGTAGGCCGAAGATGCATTAAAAAGTTTGTATAGATCACAGATCTAGAAATGGAGCCGAAATTCAGCTTCTGGGTTCCATCTTGGAGGTCAGCCCTGCTTCATGCTCTCATCTTGGGCTTCAGGGCAGCCAAAGGGTCCGGTGTGTGTCTTTATAAGAACTAAAGTACCGGTTTCCTCACATCGGAACAGCATCATCGTTTTCCTCATCATCATTGTCATCATCGTCCATAACTCTCATCTTCTAACCAGAGTGCAAATGAGCCACTCTAGCAAACGTGAGACAATCTTAGGTGAATGGATCTCTCTTCAATAAGCCCATGCAGACATGGACCACAGGGCTCTTCAGAGATATATACGCCACTAGGAGCACCTATGACAAAGCTTTTCATTCTAACCCCGACACGGTGTACAGGGGATTTGTGTCTGGTCACACAGACACACACACACGTGCATGCATCTGCACACACATACATACATACACACACACACACACACACACACACACACTATGGATTGCACTTGAGTTTTCAAGGACACACACACAGATCCAAGGTTTAGGGGCTGAGTCTGTCCTTCACTGCTTATCCAAGGAGCTTCCAGCCAAGATTGCACATGAGGAGCACCTCATATTGTATGTTATAGGAGTCTGATCACACATCGCCCCCTGGTGGCTGGCTGGAGAAGGAGGAGGAGGAGAAGGAGGAGAGAGAGAAGGAGGGGGTTCAGAAGGGACACTGGAAGAAGGACAGGGGTGGTGGTGGTGGGGGGGGACCCCACGCTACTGGGTGCTGCGGAGGTGTGCCTCAAAGGAGCCCATGAGGAGGGGGGGTTCAGTAGGGGTGCTGGAGGAAGGACAGAGGGGGGGACCCCACACTGCTGGGGGAGCGGAGGTGTGCCTCAAAGGAGCCCATGACCGTGTCCATCTGGGGGGTCTCACCCCGCAGGAAGTCATCTTCCTCATCCACTGAGGCCTGTGTGCAATAAACACATTGACCATTAGGGGGCGTGCGTGCTGCAACTTCAGGATATAATATGCCTTCTGTGGAAGCCTGCCATAGCATGCCTGTTTATCTAGAAGCAGTATCACTGTCTACTGTATGTTTTGTAAACAATCAAATAAATAAAAACTTTGTAAAAAAATTGTCATCCCACAGATCTTAAGACACTTACAGTACAGTACAGCACAGTACATGTAGGGAAATCAACAACATGCACTAAATAAATAAATAACAAAATAAATAAATAAATAACCAAGCAAGCAAGCATGCACAAGGAAAGAATGACAAACAAGTAAACTTAGTTGTTGGTCCCCTGACGAAACATCACTTGAGATTACATAATCATTAGCCAGGCTAATAATCTGCATAACATTTATCAAAACCAAATGGCACTTACTTTTCTGACATCCTTCTTCCTGATATCAGCCATGGAGTCTGCGGGCTCCTCCCACACCTGATAGAGGGGCTCAATCAGCTTCCCTGACCTGGGAACACAGGAGGGGGGGGGTAAAGAGGCTTGGTCAGACTCATTTAATAACAAAACTCATACAAACTGCCTTGTGAATAACTAGACAGATTCTTGCTCAAACAAAAATACTGATACCTACAAATATACATACATACATACATAAAAATCAGTTAAGATTCTCACAAGGATTTAAACCAAAACTGTTTTTTTGATAGTGACAGAAATCAGTACATGTACATACTGTATGAATTCATTAAGATTAGAACAACAAGAATGTAAAGCACAGACACACACAGACACAGACACAGACACAGACAGAGGCCGTTTTCCATAGCCTGTCTACAGTATGGGTCATTATCAGGGTGAGTTAACGCTCGACACTGTACCTCTTGAGCAGGTAGGGGTCAAAGGGGAAGAAACTGTCCAGAGGGTTGGTGTTGGCCGACACGGAGTCTCCTCCCGTTGAGCTGCGGATGATGGGCAGCGTGCTGCGGTTGTTGCGCTCGATGATGGTGTAACAGAACACCAGCTGGTATTTCCTGTGAACACAGGTTATGTTTGTGTGAGTATATATAAAAAAACTTCAATGGCCCACATTATGGTGTGGCTGAGGGTTGGAAGAATTTGATACACAATCTAACGCTAGGGCGACACTGGATGCGCCACACAAGTGTGAAGTCAAATTCTGTCAAAAAAATGTTTGTTTTTTAGAATGTCTGCGCTGTTGTGTCCAGAATAGTCAATTCCATTGTTTTTAGTGGAAGCTAATTGTGATGGCAGATAAATCTTTGATTTCACGCATTCAGTGTAGCTTCCCTGTTAGTCTTTGACAGTGTGTAAACAAATCAGTTTCCAGAATGTTTAGCTATAATCACAGGCTGAACAATTGTGAAATTGTCACTCATGGGTTACCGCTAACAGCAGGTAACAGTAGCATTCTATTTTGGGAAGGGTCCACGGGCCAGATTAATTAGCTCAATGAGCCGCATGTGGCCCCCAGGTCTGGCTAATAGCATGCATTGCTCGATCTGGTTGAGATCATTAACCCAATAACCAAAGTGTGCAAATATGGCTGGGCAAATGGAGCAGTACTCTACTTCCTCATTACATAAAGGATGTGCGGGGAAATCCCACTGAGTCATGGAAACTAGAGACCTAATTATTATGGGACATGGTTACTATAGAAACACGGGAAAGGTGCAAACTCCTGTACCTGGTGATGTCAGCAAACATGTTGGTGATGGCGGGCAGGCAGACCTTGAGCGGGTTCAGCTGGCACATGACGATGCGCTCCAGATTCATGCTCTGTAGATACGCCAGCCCTGGAGATGCCCAGACAATGAAAGTGAAGCAATAATTACAGTTCTACACAATACTACTATACATAATATGAACACAGAGAAACAAACAGAGTGCGGAACACACAAAGGTTCTTCATGATCTATATATGTGGTGATCTGAGGTAATAACTAATTGTAAGAATTAACTTAATAAAATTGACACTATTTACCAAGAAGATCAATAGCTAATTCTATGCCCATTTTGTATGCAAATTACTGAATTTCAAGTTAAGATTGTGCACTGTTCACATATGATTGTCCTACCTGGCTACTTTACTACTGCACTTCTGTACTTTGCACACATAGGCTGACAGCACAATTTCACTGCATTTTTTACAATAGTAATCATATGCTTGTCACAAAGAAAAACTCCCTGTAACCTTGTAAAACTCCTTGCTCAAGCCACTGAAGTCCAGGACCTGACTAACCAACACCACAATGCAACATGTCTGCCATAACTGCCTTCTCCTGGCCCTCACCTTTCCTCATGTTGCCCTCTACGATGGCCCTGTGCCTGAAGACCAGCGTGTAGAACACGGCCTGACAGGCGGCGTAGAAGGGCCCGTGGAGCGTCACGTCGCAGAAGGAGCGTGAGCTGGCATCCTGGCTGTCAATGTAGAGGTGAAGCCATGGCAGCAGCAGGTCCAGACATGCCCTCACCGTGCTGAAGAGACAGACAGACAGACAGACAGACAGAGAGCAGACAGAGGTCACAGGCAAGCAGGGACAAGATGAACAGTAGATCTTAGATACTGTTGAGTTGTGTTAACATCAGGATGTGGAGGAGCTGGCAATTTAGAGAGAATATGTGTGCAAAAAAGGAGATTTGTATGGCATGCTCCAGTCTATAGCACAGATTATTTAATTTCTCACTGAAAGCTCACGCTAAATTATAACATATTCTTTTTCCTGCAAGGGCTTGATAGGTGACTAGGTAAACTTCCCTACTGTGAAGGTACCAGTTAAATCAGAATCAAGGTTTATTCCTTAAAAAAAAATACTTCAAAGAGAAAGGAGTCCTTGCCTCCTGTTTTTTATGGGTGGTCCTTATAATGTCTATACAGCACCGCAAGGCAAATATATTGCATTTTACGCTATACAAATCAAACTTAATTGAACTGAATCAGGGCTCAAAAGATTAGTAGTCAAATATACTCTATGAGGAATCCAAATTCACTTCTAAAGCCAGAGAGTGTTTTTGAATCGGGACCCTGAGGGTGTGGTGAGAGACTTACGCTATGGGCAGGAATTTGGCGCGTGCCAGGAAGCTGCCCATGTATCCAGCGGCTGCCTGTCTCAACACAGAGGGCTGAGAGGGGCTCTGTAACTGCTTCCACAGGTGGTCTAGAAACGCTTCAGCCAGACCCTAACACACAGAACATACAGTACAAACAAAGTAAATAACATGGAGAAACCAGTCAACTTTTAATTTTGGTACCATCTCAAAATTAATTTGGATGATATTTAGTCAGTTGCCTGGTGTCCCTTTAAAACAATGTCCCTTAAAAGCAATTACTACTAGAAACCATTAGGAAAACCTCAACTGTGAACAGGAATGGCAGAATAAAGAGAGAAAACTTGGCAACTTGGCAGAAATTTTGCAGACAATGACAAAAAATTCTAATACATTTTCATGACTATGCATATATTTAAAAGTGTCACATGACACTGAGAGAGGCCGTACTCACCAGGCGGAAGCTACAGAGGTAGAAGACGCAGTACTGCACGTGGCAGGAGGCGTGTGTGGGAAGAATGAGCTTGTCAAACGCACCCATCAAGTCCCGGTACAGGGCTTTAGTTTTCTCCAGCTCCAGCACACCTAAGACACAGAGGGGCACAGAGGTGAGTGTGAGGGTGAAGGGAGAGCATCTTCCAGAGACAAGCTCCAGATAGGATGGCTATTTTGGGCTACCCTCGCCTAAACTCCGCAATATGGCAACCAAGTTCTCACGGTTCTATTTACCACGCAGAGTTAGAACGATCTCGATTTTTAGTCACGGATAGAGTGATTCCCCCCCCAACTTCGATACTTTCCAACTGCATGTAGCACGTGATCGAGGAATTGCCACTCAGCTGATCACCGTGATCGAACGAAGTTCTAGATAGGCTGATCCACTAATCGCGCAGCCCTACCCTCACCCCACCACCAATGCTGTCCAAAGTGGTACTTTTTTAGTGTGGAACAGCGAGTGGAACCCGACAAAACTGAGCTCAGTAGGGCCAAATTGGTGCTTTGTATGGAAAAGCAGCATTTGTTAGTTGACCTAAGATGACCTCTAGCTGTAACCTCTGTGGACTGTCTTTAGGGTATCAACTGGATTGAAAGAGATCACAGAAGGTCGGATTCCATTTTTCATGTCCTTGATTTTTTACTAACAATGTCATGCCAGTATTGTGACTGTAATAAATGAAAAAGGCCAAACTACTTCAGTGGGCTTCAGAAATAGTTCGACCGGACGTAATTGTTGTATAATTGCAAATAGCATAATTGTTTCAATGGGGCTTTGGCCTTCATGAACATCACAAAGTCAAAAAGCTGTTAACAGGCGCTTGGGGGTCATAAAATCAAGGTGTGACATTTCAGAGTAGTGGAGTCCATATTGAGCCATACTTACCGTTTTGGTGGCACATATCCTTAATGTAGGCCAGCATGGTAGCCATTAGTGTGTCCAGACGCTCGGCCACAGGGTGGGCCATGACTGAGCTGTCCAGAGGGGTGGAGGCCAGACCTGAGTCTCCGTCTTCATCCTGTAGGGGGCAGCAGAGGGCACACAAGAGCTGACATGACTGTCACAACTGGGGTAGGAGGATTTTTTATGTCAGGTATTAGAGGCTGATGCCTTGGGTCTGGATTTCATCTAAAAATACTGCTGACATGACATCCCAGTTTCACAGTGGAGGAACGCTTCCCTTCATTGTCATTAGTATGCCGCCACTACCGGTCTTGCGGTGTTGAGCCGTGTAAAAATGCTCCCTCTTCAGCGTCAAGGGCAGGGTGACATCAAAGCTCAGATTTATGCCAGGGACTCAACCCCTCTGCAAACCCTGTGCGATTAGCATTCTGTGCCATGAGCTTTCATACCAAGGACAGGACAGGACAGGGAGCTGCATAGGCTTACCATATCAAACAGGCAGTCGTCTTGTGATGCGTCATGCCTCTTCTGCTCAGCGTTCTCCTCCATGTCCTCGATTTCCAAACGAGGTGCACTGACCTGAACCACATTAAGCGTAACCACATTAAATACTACATTTCAGCTGCTCAACATGAATGCCATCTGATTAGTGCCACATACATTTTTACACCAAGGAGGTTATGTTTTCGGTCGCGTTGGTTTGTCTGTCTGCTTGTCTGTTTGTTTGTCAGCAGGATAACTCGAAAAGTACAGCACGGATTTGGATGAAATTTTCGGACAATGTGTATATTGGGACAAGCAAGAGCTGATTACACTTTGGTGGCAATTGGTGATCCAGAACATGATCTTTAATGTATATTGTGTCTGTGACCACATTGCCTTGGCGGAGGTCTGCGCTCTCTGAGCGCTTTTCTAGTTTGTTATTGATTTCTAGCTGTTCAAGGCTAAGAGAATGAGGACGATGGTTAAAGCGAAGTTTCGGAGTAATTCAAGCATAGCTCTGTTGTAAAAGTGTGCTGTTGCTGCAACAACATAGACTGAATGCAACGCAAAAGCGAACCAGCAGTTTACGCTGAGTCAATGGAACATACAATCTTACTTCCGATTTCAAATGTACATTACATTGACTCATGTAAGATGCTTGTTCGCATCTGTGTTCGCACTCAGTCTATGTTGTTCAAAATTCTTTCATTCCACTTGCTACTGTATGTAGTGCTGGTGGCAGGCATGTAGAAAAGAGCTATGCTTGAATTACACCAAACTTTGACTTTAAACATGTGGCCCTGTGAAGCCTATGTCTGGAGAGAAACTACAGGTTTTTTTTTATAGTAACATTTTTACAAATAGAAATCTTGTACGGGACACTGCACTGACAAAGAACAACAAACAGCACACAGGAATTCACTGGAGTTCATTAGTAACAATTTGGACATTATCAAAATCACAAACAAACATAATGGCTAAGACATTGATATCAGTGCACCATGAAGGCTACAGGATGACAAATCAAAGAGAACAGATAAACTCACATCAAGTGTCAGCATTTTGCTGATGGTGAGTTCTAGAATGTCTCGCCGCAAGGTTGGGATGTACACGGTGACTCTCAGCAGGTTGTGGACGTAACACTCCTGAAAAACAAGACAATGATTTAATCCAAAGCTTGACAAACAATTAAACAGAATGCATGAAGATGGGACTGTAAGTAGTAAGTTCTGACTTACAAGAGTTCTTGAAGATTTTTGTACAAATGGGAAGTTTTCATTGAGAATTGGCATCAAGAACCGACTTGTCCTGCAGAGACAAATGTCAACCACTGAGAAACAGACATATTCAGGCCAATAACAAATAACTACACAAGAGTATAATCAGCTAAGATAGATGAAGTACATCATACTGTGTGAGAAAGTGCAAATTATAAGCGGACACTTACGATGGAACATATCTTGAAATAATTTGCAAGGCTTGATGACAGTGTTCAAAGTTCTTGGGAAGATCTGTAATAAAAGGAAATAATTATTTTATATTTAATTCATGAGACGTCATTAAAAAATCCCATGTTTTACACCGGACACACAAAGATGCACTCACTTTCATCGTCATCGTCTGAGTCCGAAATATCCACATCGCCCTCACGGATATGCACCCTTGCTGCAAATTTATAGAAAAAACCAAAACAATGAAAACCGAAACAAAGTCATAAATACCTTGCAAACAAGACCAATATTGGAGGAAAAGGGGACCACCAACCAGGTGTAAAGTTGGTGACGACCATTTTCAGGCAAGTCCTGAGGTACACAGTTTGGGCAGATACAAGGTTGCTTAGGAAGGACAGATATTCATCCACCACGGCTTGGCTCCGTCCCAGCCAAGGAAGCCGCTGCAAACATAACAAATTATGGTTTTATTCAGGCCCAATATATTTAACTATCTGTATGATTACAACATAAAATCTTGCAAGCTGCTTACCAGCACACAGTAGATAAGCTGTTCATGGTCTTTGTTTAACTGAGTGACACAGGCCCTAAATTCTTGGAGCCAATTTATTATCTGAGCGTCCTGGTGTCAGAGAGAGAGGGGTGGGGGGTTACTTACAAAGACATAACAAATATATAACAGATAAAACAAAGCCAAATTTCATAAATTGTATTACTTATTTACTTTATCCAGGAATGTCATATCAAGTTCAACATAACTTAACGTTACCTTTATGTCAGGGTCTGTCAATTGGTGCTTCAGTAATTCATAATCTCCTTTGTCACCCTGCAAGATAAAATGATGGCATTGTGGTTAAGTCAAAAGAAATGATAAGGAAAATAGCAGATACTGTTACAATGTTCGCGTAAACGTTACTGTTACCTTTTTAAATTTGGCCAGCGTGTTGGCTACATAATCGCCAAAGCGCACTGTTTTCATTGGTGGGGTGTTGAGGAATTCCCGACCGTCCACTTCCATGGCTTTGACTCCAATACTCAACTTGAGACGTAATGACTATAATGTCTGTATCCCTATATAATAGTATATTTACTTCACCTGACACGGAAAATACAATTGTTTGTAACTGTCTGAGGTTTACTCTGTAACGTTAACTTCCTAACGTTAGCCTAACGCGGCTGAGGATTTACAACCTATCAGCGCGCTAACACTACATTTCTACTCTTTTCTCCGCAATAGGAGCAGATCTTACTTCTACTCACAAAGGCGGTATGAGTCCTAGCGAACCTATTTAAAGTATAACGAAAAAAGCATAAATTGCGAGCATAAACCATGTGCCGACATGCTGTGGTATTTTCACAACAGGAAATACGTCACCTACTCAGCCTTGCCACAGAACAAAGCAAATCTGGTACCACAACAGGACAGGAGACACTCTGCCATCTAGTGTAGCGGAGAGGTAACAAAGCTTTTGGTCGGTGTGTCATTACAGGATAGGCCTGTTGTACACTGTTTACAAATGTAGGCTACACTGTTTACAAAACACTACAAAAAAGACATTTAGAATTAGAATATATTTTAAACACCATCAAATTATCCTTTTTAAAATTACATTTTGCCATAATTTACCGTAGGCTACAGGGCCTTAGATTAGTTTATTTTTCATGTATTATTTTTCAAACATTGTTCTAACCTTAGCAATTTGTGCATTTAAAAACAATAATGTTGTAAATATTTAGCTAAGAACTTTTTGTTTTAGGCCTTATATTTTGTGGGCCTACTCTGCATAAAGGCATCTCTGTCAAGTTCAAATAGGATACCTAAACCAGAGAGGGTTGAAGTAATTCCATGGTCTTTGCCTAAACATACAAACACATTTTGCCTGATAGGCTATTATGATGTAGTAAATCACTATTTTGCCTGCTTTGTGGGATGAAGCCTTTCAAAGATTCCCTTCAACCCTGCCTTTATAATGTTTTAGGCCAATCACTTCATTTTATTTATGAATGATGTGCAGACATTTAAAAAGCATGGATGAAAAAGTGCTGATTGTCATGTCAGATTTCTAAGAGAAACCATTACCTGCTTACAATATTGTGTAGGCCTGTGTTGTCTGTCTATGTTTCAGTGAATTGTAGCCTCTTAGAACCTCAAATGATAGCTGCAGACAGTTGAACTTGACTATTTATGTAGGCTATGTATGTATTTACATGATCACTGGCCTAAAATGAGGAAGCTTGATCTAAAAACACTACCGCTAGTCTTCCCCAATTGAAGATCTGAGGTCATGTCGGAAAAGTTAACCCATATAACATTTCATTCTGTAAATGATCAAGCGTGACTTTGTGCCCACACAATTCACACTACATCCATTATTCATTCAGGCAATCTTGCATAAATTATAATGTGGCAAAACAAATACCAAGCTTTGCGGTGAGACATTTTATTTGAAAAAAAAGAAAGAAAAGAAACATTCGTTTGGTCCTTAAAATTGTATTTTTCAGCTGGAACATAACATGATAGCTCAGGTGGAGCTGAAGATAGAGTAAGCAAACAGAGATAAGCGGAAGCTAATTTAGAAAATGCTCCCTGTTTGACCAAAGGTCGTCAAGGTGTGGGAGAAATATAGCCCATTGTTACACCAGGTGGAAAATGATCAGCACTTTACTGGCACATGGCACCAAGTAAAACAAGTCTTTATAAAATTATTCTTCAGTCCATGACTTCTAGATCTCACAATAATTCCACCATAATCAATTACAATATAAAAAAAAATCAAACATTATTTGTGTAAGGAAAAACATGTATTAAAATCTTCTTGTAAACATCATAAAAAATTCAAGTGGAAGGTAGGAAGTCATCTCTCTAAAGGGAAAGAGAACTCTGAAACACCGGTCTTGAATCTGTGGGGTAACATACGGAAATGGATACAGTATCAGTAAAAAAACACAAAAACAAATTGGCTTTGTTAACAGAGCATAAGATTTTGCCTAAATAGGTAACAGCACTTAAATATAAGTTTACAATCAAACATAATGCTCTCCTTTGCCCTCTGGCCTTAATTTGTAATGTTTATAATGATTAACAGAAGAGATCCTCAGCTTCAGTTAAAGACTGTGACATGAGGTCTCTGTGTAAGTTTGTTTTATATGGCCATACAGCCCTTTTCAAAACACATGATTACAAGGCCTGCCATAGATTACATTCAGTTTAGGCCTACTATACCTTGTCACATAATAGAGGGACATATGATTTCATATAGCAGATGTTTCAGTTGTCATATCTACAGCTACTTCTTCTTCAATAGCTTCAGACACGGTGTGGACATTTTCTTCAGAACCCATTGGCAATGCCACTGGCACTTTTGTCCTGGTTGTACCACCTTGGCCCTGGGTTGTCCCTTTCCTCCTGAAAGATTGGCTTATTCCATTACTGAGACGGCTGGAGAATCGCCTCACCACCCCTGCCAAACCTTTCTTCTTCAGCAAGCCAATGTCATCCTCCAGGTCCTCCGGTGGGACCTCAATGTTTCCAACGTACCAAAACACCCACCATATAAGACTTAGGAAGATAATGATTGCTCCAGCATAAATGAGAAAGTCGTAGAAAAACACGTCCAGAAACACACCAAGCAGAAGTATGACCAGACCAAAAACATCAAAGGCAATAGCAAGCCAAAATGCACAGGAACATCGTCCTAACCCACCAAATTCAGGTTCATTGTCCGAAGAGTCTGGACTCTTTTTGTCCCCACCTCCGGCCATTCTCTCAGTGCTTTTGTCCGTATTTTTGATCGAGTTGCATTTCAAAAGAACGGGTTCTGTTGAGGCGCTTGTCGAGGAAACCAGGTGAGGAAACTCACCGCTACACCGCTTACCTGCGCGAGGGCTCAAAGGAGTGGCTTTTGAGGGTGGGGATGCTCTGTCGTAATAACGGTGAACTGCGCTTGCTGAGCTCTTGTCACAAGTTTTACAAGTCCGGTTATTATCCATAGCAAACTGCTGTGATCAAAACTCAATTGTAAAGAAAGCGCTCTCGGTTTTGACAATGGCTAGGGCATTAAATTGTGCGACCAACTTTTAAATAAGCATACTGCGTGTAACAAACGTGTTACTAACACATAAATCAGTGTCTCACTCAGAATGTTTGCTGCAAAATGCAAAAGTTGTTTCTAGGAGTTTTTGTATTTGATATGAAGATCTGAACTAAGCCAGTGGGTTTCTCACTGTTCCTATGTGGTTTTGTTCATGTGTGTGTGTGTGTGTGTGTGTGTGTAGATAAAGGGAATATAATGTTTTTGCAGCATGTCTCTCTTTGTGCACTTTCATGCCTGTCTGTGGTTCTCTGCTCAGTAGTTTCAGCACTGTCTGCAGAAATGTCTTCAGTATGGTCCACATAAACTGGGATGATCAATGTCATTTCCCTTCATTCAGATAAGAGAGCAAAAGAAAAGAGAGGCAGCAAAATCTTATCCAGACCCCCTGGAAAATTGCAAAGCTACTGTATAAGACGCCTTTCTCTCCAAAATTCTTTACTCTAAACATTGCAAATTAAACTTTGTTCACCTGACTTGGTCCTGATTTATCTGTAGTCTCATATTTGTACCATTAGTACAAACATGAAGGGCCAGGAAGCGTGGTGTAAAACTGTTTGAAAATGTAAAACAAAAACACATTCTTATCACATTTTATTTGGGATGATATTTCTAATACAGACAAAGACAGGCAAAGACAACTTAAGTTTCATTCTAATGTCATTTGGGTCTGCTGCATACAGTGCCTATTATTTCACAAAACAAAAGTGGAAAACAAAAAGGCAAACAATTGCGTCTATGCAGCATCTGTACCACTGCGGCAGTGGTTGTTCTGCAACAACAAATAAAAGGTGTTACATCAAAAATATACATTTAAAAAGTCATACTTTTTTCAGTCAAAGGTCAGATGTGGAGGACAGCCAAAGCACACCAGACAAATTAGCCCAACCAAGATTAGCAAACGTGTCATTCACGTAATCCAAAGGAATGATCAGAATAAATGGTTAAGCTGGTTATCTGTACTACCTTGTGTCCTTACTGTAAAATCACATAAAATATATGTTGTCTGACCCTCATCATTATAAATATAAGTCTATATTTATCACACATAATATAGAAAGAGAAAATATATAATCAAAGGAGAAAAAATGCCAGTGATTATACACATACTCAGCACCGTCTGAAGAGTCCATCATTGCCAGCTACACTTGTCAACCACACTGGGCCACCATCACACAAGCTGTGGTCTGTACACTGCATCCTTGTATAGTATCCAGATCCTGCATTGTATTAAGACTTTCTATAGGAGGTCTTTTAGACTACTCTAAAAACAGTAATTCATTCCATTGGAACAGTGATACAGTATCTGAGGACTCGCGCCTCTGTGCGTAAAGATACGAAGATCTGCTTGTCTGTTGCCCATGTGAGGTAAAAAGCAGGTGTTTTGTTCACATAAACTGTCCAGTTCATTACATCAACAGGTATCACAAACTATTATGTACTACAATGAACAACTGGTAAGCCCCAGAAAAGACAAGATTTTTACAGAGAGAGAGACAGTGGGTAAAACACTGCAGACTACTCACAACCTTCCTTTATGTGGGTAAGGTGTTTGGGTCAATGGCAACATGTTGCATTTGGGTATGGGTACATTTCAAGTATTTGGAACATATAAACAATGGAACAATGAGAGATTTCACTGCAGAACTGCTGCGTTGACAGTTTCAGTTGGTAAAGTGGTTATTGACTTAAACACTAGCCTGGGTCTCGCACATTCTGATCTGCTATGCTTTTTAGGATGGCCATCATGCCTATGTCTAATTCCTGACGTTTCCCTTAAGTAGGAAACCAGTAAAAAGCTGGCTCTAACTTCAGTGTAGTGGATGGCAGCTAGCTCGGCTAGATGGCGGTAGTACGGGTAAATCCTCACATCTCCTGTTGGAGTTGGAAGCCTGGGATTTTGTAGCTCAGTGGTTAGAATGTTCGACTCCCATGCCATGGGTATGTTGTAGTTGTCGGGTTGGTGGGTTCGACACCTGTGTACCGTGTGGATCGACCCCGGCCACACCAGCAAGATGGAGGCGGGTTTAACACATGTTTTGTGTCCAATTATGGCACATAGCTCTGCCTCTTCTCTGCAATAATTAGTCTGATTGGTTGTAGGTATACTGTATGTCCAAATCCAGTAGAGGCATGTTAAGCTATGTTCATTGATTCCACTTCAGGGACGTACTGTAGGAGATGACAGGAAAGAAAGAAGCCAGACTGAGGTGCCTAGCAGATCAATATGTGTCAGAACCAGGCAAATTAAACACACGGATGACATTCAAAGGATAACACTGAATACAAAACAATGTTTGATAGGTGAGTGAGTGGTGACCCTTAGTTAGGGAACAAGACTGACACAGATCTCTATCAGCTCGGATTGGAGCATTTAAAGGCACTAACTGAAGTGTCTCTTGACGTGCCTTTGGGGATAGATCACTTCTCTTCATCTGCTTGACGTGCTTGACGCGCCCGAAGCCTCTTTCTTGGAGACATCAGAACCGCCCAGGCAACGGTCGCCGTGCCGTCACCGCTCTGTTGTGAGAAACAGAGGAAGGTGGCCCAGGCGAAAGCAGAACACCCCATGAATGCAGTGCGTAGGTACAGCGGCATCAACACAAAGTTCAGGAACTACAGCAAGGAGAGAGGAAGTGTGTGTGTGTGTGTGTGTGTGTGTGTGTGTGTGTGTGTGTGTGTATGCGTATGTAAGAGAGACAAAGGAGAGGTCGAAAAAGAGATAACATTGTAATATAAACAAATGAGAAACAATTGACAAAACAACACTAGACATACTGATTATACATGACTCAAACCAGACACCTGTACATGTTAATATACAAACACAGACAGTACTACATTTGTCTCTCACAAAAAGTTTAAATGATCAAAAGTTCAGCAAATCATTTAATTTAGAAATGAATTTACAAATTTACCTACCTGCATAAATGGCCAGTACATCAATCCAGTCTGGGAGGTGGGAGACAACAAACGTAAGAAGAAAACTCACAACCAAACCACTGAGATCTTAATCAAATTCATCTAACCATTCCATACTACCAAAAACTACAAGGTCACTGCCCTCTACTAGAGGAACTTGGAAGCAATCATCAAGGGCACAAGCATGGCAAATTAAATAAGCCTATGGCAACACAGTACTTGCACAGGCTAAAGTTATTTTATCCTATCACTACCCTATCTTCCAATTAAGGCACTTCCCACTTCTCTTGATCACAAAAATTAGGTCTAAACAATCCAGTACTCAGAGCAGGCTTACCTTGTAGGTATTGAAGAATTTCTCCCTCCAGTCCTCGAAAATGTCATCTTTGCCCTCTAAGAAGCTTACCCCTGTGAAGATTGAGAGCATGAGACAGTTGCCGGAAGTTAAGCGTTGCATCTCTGATTGGCTGATCGGCATCTCCCATTCATAAACATAGTTGTATTTTAGAGATGCTTTAAGGCTACACAAAGTATGCCTGAAACTGAGTTCAGTTTGCAGTGGATTTTTGCTGTCCTTAGGTTGAAATATGACATGTATGATGACTGGCAGCCATTTTATCCTTTGGATCAATTCTCAAGGTTATTAAAAATGACTAATAGGCCGACAAATTCCCTATAAACAGTGGGCTATCTAGTGCTATGCGGTTGTGCGTAATTACGCTTTGGCGATGCATGAAGTTACTTGGTGAGCTGTATGTTTAATATATTATATTATCTTACCAGTGTAGAAGACACTCGTTGCAAGTGGTGATGCAAAACTTTGGTCCAGGAGCAGTTTGCGAAGAATCATACCCGCAGATTTTCCAGGGAAGCGACGCTCAAGCGCACGCAACCAAAAGTAATTGAAGTTCCCATGGAAAGTAAATGCAACAATTGCTACATTCCGTGTATGTTTCCAGTCTATTTCATCTCTGTGTGCGATGCACTGGTGTACAAAATCACCACCAGCAAATAAACAGCCATATAATGTGACATTAGCAATCCAAGGAAAGCACTTTGCTCGTTTTAAAAAAATCTTCCTCATGGTAGAAATTGTTTATAAATCGGCAGGAATTTTCGCACTGACAGGTAAGCCCGTTATCCAATGGCAAAGAAGGCTGCACAAGGACAGGCTCATAGGTTAGCCTAGTCCTTGGCCCACTGCACTATGGCTATATTTCTCCCATCAGTCATCCTCTAGCTGGTTATGGGATTACACAACTTTGACGATCAGGTAGTTGTTATACACACAGGCTTGACACTTTCCAGACAAAATGATTGTAGAAGTAACACACTTCAAGGACCTTCCTGAAATCCATGTAAGGTGAGTCCATCATGTAGCATTAGAAACGGACTTCTGCACGAAGGGCAGATGCAAAATAAATCTAATTACCTTTATAGGAATTGACTGAAGAGGCTGTGCTGAACCAGACGAAACCCCTAATTGTATTCAATATTGGTAAGGTGAAATAAATAATTACCAACTAAACTAAGGCAATAAAATCAGCAAGAGAAGTAAGCATTTACCACCGGCATTTTCCGAAGAGTAGCAGGTGCGTAACAAATCCTGCGGGTCAACTACTAATCTGGCCGTATGGTTCCTCATGACCATCTAAATCCTGCGTACTCGGCGTAGCACGGATCTGCACACGTTTGATTGGCCTGGCTGCAGGCAGTAGTTGTATCCTGGCTCCAATGCGATCTTCATAACTGCGTCAAAGCGCAACATTTTATGCGTTTGAGTATGCAATCTAATGCCATGGCCTCTGTGTCCACGCAACAGCAGAGAATTTTCTGGTGGTGCGTGCCACATCGTGACGGATTCCAGTGAGACTTAAATCGCCTGAAAAATTCCACTGTTCCTAACACGTGCATTTTACTTAAACCCTGCTGTTAATTTAGGCTACTAACTTTAAAGTCTTTTGTCAAATCGCCTACACCTTACAATGCATTGCTATGTAGTGCAGTTCACAGCTATTTGGGATCGGGAAGAGTTTGACGAGGCTATTCCTTATTCCATAGGGTTAGAATGAACTTTTCTCGGACAAAATCGCAAGAGAATATTTAGTTTGACTTGTCAACTCAATGACAGTGAAAACTGTGTTTTTTAAACCATCTCTCGGGCATTTGAGACTATGATGAGAAATTGGACATTAAACACTTTCGCCTGTCATAACATGTGAGCGGCGAGCGCCTCAACCGTCACTTTCTGCTGTGAAGTGACACACTGCTCAGAAATCAGCATCCCCTCTGTCACCACGTTACAAATCATACTAGGCAAAAAGGTGACAGCTGACCCCCTGTCAGTGTTTATCTCTGGCAGCTGCGCGAGCAAGAGCGTAGACATACGTCAGCGCTGCCAGCGTGGAATACGACGCGGCTCCCATTCAGGAAGTAAACTGACTGCTGATCAGCGAAAGGACAGCCAAGTAACCAAAGGTGCGGAAGATAATTGGCAAAGTGGTTCATTCGGAAGTGTCCACCGGTCTTAACTGTAGGCCTCGGGATTAATAGTCCCTGTTCGCTGTTTTCGGAAAAGCATGGAGCAGCCCCTTGATAAGGTAATGCTGTTCAGGCTGTCATTCTCTCCAAGGTAACGTTAGCGGCAGCCGGAGCTGCATACGGGCTGTCAAGGCTAGGTTGTCATTCCATCGAGGTAATGCAGGACGAACAGGAATTCCCTGAGAGTCACTGTATTTCCTGGTGCAGTTCCCTTGAATTTGACCATCGCTATTTTAAGGCTCTTTCTCTTGATATTCTCCGTTATCGTTAGACGTTTATGCTAAGTAGGAAACCCTCTTCATTTAGACAACGGTTGCAGTGCCTAGCAATTGCTACATTTAATGACGTAGCCTATCCCAGCCTAGATGCGGTCGATCTCGGGTACCCGTCCAGCCAGCCAGCCAGTGGTTTGTGCCAGTGCTGATGTGTTTTATACATTAGCTCTTACAGTGAGCTTAGACATTTTAATTTCGCTAATAGTGCGGCAGTCTATCAAGTGAGTCTGCTGCTCCTCGCTTATGCAGGTTATGCTAGAATAAATTAATACCTTGCTTGCCTTCTGAGCAATTATGTCTTAAGCTAATTGATGACCCTGTCATATGACACCTGCTAGGGTCAGATTCCTGCTTTACAAAACAGGTATTTTGTCAGTAGGCAACACACTATTGCCGCACCCTAAGTTTTTTTTTTTGTAACTTTCACAAAGGTTATCCCTGAAGATGTTTCATTGTAAGGAGGAGGATATCATTCAGGATCCAGCTAGGGCAGTTACTCAAGAGGGAGTGGTTACCTGAGACAACATTGTCAAATTGTTCTTCCACAGGCTGTTCTCTGAATCCAAGTTTACATGAACTATTTTCAAACTGATGCTGAAGTGCCTTTAAGCTGGTAGAGTTGGGAAATTAATACACAGTCTCTCTTCTTAGATAATGGTGGACCCCATGCTAGCAGAGATGGGGCGAAATCTAAACGATGCCATGAAGATTCTTGAAAATGGTCAAAAGTAAGTTATGGGCATGGATGTGATTCAGATGTGCACCACCATTGTACTGTATGCATCAACTTCATTATTTAGCCATGTATGTATGTATGTAATGTATGTATATGTATGTTTTGCATACTAGTCTCTCTAAGGATACATTAACTAGAGTACAGTCAGTGTATCAGTAGTGCTGTAAATTCCTTTATCAGCGCAAAGACCACAGGTGCTGGACCCACATACTCACCACGCGCACACACACACACACACACACACACACACACACTCACACTCACACAAGCTGTCAGCTCACACATTTTGTTGATAATTTACTACTCAAAGTGTCATCATTATCACACTCTACACACCACTCGTTTGCAAACTGAGGTCTGTGGACTTCCTGGGATCCATAGTGAATTGCTTGGGGGTCCATGAAAAACTGTGGTACAATAGCATCTAACTGAAGTAATGCTTGTATGGTCACATTAGTGTTGCAATTATGAGGATTCATTGGAAATTACTTTGCTCCATGAGAGCTCACGGTCCAATAAAGCTTCAGGACTGTTCTATTCTATTCTACTGTACTGTTCTACATTGTTCTACCGACTTCTTTTCAATATGTTGAAAAGTCTAAAGCTTCATCTTCATTTGTCTTTAAGATTGTTGAGCAGGGGACCAACTCTTCAGTAAGAAACTATATTGTAAATGTCTATCCTGGTCATAACCAGCCTAGGTTTATGCTTCCCCTCATTCAAGGGTCTGGGATTCCGGCTTTTGAGAAACGATTGCTTGTTATTGGAGATGTTTAAATTCCAAAATGATGCATCAGCTCTTGACTAATAGCCAATCATATTCTCGCACTGCATTCTCAAAGTGTGCTGAATGTCCAGGATGGGATGCATCCTAAACGAACAAAGCCAATGGCCAGAATCCCAGACAGAGTACTGAAGGGAGCTGAGAATCAAGCAGAACTGCCTAGGAAGGCAGTGGCCAGGCTAGTAAAATCATATCATTAATTTTGGTAAAGCATTTAGCATGTTTTGTTATTGTCCCCTCACAGTGAGGCAGATCAAGACTCAGGTCAGCGCCGACTCAGCTGGAGAGATATTCCAGGACCACTTCAGGGGGAGTAAGTGCCTCAGCTTTCCACTTCTACCACTACAAATAAACAATCCTGCTCATAAATAAAGCAAAAGGTCTTGGTCAAGACATCGCTTGTGTGATACTAACACTGAAACATTGCACACTATATAGTGCTGGGTTCTCATGGGTAGATTACTACTACTAACATCTCTGATTAACTTTCTTTGTAGAAAAAGATACAGATATTTGGTCATACAGTCATATAATATTCCTCTCTTTTTTATTATTATTATTATTATTATTATTATTATTATTATTGTTTCCAGTGGCCAGGATGTTGCCAGTATTCTGCAACTGGTGCAGAATCTAATGCATGACGATGAGGACAAACAAGGCCATCGGTAAGTTTTGTCTTCACATCAAAATGTGTCAGTTCATGTAGGGTTAGGCTAGATCAGTTTGGCAGATAAAAACACAACCACAACTGCTTTAAATAACTCCCAGCAAGTTTTGAATTCCCATGTCAGGTTGAATGAAACAGACATACAGTGCAAGAAGCATGTCAGAGCTTTTAAAATGATCCTCAAAAGTATGCGTCCTCATTAAGTGTTTTCATCTGCATTTAAATCTGTATGCACAATATGTGTGGTACACTCCATACCAAAGTGTATACAATTACCTGTATACTCTTTGCTCCATACTCAACTCACATATTCAAATTTGTTTTCCAATCTGCTACTATATGGGGGAAAATATTTATGATAATATTTTGTAGTCTTGTTGTGGAACAGCACATGCTTACAATATGATTATAGTCGTAATGTTCCAGAGTCACTTAGAGGCCTTCTGTAATGGCCTTGCTTACGCCTGCAAAACAGGAAGTGGGGCACATGCTGTTGCATACAAATTGGGGTCGTTTTATTTTGAGCAGTACTCTTGACACTTGTTATTCCTACCTGTGTCTATGAATGAAATCCCTATCAGTCATCATTTTTTGTGACCACACGGTTCTGAATTTAATGCAGAATGAAACTTCACTACATGTCTTGTACTTATAATTTATATGTATGTGACAATTAAAACTCTGTGAATACGTGTAACAAAGGAAAACGTTCTCTGTGCTTCTGTGGACCAAGTCAATGTAGAGAGCAAGAGAGAGAGAGAGTGCCGGTGTAACACTGATTACTTTTTACATTTTTTTTTTACTTTTTATTTAAGGTGCATAGCAAATGACTGACTTTCAATGTACAGCCACATCCGTGAATCCTTTTTTTGTTGACCATGTATCTCAATGGTCATGTAGGCCTACTGTACCTCACTGTCCATGCACAGTACCTCACTACCATGTATCTCACTGTATCTCACCTCAGTGGTGTGTGTTTCCTCCCCAGCAGGACGCAGTATGTGGGGGAACAGGGTCACATGGCCTTGCTTGGGCACAGTCTGGCTGCCTACATCTCAGTACTGGACCGCGAGCGACTTCGAAAACTGACCACACGCATCCTGTCTGACACCACCCTCTGGCTCTGCAGGCTCTTCAGGTCAGTCAGTGTGAGCTGAAGAGTAACAAACAAGATATAAACACCAATTCAAAAGACTGTTGTTTTCGGCGAAGCCCGCCATAAACACATAGAGCATTGTGATTAGTGTGGTTATGGCTTGTAGCAAAGGCTTTTTTTTCTCCACCGAAAGCACTGCTGTGGCATGCTTAGCTTAGCTTAGCTTAGCTTCCTCTTCACGTGACTGTGCATTTTTACTAGTCTAGACAAGTCATGTTTATCTATCTATCTATTAATGCAAGGAACGTCTGTGTGTGTGTGTGTGTGTGTGTGTGTGTGTGTGTGTGTGTGTCTGTGTCTGTGTGTGTGTGTCTGTGTGTGTGTGTGTGTCTGTCTGTGTGTGTGTTCCATGCATAACTCTGCAACCGTTCGTCCGACTAACCTCAAGTTTGGTATGCATCTTGCTTATGACACGAGTGAGTGCAGTGCCAAGTTTGATGTTGTTTGGACAAAGATTAGTAAAGAATGAAGCTCAGTAGAATTCTGCCGCTCTAACTATGTAGCCACTCCCAGCGCAGTGCTTTCGGTGGAGAAAAAAAAGCCTTTGCTACACCGGCAATTCACTAGTTTATATAACACATTTAACACTAGCTTAGAAATCTAGACGTACTCTAGCGGCGGCAAATAGTTTTGCTCAGTCAGTACGTCTAGGAGCAAGCCATAGTCACACTAATCACAATGCTCTTTGTGTTTATGGCGGGCTTCACAGAAAACAACGGTCTTTTGAATTGGTGTTTACATCTTGTTTGTTCCTCTGATTGGTCATAGGCAGTTTGAAAGATAACTGCCCGTGTTCCGCCCACGATTGAGTTCAGTCTATCTATCGATGCCAGGCTATACATTTTAATGTTGTAGGATGGCTTGCTAGGCTAATTTATCACAACACAGTTGACCCAAAGTGCTTTACAGACGGAAAAATGATAATGGTAGCAAGATTATGGTGATTGGGTTAAAGCTAGAGGGAATACATCTAAGGTCGTCTAAGGTCGCTACTAAGGTCATCTAAGGTCCCCTTTATCATATAACTAGGGAATGACAGAAAGGGAAAACTGACCTATACAGTGGACAGAGTGTCCAGTCGTGCCACGGTAGGGAGCAGCTCTACTGCAGAGATGCAGTGCTGTCCATCTGGGAAGGGCAAACTCTGGCTCTCACTTGAGTTGACTCAGCAGGTGTTTCTGTGTGTGTGTGTGTGTGTGTGTGTGTGTGTTTGTGTGTGTGTGTGTGTGTGTGTGTGTGTGTGTGTGTGTGTGTGTGAGAGGAAATGGCAAGCTGATGCAGTGCCTTAGCTTTTAAGAGCTTTTAAGTGTGTATGTGTGTCTGCCCATGCATGACATCATGATCTTCTATGTACTCACACACACACACACACACAGCGAAATACAGCACTGAAATAAGGTGCAAAGAATGGATCCAGAATCACGGTGGCCTGTAAGTAACCCATGTCTTATCCACCAGATATGAGAATGGCTCTGCGTACTACCACGAGGATGACCGCGAGGGCCTGGTGAAGGTGTGTCGCCTGGTGATAAACGCTCGCTATGAAGAATATTCCACAGAGGGCTTCACGGTGCTCAGCTCCAAACAGCCTGTCATCTATCAGAGCGCCGCCTGCAGGCCAGGGCTGGGACAGCATCTGTGCAGCCAGGTGGGGAGAAAGACCATTGCCTCTGATTCTGTCATTTTATTATCTGGGATGCATTTCTCAAAAGCATAGTTGCTAACTAAGGCCGGTATTCTTCCAGGTGCTTAAAGGTATAATCCGGAGTGAATCAACACGTAGCCCTGCTGTTTCATACTGCTACGGGCCACTGTAAGCCACTTCAGTGATCAAATTTCGTGCATCGTAGACCGAGTTTGCGAAACGGCAGCTAACACTAACTGACGAATCCTAATCGATTTGCTTTCATTTTGAAATGCCCCATTCTGTTAACGCTAGCTGCCGTTTCGCTATCTCAGCCTGCCTTGCATGAAATCCAGTGGTTGAGGTGGCTATCAATAGCGCTTGGCACTATAAAACAGTAGGGCTACATGTTGATTCATGCCAGATTTTTCCTTTAAGTCTAAAAAAGTGCTTAGCTTTATGTATTTCAGCCAGCACTAAGGGCTTATAAGCACATGGGAGAATACCGCCCTAAGTTAGCTACTATGCTAGTTGTAATGCAATTTTCTATTTTCTGCCAACCAACTATTCTTTTGGGAAACGCACCCTTGTTTAGTTCAGTTTGAATTACAGTAATGTGTTCTGACTTGATGTACTGCACTCTCTTTCTCTCTCTCTCTCTCTCTCTCTCTCTCTCTTTCCTTTTTTTATTCTTCTTCTCTTACCAGCTTGGCCTTCCACTGTCCAGCCTTTGCACCGTGCCATGTAACACTATGTTTGGATCTCAGCACCAAATTGTAAGAAGCCTGTTTTTTTTATCCTTATTCACTTACCACTCTGAGATTATTCCACACACAGATGTATTAAAAGAAGTTGTTACTACAGATTAGGACATCCATTTTTACTCCATTCTAGGACGTGGCCTTGTTGGACAAGCTTATTAAAGACGATGTTGACACAGGGAAGATTCCTCTCCTGTTGATTGCCAATGCAGGTGGGGAGCTGAGTTTATACACCTCATTTCCAGGCAGGTCTATACAGTCAGTCACACACCACAGACTGATCTGATATCCTCTGTATTTTTTTCCCTCCCCATCCAGGAACGCCTGGTGCCGGACACACAGACAAACTTTCTCGCCTGAAAGAACTGTGTGCGGAGTACAACATATGGCTTCATGTTGAGGGGTGAGTGAGATGAAGGTGCGCTGTCGCACCTCTCTCTCTCACACACACACACACACACACAAACATAACAGTAATACTGTACATCACTCTTTATGTTCTCAACGTTCTCAATGCAATGTGTTGTGTAACAGTTAATAAATTGCAGATATCTGTTACAAAATATGAAATGAAGATGAATGTTGCAGGTAAATGCTCTGAATTTAGGAGTAGTCTGAAAGCTGTAATTTATTTTGCTTACTGTACTTATCTCTCTGTGTCTCCCAAGGGTGAATCTGGCGACTCTGGCCTTGGGTCACGTCACATCTCCAGTCATGGTGTGTGTTCAAGGACTTTGTCGTAGTAATTTCTCAGTACTTAAAACTGTCTGTATTATTCTGTCTTTTTTTAAAGGAATATTCCACCTCTTTAAAAATTGGTTATTCACTTTGTTACCTAGAGTTACTTATGTGGGTGAAAGCATTTTGCTCTCAGTGTATGCGTTTTCTCTGTCCAGCAGCCCCAATTTTAGCTTTATTTTAGCTGTAGCTTAGCATAGGCGCTGTAATGTAAAGTTGTCAGATAGCAACTCTTTGGCTACTTTACTTTCCAGTGCCTATGCTAAGCTAAAGGTAACATTGGGATTGCCAGAATAGGAATGCACATGCACTGAGACCAAAATGCTTTTACCCACACATGTAACTCCAGGTAAGAGGGTGAATAACCAATTTTCATAAAGAGGTGGAATATTCCTTTAAGTGTGTGTGTGTGTGTGTGTGTGGTTACTGACTATCCTCATATACTCCAATGTCATTGTAATCTCTCTGTATTTCCAGGCCGCTACCAAGAGTGACAGCATGACCCTCACTCCTGGTCCATGGCTGGGCCTGCCCGCTGTGCCAGCTGTCACACTGTATAGACATGAAGACCCAGCTCTGGTGAGCAGGGCTCATCAAACATGGGGTTTATTCCCCTTGAGCCATCACAATTACTATAAACTGCTTGGCTTTGGGATTTCACAGTGCAACCTTTGTCAACTACTTTCTACTTTTTACTGAATGTAGCATTTCTGATCACATCATGCTGATTGCTCATTTCCAACTTTTCTCCTGTTGTTGTTGTTGTTGTTTGACCTCCATGCCATGCGGGGACGCTGTGCTACATCGCACAGTCGTTGGCAGCGGGCCTGACGTCTAGCCAACCAGTGGAGAAGCTTCGTGCCCTGCCCCTCTGGCTGTCCCTGCAGTACCTAGGGCATGATGGGATAGTGGACAGGATTAAGAACGCAACGCAGCTCGTAAGTCCGCCGCCTGGCAGAGCTCTAACTAGGGCGTGATGCTCTGGAAACGGAGCCAGAACACAATGCTCTGGAAAACGCTTCTGAGTCGTGCCAACCACTTTTGTGTTTACTGCAGAGTCAACAGCTGCTGGAGCATCTGAAGACCCTGGCCTCCATCAAGACCTCAGTAAGTGATTGTTATGACATCGTTTATTATTTGTTGCTCGTTATTTTTTTATTGTTTATGTACCTTTGCCATGCATGGAGACGTATGCTGTGTTTTTTGTTAATAGTTTTTTTCATAATTGGTAAATACAGGTACTATTATTTTTCTCGTCTTTTTTATTTAGATTTTTTTTTTTTTTCATTTTAAGCTTAAAATTGCAAATTTAAAAAGTAGCAAGTAACTATACATAGAAATGTATGAGAAATACTTGTGTCTACAGATAAAAAATGCATTGATACATAAAATGAAGGATTAATTAATTAATAATCTAATCTAAAATACACCACTACATTTACTAAATAGATACTAAACATTTCTGCATAGTATGGAAATTGAATGGAATGGCATGACCTTGCATAACATAGCCTGAGATACATTACAGCTCCGCACAGTATCTCCATCGCTGTAATCTGTTGAGTCCATACAGTACTAGGATACACAGTCAGATGTTTTTATTATGTTGTCCCACAATCAGGATATCCTTGCTGATGAGGTTTCTCTCCTCGAGGCTTTGAGCATGGTAAAACTGCAGTAATCTAATTTGAGTCTTGTGTTCAAGCCTTATACCGAAGCAAACGTTTGGAAGCCTTCTCTGCAAAAGGGCCGACTTGGTTGCAGGATTTGAGGCCAAAGCATTCTTGATTTCCCTTGCTTGATTCTCAAAGATTTAATCAACCAATTTCTGGTCCTCAAAAGATTGTTTAGTTACATCAGGTGCGCCCTGCTAGATATGTAAACAAAACCTGCTTCCACGCCGGCCCCTTTGCAGACAGGGTGGCCAAAAACCCTGCCCTTATCGTACTGTAGTGAGAACCTGGGTGCCTTGGGTTTCAGGCTGGGGTGTCTCACTCACGGCTCCCCCTGCTGGCTGGGAGTTCTCTCCGGGATGTCCTGGGCTCTCTCATTCTGTCCATTGTAGGTGGGACCAAACCTTTTAACCCCACGTCACTTCTCCTATCCCTCCCTCCTTCCCTCCCTCCTCTCGTTTTGATTTATTTATCTTTCCCCTCAGCCTCACAGCTCCCTCCCTTACCATTATCCACCCATTCACCAGTCCGACAGTCAAAGTGACAGAGGATTTGGGGCTGTCCTTGTTTATTTATTTGTTTGTTTTTGTTTTGTTTTGTTTTTGTTTGGATGACTTTTGTTATTGTCCCTGTTGGCTCGATTTTTGTGCTCACAGGCATGTTGCTAGCTAGCCGTATCATCTGGACAATGCCACCTCCGTAGACACTGATGACCGCTTATGTCATCATGGATGGACCTCACTGTGTTTGAAAATGGGTTGGGAGTCTCTGCAAAAAAAATATAAGAAACTAATTAATTACATTAATTACAATAAAGTAGATATTTCTACTTCACTAATTTCTATAATAACCCTATTTATAACACCAAGAAGATTTTTTTTAATTGGCCCTATTGTGAGAGAAGGAGCACGTTCCTGTTCATGTTTTGGCACAATATACTAACACATTTCCCTAAGGGAGATAACACAGAGCGAAATGCTATCTTTGTTGTTGACATAGTGATGGAATAGAATTCCAGGAAGAGAATGTCTTTAGGCTTGGGTTTTTTTCCCCTCCCTCTAAGCCTAACTTCTTTGATGTGAGGGTTGACCTCCAAGCTCTGTCCCTCTCTTGTTACACATTCTTGGTTAAAGTTACACTCAGTGCCACTAATAACAGGTGAGTGTTCGGGTTCATTGTCACCATCGCTTTTTATCGAACCTAAAAGCTTCTTTACGGAAACAGACCTTTAACTTGAGTGCAAAAAAAAAACAAAAAAAAAAAAACACAGGAATGTCCATTGTGCATGAGAATCATGGGCATTATGTTTCAGTCAGTTGTATTGTGTATGACTGTGGTCAAGGACACCACCACACCACCCCACCAGCATGCATCAGGTCCTCTCCAGGTCGTGCTCTAACAAAAGGGCTGTTTCTGAAAAAGTTGCATGAGATTAAGTCAAGCTGGCACCTCCACGCTGGTCATGCAGACATGTTTGACCAGTCAAACTAGCACAGCCTGCAATCCAGTCTCACAAAAAAAAAAAAAAAAAAGAACACACATTTCCATGGCATTTCCTTGAGGCATTTCTAACAACTCCCTGATTCACAAACTCACATGGCAATGCTGACAGTGACTGTATGTCCTTTTTTGATCTCTTGGGAAATCCACAAGTGCATAATACTATTTCCTGTTTGCCGATTTTGCCGTCTCAGGTGTTAACTTGTGCCTTCTTCCTCTCGTGTGTCTGGCAGGTGGAAGATGAGCTGAATTCTCCTGTGGTGGTGTTCCGATTCTCCCAGGACACCAGTGCAGGTGAGGCCATCTGCTGGGCCACCCTGAGCCATTACACCAGTCTAGTTCATTAAATCAGCTATTTGCTAATGTGCTGTTTACAACAACAGAAATGGAATGCCTCCCCACACACTTCTCAGATGTTAAGCTAATGAGAAAAGAGACACAAAAAAGAGACAACAATGTTATATACAGTAGATGCTTTTATTAATCATTCTCATATACTCCTCTCCTCAGCATCCAGTGGAGGATCTATGGAAGGCTATTTCCCTGGGGAGAAGGAAGTGCAAGATGCCCTCAACAGATGGGTATGCTTCATAAAGATTATATTACCCTGTTAAAGGAGAAATCCATTGTAAACAATCTATAGCCCCGTTGTTCAAACTCACCAAGTGCTGAAACTAGGAAAACTAATAGGAAAGTTTGATACAACTTAGACCGAGCAGTGAACCGGCAACTAACTCAAATCCAACTCTCTGAATGCGGCATAACAACTTGCCTTCAGTTTCTTTTTATTATGCCCCGTTCAGTCAGCATTAGTAATTGGTTTGTTATTTGGTCTATGTAGCATTACATTTTCTTGTTGTTTTTCATAAAGACAGCATTCAGGTACCTGGAACAACAGGGCTATTGACTGACTCACACCGGATTTCTCCTTTAATCTGTAAAGTGTTGAAATAGCACAAATAGCTAAACTGGTAACAATTTTGTCTTCTAAATAATTATTCCAGTGCTTGATTTTGATTGATTGATTCACGTCTGATTCTTTATATTTTCTTTAATCTGTGATGCTTTGGCTGATACTCTGGATCCAAAAGTTCTGTTCTGTCAGACAAAACAAGAACCCTGAATTTTTTTATGAAACCATTTTTTACGGGATCTATCTGTAAATGCCATTTTAGGCCTAAATATACCAGTAATGAAAAAACAAAAGGATTTGCACACTGCTTTCAAGAGACTCAATTTCTAATGTGCAACGTTTCGATCTCTTTAATGTTGCACATTAAAAAGTGAGTCTCTTGAAAGCAGTGTGCAAATCCTTTTGTTTTTTCATCAGTTTATCCTTTTGATTTAGCACCTGCTATAAGATATTTGGTTGTGCGCACACAACTATTCACTAAATATACCAGTAATCATTTCCCTGTGTTTTTACCTGTACAGCTTGGAGAGCAGTTAGCCCATCAGGTACCGTCCAGTGGAGTGGACGTGGTAGAGCTGGAGGACGAGGGCACCTGTGTCCGCTTCAATCCACTCATGACTGCTGCAGGTAAGGACATTATTTATAGTTCGGATGTAGATTTTTTTGAAGATATTTTTTAGGGGTTTTGCCTTTAAAGGAATATACCGGAGTAAGTTTAAGCATTGTCCTGCTGCACGAGCCTTCTAACAGCAATATATTTGGCATGAAATGAAAGAATTTCAAACAGCATAGACCTAACGCGAACGCGAAACACTTTACATTGAGTTAATATAACCTCAGATCTTACTTTTGGTTTCCAACAGTCAGGTTCCATTGATTCAGTGTAAAGTGCCTGTTCGCTTCTGCGTTCGTGTTCGGTCTGTGCTGTGCCAAATTATTTTGTTCCACTCATTAACTAGCGCATTTAGCAAGCTCTTTCAACGGGGCTATGCTTGAATTCACTCCGGTACTTTCTTTTAATTGGACAGGACTGAGAGTGACAGGAAATGAATGGGAGAGAGGATCAATAAATGGCCTTGGGTCGGACTCGAAACCGGGCCCCCGGATTTATGGCATGATGTTGTAGCCCGTTGAGCCACGGTGTCCCCGTTTGGATGCATATTGAACCTTTGAACTTCAGGCTAGTGGTGCAGGCAGCTGCTGCCTGTGCTATGATTGGGCCTACTTTCAAATCTGACCCTCTTAGTCGAGGGGTGGGCAATTATTTTGGCCGAAGAACCACATTGGGTTTCAGATTTTGATTAACAGGCCGGGTGATGGGGCTTGATGTCGATAAATTGGCAAGTCTCAAACCAGGAGCCCCTCTTTCTTCAGAGGACATGTTAACATGCAGGGTTAAAAGGGGGGATTTGTGTTTGAAGAATACAACAAATTTGATGAACCAGTCACCCTGACTAAATTTTATTTATTTATTTATTTAGCTGACGCTTTTATCCAAAGTGACTTACTTCAGGGCTAGTCTCCCCTAGAGCAATATAGGGTTAAGTGCCCTGCTCAAGGGAACAACGGGTGGCAGCTGGGATTCGAACCCATGCCTTTCCAGACTACTTGGCTTGCTAGTCAGGCTCTTTAACCACTGGGCTAAATGAGAAATTATTCTATTTTGGGAAGGCTCCACTGGCCAACGGGCCACATGTGGCCCCCTGGGCCTTATGCTGCTTTTCCATACTGCCCAGGGACTACTCACCTTGGTATCTACTTGGCCCTACACTACACTACCCCGCTCTTGACTTGCATTTCCACTGAAAACAAACACCAACTTGGCCTGAATGACGTTGGTGGGTTGGGCGGAGTAACGTCACTTTTCAGAGACATAAATTAGTTTGCTCAGGTCTGCCCAAGTCATTTCTCAAACCCATCCCACTTCCCATCTGCATAAAGACAGTCAGAAACCTCAGCATAGTTTTATCTACTGATAAAATCTCTCTTGCTCTTTATCCTGTATCAGCCATCTTGAATCGCAAAAGTGATAGATGCCTAAATGCAAATGATGATGACATTGTTGGTCCACTTTCAGTGTTGGGGACCCAGGAGTCAGATATCAAGGCTTTGGTGGAGAAGCTGACAGACATGGTCCCTCTGCTGAGTAGCACGCTGCGCTACAGGCAGGACTTCAGGGAGGAGGTCTACCATCATGCCGCCCTCACCTACATAGAGGACCTCAGCTGGCCAGGCCTGGGTGCCATAAGGTGAGAGGTCAAAGGTCAAATGTCACAGAGGTGTGCGTGCTACCACTACATTAAGATCATCGCCCACCGCCATCTACATTAATGTTCAACACAACTCAAGGATATGGACAAGCATGTTCTTAGCACAAAAAGCAGTAAACATAATATGTTGAATATGTAGAATCTCAATGATATTTTATATGATGTAATTACACACAAAAACTGTAATAGGACCCTGTGATGACTGTGGTCTGTATTGTCAGGTATGAGCTGAGGTGCGAGACGGACGATGAAGGCAAGAGGGAACAGGTCATGGAGAAGATCAATGGAGAATTACTAAAGAAACTGATGGAGTTGGACACAGACATCAGCTTCTCCACCGGTAACACAACACATGACATGCTTCTTACAGGAGAAAATCCGGTGTGAATCAGTCAATAGTCCTGTTGATCCAGGTGCCTGAATGCTGTCTTTAAGAAAAAGAAAGAGAAAATCTGATCTGATGAATGGGGCTTTACTGTAAGTTGTTACTTAGTGTTAGTCAATGGTTCACTACTCAGTCTATGTTGTATCAAATTTTCTTATTCTTTTTCCTACCTACAGCACTTGGTGAGTTCAAACAACAGGGATATGGATTGATTTACACTGGATTTCTCCTTTAAATGAACCTAACTGTAAACCTTTCACCCGGCACCTTAATATCAGTCCACCACAGCATGTGACTTGCACAAATGTGCTAAACAAATATGCTCTTTGACTTGACTCATGGCTTTTATTGTCACACAAAAGGTGATCACATCTGAAGTCATATCTAAAGCTGATTTCTCAGAGGGTGATCTTAACACTCTTCCATTCATCCAGGTCCAGAGTTTGGCACGGAGACTAACTGTATATACGTGGGTTTGGCGACTGAAGATCTTGATGTGGCAGAGCTGGTGCAGACTATTGGAGCCACTGGGAGAGATCTTGAAGAAAGCAGCAAGGTAATATTAGCTCAGTAACACTAATGCCTCAAGAAATTCTTGTGTATCTAGTTATTATACAGTATGTGATAATCTTATAACCCTCAAAAATCTCTTTTGTTGTAGTTGTTAGAGAATATGACCGAGGTTGTGCGAAAAGGCATCCTGGAGGCCGAGATGCAACTACAGAAAGCTAATGAAGAAAAACTCATGGAGGAGGTGTGTGTCAATATTCATGTGTTTGTATCAGCTGTTTGTGTACTTGCATTAGTAATATAAATATATATATATACTCTTTAGTAAGTATATACTCATTAGTAAGGAAATTATATACTCATGATTCTGTAAGGGGAAATCTCGTCTCTGCATTTATCCCGTCTATGAATTGGTGATGCACTCACAGTGAACACTCAGTGAAGTACACACTACCCTGGAACAGTCTAGTCTGCTGTTGTGACAGCCGAAGAGCAGCACGAGTTTAGAAGTCTTGCCCAAGGCTATGTTCAATCATTATCCCACCACACATTTTTCTTCCTGGATGTGATCTGAACCTTTGGTTAGAAGTCCGAGTCCCTAACCTATACAACATAGTCAAGTGTACCTTAGGCAATTAGTGTGCTAGTGTGGTACAAGTTAAAATGAAAAATATACAACAAAATTCATGCTATGCAACAATTGTTTCGGGGTAGTGTTTGCTGTATATGTTTATGCTTATTTGTATGGCATACTGAATTATGCTTATCCAAAACTGACGTACAATATCAAAACCAAAAGTTTTTATGTTTTTTTCTTTAAATGTCTTTTCTGTTCCGTTACGGTTTCTAATGTTCTTCTTTTGCCCATTCTTAGGGTGTCCTGAGGCAGATCCCCCTGGTAGGCTCTGTGCTCAACTGGTTCTCTCCCTCTCAGGCATCAGTCAAAGGCCAGACGTTCAGTTTAGTTGCAGGTACTAATGACAATGGATGTCATGTCATGTCATGTCATGTTATGTAATATTATCCCCCCCCACACTACCCTCCCGGCCAAAGTATTTCGTTTTTTCATTATTTAAGTTCACAATTTTGCATTTAGCAGATGCTTTTATCCTAAGCGACTTATATTAAACTAATATTGTTTATACTATATTGTTATTTTGCCAAACATAATGGGTGAGGGAATTTTAAAGTAATTTTAAATGATTGTCTCCTTGCAGTGCTCAGTATCATGGAATCACATTACTCCTCTACAGATCCTGTATATTTGTAGTTGTTGGTGTGTTTGCTCACAAAATGTCTCTTCCACCCAAAGGTTCCCTGGACACCACAGAAGCCACATATGCAATGAAAGCTCAGGCCGGAAAAGGAAGTACACCTGACACCCCCACCTCTACTGCCAAACGCTTGCCTGGTATAGTACATCACCTCTGTTCATTCTATCATTCTAATAGGCTCAATAATACAGTATTTGCTTCTCTTTATTTTCTTCCAAATAATTTTTTCTTCTTCTAAGTGTAGTTGTATCCTTGGCTTGAAGCCAGCATTGAAAAATGCAAAAAAGTGGACAAGGGTTTGATACAGGGTTATTAATATTCTAAACTAAAGAACAGGTGACTTGAAGATTCTAAACATTATTTTTTTCAAAATACAATCAACCAATAAAATCTCCCTGTATTGCCCTTCAAACATTCCCAACAGTAGATGGCGTATTGAGTCATTGTCAAGTTTGAACTGACCCAATCTAGCGAAAGAGGAATATAATGATGTTGGTGATTAGCATTTTACTTTGTACCATATCAGGGTAAAACCTGGTAGCCACTCTGTTTTCAGATAAGCTTCTTGTCCTAATTATTTCCTGCTCTTCAATCCACAGGACAAAAGTTATTTAGGAGATCAGCAGCTGGCTCAGATACCTACAGCGAAACTAGTTCAGTGGGTCAAGCGGAGGACGTGCCCCGAGAAGCTACTCCTCTTCCTCCTGCCGTAGAGGAAGGTGTAACAGAACCTCCAGAACCTCCCCAAGAAGAAGAAGAGGAACCCGAACCGTCCAATCCCTCTCCACCTGATGTCCAACGCCAGCCCGACGGGCAGGAGTCCGAGGAAGTTGACACCATCAGATAAAACATTATGAAACTGGAACGAAACACTAAGGCCTACAGGTGGTGTAGGTGCACTTTGGACCCACACATGGATACACATACAGTATAGAGGTAGTACTGACATAGATCACCTAAATACCTGAAGCCAAATTGACATCAACTCATTTTGCTGATATGCAAACAACAAAAAAGAACAGATATTTGGATTTAAATAATACTTTTTCATATATATAAGACATAATACAGTATGTACTGTATATATAAATGTGTGTATGTATATATATAAAAAGCATATAATTATACTCACACCATGCAGTCACTGTATGTTGTCTTAGCTAGCAGGACACAATTTAGAAAGAGATCTAAAGAAAAAAAAAAACCCTGTATGTGGTCATAGATGTTCAAAAAACACAAAACTAAGATATAATGCCACACCATAGCCCTCCTGATCACCATTGAGATGGGCACTGCCCTTGATGTCTCGAGTCTCACGTGAAAACCCATTCTCACACTCACACCCATCTCTCCCTCATCTCAGGAGCCTGGGGATTGTCTGTTAGAAACACATACAGGTCCATTGTACACATAACCAAAAGGGCTATTGTGGCCTTGCCTTCATTATCAAAGACTTGTATGCATTTGTCATCTTTCTACTGTCTACTCTTATTACTGCATAGGCTTTACTGTACATGAAATATACGGTAATGAAGAGACTAATGCTCTGAGACTAATTCAGATATTTTTAACAAAGAAAGAGAAAATAGCCTTATTGCACTAGTTTGTACAGAATGTCTTAATTTAATCAGGATGTTTTAATTAATTATTTATTTATTGTTATACAAAAATTGCTAAATTCAGGAAAAAAAAACATTAATACACAACTTTTTTTTGTTATGAAGTATTAGATTTCCATTAAGGATGTTATGTAATGATGGCATCCAGTCAACACTCGTGTTTTCCACAGACTTGTGATTGTGATACAGCTCTCACTGTGAAGTCAAATTGTATCAGCGTATTTTTATAATGATGTGTTTGTGGATGCCATGTTTGAGTGAGCTAGACTACATAGACCAAATGAATTTAACAGTTCTGTCTTGAGTTTGATTTGCTCCTCACTGAATCTAATCTTTACATCACATTTATTTTAAAATACAACCCACAATGGCATACAGTTACATTTTGATGCCACTCATTTGTTACTTTTCAGCTTCTACTGTTCACAGAAGGAACAGTGAATTCAGTAAACTCTTAACTAGCTGTCTTTCTTTCTTTCCATTTTTGTCTTACATAATCCAACACATTCTTTTGTTACCAAGTGCATTTTTTTTTTTTTTTTTTCATGTTATCGAATACGTTTTATGCTCTACTTTGATCTCTGGTGCAATAAATAACTGGGATTTAGATATAAAAAGATAAAGTGCAAAAATGACTTGAATATATATATTGGGGGACTTTGTTTATTTAATATATTATTGTATGATGGCCTTTTTTTTTTTTTTTTTTTTTACTAAAGCTTATCGAAGTCTTTAAAATCATCTGTAAAAAAATGTTTGAATTTGTTTGATTATCTATGTATCTTTTGCTTTAAGCTACTGAAACCGTACCATACCTGCTGATCCACTACTGATCAATTTGATTTCAGTCACCCGTCCATGAAATATTAAAACTCAAAATTACACCTGTCTCAGATTTCTTTATCTCTTCGTGAGAATTGATGATACAGCTTCATATTCAAACCCCAATACATGACCTGTAAAACCCTTCTAAAGGTCAAGCTTCCAGTTGTTTCCTTTTTGTCAACTGATTTTTGTGGGCCTCTTGTTGGGTACAGTGATTTAAAAAAAAAAGGGGGGGGGGGGGGCACTGCAAAGGAATGTCCTTGCAACCCCTGACTTTGATGGCTTCTAAAACTCTCACCCTCCTAAAGTAGCCTAAGTGATGCACTTTTCATTTTTAAGGGAAACACAAAATTGCCCTCGAAGCTGAAGTCTATCTGGGGTCATCACCAAACGTTTCTCATGGGGCACTTCATGTGTTGAATTCGGTTAAAAAGGGTCAGATATGACTACATGCTGGGGTCATGCTTATCTATGGAAATGTAGTCCCTTTGGCGTCGCTTCCTTGTCCCACGATTCAAAGCGAAGATCAAGAGAACAACAATACCCACAATGCATTATAGGTGTCGCTCCCTTTCGTCCGGGAGAGTCATCAGCACACACACGAGGACTCGCGTTGAGTGCTGAGTCGAATCTCTCTTTCTCTCGCTCCTCGTCGAGAGAAACCGGCTGTTTTATCCTACGAAAAACGGAACCCTACTGAACAAACAGGAGGGAAAGTTTTTGCCGTTTTAGGGGGTGACACCGGGCAAGGGGTGTACACAAAAGTAACTGCGTAGCCGACGTTAGTCTATACTTCAGTACAGTGAAAAATTCACATACCCACGATGGACCCGAGAGACACAGCCCCAGATTCTTGGGAGCAGGAGGACGATGGTGAGGCCGCCGTCGACGTAGAACTATCGGGATTCAGCGCCCTTAATGTGAACGCCAAGCCGTTTGTCCCTAATATTAATGCGGCAGAATTTGTTCCGTCCTTCGCTCAGAGGGGGCCCACGGAAAATCCTGACTCTGGTGGTAAGTTCGTGGTCACGTTATGTGATTTGGTGCTTTCCTTAGCACATAGCCAGCTAGCTATCGATAGTTAGCTTGGTAGCATTTAAGTCGGCACACCGCCTCACGTTTTAGATCTGCGAGTACTTTGCTAACGTTACCCTACTCTTCAGCCTGAAAGCTAGCTAACGCTAGCAAACTTACATCATGCTTGCAAAGCGGAAACGTTGCTAGCCACAGTTAGCCAACATTTAACAACCAATGTTAGCCTGCTAACTTCTTCGCGTGTTTTTACAAAAAATATATGTGATTTGTATCACCACAGTTAAATGGTCTCAGTTAGTCACAACACCTTTGCTAATAACACTTAGATGTGAGGATTATATGTGCCATTGATTAACACTTGGTCTGTTTGTGTTAGTCCATGTGTTAAATAAATGACGTGTAACTTGTGGATGTGCTAGCTAGCAACGGTCCAGTAGTCTACCTTTAACTCAAAGCTTGAAAGGTGGCAATCGGGCGTGCGGATTGTAGTTTGCTGGCTATAATTTGATTTGACCGGCGAGCTATGCAAGTTAGCTGGAATGTCTTGCTAACTAAAGTCATGTGACAGTTGTTTCTATGCAAAGCTTTTTGGCAAGTAGTTAAACGAATAAAACCGTGAAACATCATCAAAATGATTGCTGGTGCTATCGGTTTTAGAATAGTAGACTAGGTTAAGGTTAATTGATCTGGTTATTTATTCAGCCAAAAATTAGCCCAACATTACCCATCGAAGTTCTGCTAAGTATGCTATCAATAGGTCTCAAGAATGTGTGTGGCTAAAGCGCCAACTTTAGTGTTCTTTGCATTAGGACGGGCTAATAAGTCGGATATTATAATTGGAGGACTTGGTGTCATTGTCCATATGTTCAGTTTATCAAATATATTCCCTCACGACTAACAACCGGCAGCTTATGTAATGTGAACATAAATTCAGCATTATCACGTTGCAGCTATGATTGGATGGACCCAAACAGTACCTCTCCCCAAACCGGAACTGGTCATCAGTCAGACTGGATGGTAAAAAAGTCAAATATTGGGGTGATATTCCTGAGGTAGCCGCTACCGGTTCTGCATTGTGCAAAAAGTCCAGCATGCATTGCTTTCAGTCAGCGTGTGCGTGTGTGTGTGTCCGAACCCACACTGTGTGCTGCATCACACCCGTTCTAAAAATGCAGCAATTTATTGCATTGTGCATTTACAAATTGCTCTGCATATCATCAGTATGCAGCAGCTTGATCTCGCCATGTTGTATTATTGTCCCTGGTTAATGTGTCCTGGATAGTAGATAATATTGCCTGTGTCATTGTGATATTTCAGCTCCAGCAGTGCCATTTGTGCCACAGTTAATCATAAGTGGCTCTGAAACTAATGCCTTACCTGAAGGAAGATAAATCTGCTTACTCTAAATAGTTGAGTAATAAACATCTTGATTTGCAGTGCAGCAGTTATCCTGCTGATTGGTTAAGCCTGGCTTCCTATTTGCAATTTGAGAAAGTTGCATGTCATTTTGGAAGTATTTCAAAATGAGGAAAAGTTCCTGCTTTGACTGAACACCTGGTCACAGTTGGACTGTCATATGGTGGTACTAACATTCAACATGTGTTACAGATCCTAAACTCCAATTTATGTGACGGATTGCCTGTATTGTATTAGTCAGCTATTTTTGACATTACCTTGAATATCTACCGTTTGCTCTGTAAATGCTTTGTTCCCCCAGCAAAACACAAGTTGTTTCCTGTGCGTTTCTGTGTAGGTGGAGATGCAGTCGCCAGCATGGAGATTGCAGAACCTGTTGGTAAGTGCCAGAGAATGACTTTCTCCTCCTTGGCTTCTGCCAAAAAAACAAAAAAAAAAGGTCAGTTTTTGTTTGCACCAAGTGAATGAAGGGCTTAGAGCTTCACTAAGGTACAGTACAAGCAGCCACTGGCAACACTTACTCAGCATTACCTGCCTGTTTTAGAATGACCGCAGATTGCTGTGTTGCATCATGGCAAAACCCCATGAAGGGCTGCGGTGCTGTGAGCTGACATTTGGCACTCCCGACCGACTGAGCTCTTCCCTCCTGTGTTCTCTGGGCCTGCAAAGTGTTGCTGTTGTCTTTATGAATACAGTTAAGAGAATGATCTTAAATATTAGGATTGAAGAGCTGAAGACCTCCTTCCCCTAACTGAACAAAACAAGCAGACTACTTTATAAGGGGGTTAACCATTTTCTCTAGCTTGTCTTACCCAGGTTCATCATTTAAACACCTTGGAATACCCCCCTATTTTCCAAGGTAGCTTGCTTTTGTTAGTGCTAGCTACTGTTGTTTTTTGCAAGACTAGTCTGGTGCTTTTTAGCTAGTTGGCCTGCTGATCATGGATTAAAACAAGAAAAACACTTTATTGATAATGGTAAACATGGACAGCACTTGGTGTTTTACATTAATATTTCTTTGTGGCTACATTAGACTTCCTTTTGATTTGTGCCAAACATATTGGGCATGTTGTTGAGGCTTGTTGGGACCAGCAAGGTGAAGTATTGTCTGGGTGGGCCTCTATTATCCAGGGGAGGTGCCTTTCAATGGGGAGCCCTGTGGTGGGTCTGGCTTAAATCCAGTCTTAAACAGGGTCATGGAAGACCAATTGGTGGTGTCCAGTCCAGGAGTGCTCCCTGCTTTTCAAGTTAATAATTCATCTTGCTGGGAATCAACAGTGGAAAATATGTAGTGATAACGCTCATCCAGCTCCGCTAAACTAAGGGAGCTCAGAGTTTTAATTTGTTGGTCTGCTGATTGTGGGAACTCCCAAGTGTAGAGTCAGTTTGTGGATGATTTAGAGGACCGTGGTTTGGAGGGCTTGGGATTTCAAAAACTTTTGGTTTGTCCTGTTCTATTCAGCTGCATTCGCTGCTGAAACATTCACTGGCCTGTCCACATGTTACCTATCTGCTAAACTTTGCATAAGGCATCACACCCTAAAACTAATATTGCCCATGAGATCTGGAGTGTTGCATACACTAAACATTGGCCTACAGTAGTAAGTTGATGCTTGTGTAAATTAAAGTCCATCATAGGCATAGTTTTATCTCTTATCTCAAAGTAAGCATTAGTCTACTCCTCCCTGTTGTTTTCTTGGCTGAGGCAGATTTTTAAAAGCCTGTTAGAGCATTGTTGATGGGTCACTTACATCTGGATGAGTAAAGTTGGCTTACCACTGTGACACTGTTCATTAAACAGCCTACTGTGTTTCTGCAGCAACATATGTCCAAGTCCAAGAAAAAATTGGCAAATGCAGAAAGATTTGACATTTTGGAATTTGTCATAATGGTTATTGATTGATAAAGAGAACATTCACCACTAGTGTTCTCTTAAGATTCTTAAACTCAGTAGTTGTCTTGTAATATATAAATAGAAAAGTGTTAAGTATGTGTTTTGTGTTTATTAGAAGCAAGGAAAAGGGACAGACGGGTTAGCAAGAACCTTAATTAAGGTTAGATTATGTGTTTGTATGTTACCGTCCCATCATATTAATCAAATCATTTTAGACTCTGATAGAACAGCTTCAGTATCATTTTATGTTGAAAGCAACTTGTAACAGGGAGAATGGCATCTGTATCCCCCACTTGATACAGAAAAACAGCTTTTGCAAATCATCCAGAGTCGAATCACTTGGGTAGACCATCTCCCCTTGTATGACATCATATTTATCACCTTGTCAGGCAGTATGGCTCCTCTGAGATTAGTGCTGTTTCAGTTTTGATCCCTTTGGCTTGTAAACAAACCCACATGTACTGGCATGAATTTACAATGCTGTTGTAAAATAAAAAATCCCAGCCACTGTAGAGGGAGATTAGTAGCCAAAACGAAACCAACGAGTGTGTTGAATGTCTCCGTTCAGAGAATTTTCGGTTGTTCTAGCGCCCCTCCACCTACAGAATGGCTGCACACTGTATAGTAGGTGCAGTGCTGCTGTCCTAAAATAAATTAAACTTTCGTAAAGATGTGAAACTCGCAGGGTGGTCAGTTATGTTCACTGATGATGGGCTGACACAAATATTGCTGCAAAGTATCGTTTCCAACATTGTTTATAACCATTCGTTCTGAATTATGGACCTATTTTTGTAATTCCTCAAACCTATTTCCACTAAAGAGTTTGAAGCAATACAAGCTAATGGATGTCCTACTTCAATGATTTTTGTGTTAGGTTATCACTGAACATTACTGACCACTCAGTGAATTTCACACCTTTACAAACAAATCTTTAATGCGTTTTAGGAACGATGACAGCAGTGTGTGGGGAGTGGGCGGGTACAACCACTGAAAATTCTTGGATCAGTGGCATTTGTCCAGAAAATTCAAGATGCTTGCAAGATGCATGTTGTGCATGTGTTGATCAGTTTTTGTGTGTTGATGTTGTCCATTTGTCTGTGCTCCCTGTTCAGCGGCACCCTTGGAGAACGGAGACGCCGAGATGGCTGTGGAGGAGACGTGGGAGCAGAAAGGGGCGGAGCCTAGCGAAGCAGAGCCAGGAGGTGGCTCGGGCGGAGACGAAGGTCCGGCCGACGACTCGCCCCAGGACGAGGGAATGGAGGACGAGGAGGAGACGCCAGAGCACAAAGTGCCCCCCGTCCCAAAAGATGCCCCCAAGAAGGAGCATGTCAATGTAGTGTTCATTGGCCATGTCGGTGAGTGTGATCAGACAACAAACACAAGTTTTGACACACGCACACACACACACGGGCGCGCACACAAACAGAAAATCGATAAATGGGAAGTTTGTCTTTCCAAACTTGGGTGATGATTTCTTTTCCATTGCTGTAGTAGCTACACTTGATAAGGCCTGAAATTGTAGGTTCAGAACTCGACTACCACTGTTGTGGCCTTGAGTGAGGCACTAAATTCTAAGTTGCTCTAGGGAACTCGGGGCCAGAATTACTTGACAATTGACACTTTTTCTTTTTATTTGGATGAAAACATTGATTCAATTCAGTTTTATTTGTGGATCGCCAAATACAATCCAGGAGCAACAGGGGCAACTATGAGCAACAGGGGCAAGGAAAAACTTATATTTGTAGTAATTCTTTTTAGCAAGAAACCTTCAGCATGGGTTCAAATCAACTGGGCCCAGTGAAGTACAAGTACAGTCAGTAGTTTAATGATAGATCACAAATTTATGTCCATGGTTTTGGCTAAGCATCATTGATGGCCTATTCTCAGTTGGGCCCAGTCAGTTGTTCTCAGTAGTTGTTTTCAGTGTGACTTAACCTAGCTTCTCCCCTTGGGATCAGTACAGTCTGCAGATCATAGGGCGGGATGGGAGCAAAAAATATAACAGGCAATTTATGGGTGTGTGTTTTTTGTTTTGTTTTAGAAACATACACCGACTTGTCGACAGCAAAATTCTAAGCCAGTTGTGTGTGTGTGTGTGTGTGAGAGAGAGAGTGTGTGGATATTTTGAATCCTCACCGCTGCCGCTTTTGGAAAAGTGTTAATTTGCATGCTGCATGTGTGGATGATAAGACGAGACTCTGTGACAGACCAACACGTTGTGTTTGCGCTGGTGTCCCACATCCTAACTAGTTCAGTCTTGTTAGCACCTACATGTACTGTAGCACAGAGAAGCAACCACCAGCAGGACTGTTTTATCAGCTGCGACCTTACCCTTCTCTCTCTCTCTCTCTCCCTTATCTCTCCCCCCTCTCTTCCATCCCTCCCTCCCTCCTCTTCCAGATGCTGGCAAGTCCACAATTGGAGGTCAAATCATGTGAGTAGTAATGGCAGCCTCTGTTTTTGGCGCTCTTTTTAACTCTTGTTGGTGTTGCGTGTTAGTGGTCAGCTGGCTTTGTCTAACGCAGGCCTGGGCAAACTAAGGCCCAGGGGCCACATGCGGCCCACTGAGCTATTTAATCCGGCCCGTGGAGCCTTCCTAAAGTAGAATAATTTATCTTTTAGCCAAGGACACTTACGTACATTATAGGCCTAAATTATCAAATTTGTTGTAGTCATGAAATCCCCCCCTTTTAACCCTGCATGTTAACATGTCCTCTGAAGAAAATGAGACTTTCTTCCAGCCTATTGGTTTGAGACTTGGTAATTTACCGGCGTCAATGTGTTGACGGTTAACATCCGGCCCCATAGTGAAAATCTAAACGCCAATGGTCTAACGTGTGTGTGTGTGTGTGTGTGCGCGCTCTTGGTGTGTAGGTATCTGACGGGCATGGTGGAGAAGAGAACCCTGGAGAAGTATGAGCGGGAAGCAAAGGAGAAGAACAGGGAGACCTGGTAAGAAACATTCTCTCAGCTAGTGTTTAGAACCATATATATACTAAATATATGTTGTGTGTGTGTGGATCCCAGGAAGAGTAGCAGATGCCTTTGGCATCAGCTAATGGGGATATAAATAAAACTATCAGCTCAAGTTAATTGTTTTTTTTTTTTTTTTTTTTTTTGTGACTTTTTTTGGGAGAGGGGCAGTTACCAACTTATCCATTTATCAATTTATCAAATTGATTTGTTTTTCAATTGCAGCCACTATTTTGAGGCTCATTTGCTTTCTTATTCTTCTAATACTCAACTAAAACACAACCATTTGTGTTTATAAAGACGGTTTGCTATCCAAATGCTCTTGTACGATAACTGCTGTTCTTGTGCATTGCTGTCTGTAAAGTAAATCGCACTGCACTGTAGTACTACTTTTGTGAGGGTGCTTTGGTCGTCTAAAGAGTTGTTTACTGTGCCTGCCAGGTACCTCTCTTGGGCTCTCGACACAAACCAGGAGGAGCGGGACAAGGGGAAGACGGTGGAGGTTGGCCGTGCGTACTTTGAGACTGAAAAAAAGCACTTTACCATCCTGGATGCCCCGGGCCACAAAAGCTTTGTCCCCAACATGATTGGCGGAGCGTCGCAAGCTGACCTGGCTGTGTTGGTGAGTCCGCAAACTGAGCAATGATCCAAACTGAGCACAATGATCTGAGCAGTATAGAAATGTGATTTTCAACACTGTTGTGCGATTTCATATGCACCTACCAGCAGAGGGCGCTGTTGGTATTAGAAACACAGGCTTGGGAACAGCAATGAAAGAGTGGAGGTTGTTCAATTGCATTCAGACATGGCAATAAGAGATGTAACTGATCTGGTCTAAATACTATGGAGGAGGAAAAAACGTGAAATAAAATAGATAAAATTTGCTCTATAATCTTGGTTTAGCTGGTGTGTGAGTGTGCTGTCTGAAACATTTTCCATGTTGTTTACAGGTGGTTGTAATATCAATTCAGATTCAGAAAACTTTATTAATCCCAATTCAAGTTCCTCACTATCCCAACAGTGAAATACACAGACATGGCATTCATTATGACAATGACAATGGCAGGGCATACATGACAATGGCAATGGCAAGGCATACTTCATGACAATGGCAATGACAGACACTGCATGGGGGGCAGGGTAGGAGAGGTCGCTGCGCGTTAGTGCGCCACCTAGTAATAGTTTGGCAGAAAAGTTAAAAAGAAATCACAAGAGGTGAGATGAGGAAAAAAACTACAATTCCTAGACTGAGCTCCAGAGGGAGCACAGTGTAGGAGCTGACAAAAAACCTCAGCACATAAAAACATTGATAAGACAGTTCTCTATCTTATATCTAATCTCGATATTATTTCACAGGTGATCTCAGCCAGGAAAGGTGAGTTCGAGACGGGCTTTGAGAAAGGCGGTCAGACACGAGAGCATGCCATGTTGGCCAAAACGGCGGGAGTCAAGCATCTGATCGTCCTGGTCAACAAAATGGACGACCCCACAGTCAACTGGAGTCTGGAGAGGTGGGTGTTGCCTTGAATCCAAGATCACTGATGTCTGTGTTTTTAGCAGATGGCTCACAATTAATGACGTTTTTGTTTGTACTGTATCATTTCAGGTACGAAGAATGTAAGGAGAAACTCGTGCCATTTTTGAGGAAGGTCGGCTTCAACCCCAAAAAAGACATTCACTTCATGCCCTGTTCTGGACTGACGGGAGCCAATCTAAAAGAACCAGCCGAGATGTGCACTTGGTACACGTAAGTAAAGCACAATGACTACCCTACTAACTTACGAAAGGGACACCAGGCAACTTTTCCCTGTAAAACTAGTAACCTAGCTACATAAAAGGCATACAAAACCTTCCTGAGTCCTACTGCCAATGATGTCTGATGGCAAAAAAGATTGAATGTCATGCTACAACTAGATTTTCTTTTATTTCTTTCTTTTTTTTTTTTTTTAAAGCTACTTGTTTGGGCTTTTTGCATTTAATTGGATAGGACAGTATAGAGATGGACAGGAAACAAGTGGGAGAGAGAGATGGGGTGGGATCGGGAAATGACCTCGGGTCGGACTCGAACCTGGGTCCCCGGAGTAATGGTATGGCGCTCTAGCCCACTGAGTCACGGCTCCCCCTGATTTTCTTTTATTTTGAGGAGGTTTCCTACCCCTCACCCAGACGTGCACAGTGCATATCCTGGATGGATGGTGGGAATAAAACTTGCATTTATCCATCTTTCTACGAATAACTGTCATCCAGATTCATTTGGAAATGGTATCAAAACAAATTGTCAGATACGAAGAGTCCCTCGAACAGTGGCAAAAAGTTGCCTGGTGTTAAAGGAGAGTTTATCATGCTTAATTTGTGTGTTGTATTTATGTACTTTTGTTGTTGTTGTTTTGCAGAGGGTTACCATTCATTCCACATTTGGACGGTTTGCCAAACTTAAACAGATCAAGTGACGGACCAGTCAGGTTAGCAATTGTAGATAAATACAAGGTGAGTGAATTGGGATGTCAGTTGGATTTTAGCTGTTGGCAACACCCTCATTTTTTTTTTAAACACTTTTTAACACTAGTTTTTAACCCTAACCTATGTTGTTGTCTTTTAAGGATATGGGCACTGTAGTGCTTGGGAAGCTGGAGTCGGGATCAATCAGCAAAGCAACGCAACTTATCATGATGCCCAACAGGGTAAGTTTACAGTTGAGAAACGAATGTGTTTGTTTTCAGAGAAGATCAATTTGAATTCCCCATATTATCAGATTAGGTGGAACAAATGCAAATTTATCACATCTTCTCCAGATTTAGCATTTTTAGCACTGTGTTTTGCCATGTGTTATAATGTGGGCACATTGGACTAATAAAAGTGGCTTTGGCACAGACATACTGTATGTGCGGTCGTCTAGCAACCACATTGTAGGATTCTTGGCACCTTGCCTGAAAGCATTGTTTGCAGCAGTTATTTACAGCTCATATATGGACATAGTTTTGGTTGTACATGTAGGACCGGTTTGCCCTTAAGTGGATGAAGCCTAATCCTAGACTACTCTGAAACTTCAGAGGAGAATTCTATTGAGAAAAAGATTAGGAGAACTAAATCCACGTATCAGGAACCTGACCTGTAATACCTAGTGCCCTCAAACCTGAAACCTGCCCTTAGGAGAACTATCAGGAACTATCAGGAACCTGACCTGTAATAGCTAGTGCCCTCAAACCTGAAACCTGCCCTTAGGAGAACTATCAGGAACCTGACCTGTAATACCTAGTGCCCTCAAACCTGAAACCTGCCCTTAGGAGAACTATCAGGAACTATCAGGAACCTGACCTGTAATACCTAGTGCCCTCAAACCTGAACTCCTGCCCTTAGGAGAACTATCAGGAACTATCAGGAACCTGACCTGTAATAGCTAGTGCCCTCAAACCTAACCTTGCCCTTCCCTGTTGTTGCGTGCAGCACACTGTGGAGGTGCTGAATCTGCTGTCAGACGACGTGGAGACGGACGACGCGGGACCAGGAGAGAACCTGAAGCTGCGGCTCAAGGGCATCGAGGAGGAGGAGATCCTCCCGGGCTTCATCCTCTGCAACGGCGAGAATCTCTGCCACACGGGGCGCACCTTTGACGCCCAGGTACAATACACCTGACGCACCACATACTGTATACACCTGGGCGTACCTTTGACGCCCAGGTACAGTACAGCTGACGCACCACATATGCGCTGTTTCTCAAAGTCGAGAATGCTTCCTAGGTAGCACACTCGCCTTGGAAGTCATACACTTCAAAAACGAGGTTCCATCAGTGCATCCTTGAAAAATCTATGAACAAAGGCCTCTGTCCTCGCTAGAATTTAGAAGTATCCCTGACATTGGAACAGTACTTGGCGACAGACAATGACGTGGAATGCTCGAAAAAAAGCAGCCTTCCAAGCATGCTTCCTTGACTTTGAGAAACACTCATAAACCGCACCTTTGACGCCCAGGTACAGCCGAGCTGACACACCACATATATACTCAATTCGCTCCTTGCACATAGAATTGTAAACTACTTGCACATTCATGGTTACAATGGCCACGGTATCACTGGTAATCTTTAATGAGTGATTAGAGGGCTACTGATAGTCAGTGGGTTTGTTTGACTGTGACTGACAAACTTGTCACCTAACGTCCGAATGCAAATTTGTGTGAGTGTTCTTTTGATAGTGATCATGCAGCCGTTGTAACTGGAAGTGAGTGAGCCGTATTCAAAATGTTTATTATGTGCAAGGAGCCTATTAAAACGCCTCCCCTGAAATCTCAAAGCCCTGAGGCAAACATTCCTCCACTATCTCAGCTTTGAGTGTAAGGAGAGAGCATGAGAGGATAAAGGAAATTTGAACAACATAGAGAGATCGAATGGCAAATTAGCAGCTTACACTAACTGATGTTTGCCATAAGCTCAAATGTCTAAATGATAATAGGATCATTTCAAGCGTCAGCAGGAGCAGCCCACAAGTACTGTATATGGGATGTATGGAAAGACTTAAGTAGACAACTGTATTTATGATGCATTGCTTCTGTGTTGAAACAGATTGTCATCATCGAACACAAGTCCATCATCTGTCCTGGTTACAATGCAGTTCTACACATCCACACCTGCATTGAAGAAGTTCAAATTACGGTAATCTTCATGTCCTGATTGATTGTACTGAAAATTAATGTACTGAAATGTTCTTGAGCAAGGCACTTACAGTAACCCTGAGTTGCTCAAGGGTGACTAGCCCTGACGTAATTGATAGTTGGCATAAATGTAAGTTGCTTTGGATAAAAGCGTCTGCTAAATGCATACAATGTTATGCTATGTTCAGCACTTTTGGAAGCAATATTAGATTTTTTTTTTTTTTTTTTTTTTTTTACATTCACTTGACCATGGTGTAGTTAACTTGATTCTTATTATTAAAGATATTTTTTTTTTATGTTTTCTCTCATTTCTTTTATTTCCTAGGCCTTAATCTGTTTGGTAGACAAAAAAACGGGGGAGAAGAGTAAGACGCGGCCTCGCTTTGTGAAGCAGGACCAGGTTTGCATTGCCCGGCTGCGAACTGCAGGGACCATCTGCCTTGAGACCTTCAAAGACTTTCCTCAAATGGGGCGTTTCACCCTACGAGATGAAGGTGGGTTTAGTTTGCATTCAGATGAAGGGGTTTTCTGACACTGATTATTCATCAATACCCTACGAGATGAAGGTGGGTTTGCATTAGGGGTCGACCAATATGCTTTTTTTAGGGTGCGATACCGATATTTATTGCCGCTGGGTGGCCGATAACCGATATATGGCTGATATTTGGGCCGATATTGATTTTTTTTTTTTTACCTGTTTGACTGGACTGCTAATTGACAGATTTATATAAAAGGAAAAATATTTCCAAATTCCATGAAAAGAAACACATTGAGTTTCTTGCTCAATCACCATTCATGGGATACAGGATTTATGGGGGGGATTACAATGCTCATTAATTAGCCAACATACGTAAGGGATAACGGCCGACGAGGTGTCCAGTTATTCATTTATAATTGTCGAGGCGGAATCTAGAACTCTGGCGATGCGCACAGCGCGGAGACGGAGTTATTCCGCCAAGACAATTAGAAATGAATAACTGGACACCTCGGAGGTCGTTATCCCGCTTATCTCCCGTATCTATCTATCTCTCGTATATTTGAAGAAGCGTATAAAACGTAAAAGAAATATGCAACTCAAATTTAAAAGAAGCTAACCTGTTCGGTTTGGGTACTACTTTCAGTTGAAAGTAGATCTACAAGGTTGCTTATTGTTGTTATAGTTACCATTCTGAAAGGCATTCATATGGAACGGTAATCAGTTATTAGATGAGTTATTTTTTGGAACTACTTCCAAAGTAGCCGGTTATCTGGAATTAATGGCCACCTAGCAGCCAATCAGAGAAGAGAATGGCGTTCTGAAGGGAGATAATTCTAATGAGTAACCTATAGGCTATGATTTTTCTTTTTCATATGAGTTGGGTTTGCATTCAGATGAAGGGCTTTACTGACACTGATTATTCATCAATATTAGACGCCTTGTCTTAGGTATTGTAATTCAGCCACCTGGATAAACTGCAGGATACTGCTTATGCGAACAATTAAAAACGACAACAAAAAAAAACAACAACAACAAAAAAACGTACATCAACAACGTGTGTTTAACCACAGTATATTAATCACCAATTCATCCTGCAAAGCTTTATGTAACTTATCAGGCATAATAACATAATATTTAGCATAATATTTAGCTCTGCTCAACTCTCCCTACTTTGATTTGATGTTTCACTTCACAATCGCCCGTATCCCATTGGAATGCTAGGAATACGGAGCACGGAATTGCTTTGCTGTACTGTCATATAAGCACACTTTGGCAGAGGTGGTTGATCAAAAGTTCTAAAGCAGGGGGTTCTCAGTTTTGATAGGCAAGGGCCAACATTAACCCAACCCAACATTAAACTGAGGGCCGCCGAAGGGGTGGGGGTAGAAAAAGAAAATATTTTGCATCTCTACACTTAACCTTACTGCAGTAAATAAATGCCTGTAGATGCCACTAAATGGGGTTTAATTCCTTCTAAAGAAAATACAGTAACAGTTTTATAGATAGTTTTATCAGATGCTACTGTGGACTGCCGGAAAGGTTTCGGCGGGCTTCCATTGGCCCCCGGGCCGCACTTTGAGAATCTATGTTCTAAAGTATCTTTGGTAATGGTTTTCCCTCATCATTTGACTTACTGACTTACCGATTGTTTTGTCTGTCCTCAGGTAAAACCATTGCCATTGGGAAGGTGTTGAAGCTTGTTGCTGAGAAAGAGTGAACCAGTTGCATGATGGGTGTTTTCTGGAATGACCAAGCTGAGGCGGAGGTGGGCGGCTGCGGTGTCAGCAGACCCCCTCCCCCCCACAGCCCTCCGACTCCCCTCCACTCCCCACCCCCCCACCACAGTCCCCTCTGCCTCTCGAAGACCAGCTGAAAAAAAACAAAAACAAACAATTCTTGTCTCAAAAAGAAAATGTTTTTAAGCAAACGGAAAAAATGAAATCAAGTCCACATGTGTCAGCTTTCTCATATTGAGAGCTCAGCGATGCCATTTTGTTTAGGCCCGTGAAAGACCTTCCACTACCCTACCCTTGCTGGTCTACTCTAATGAGCAAAAGAGATGCATTTCTCTCTGATTTTTATTTTCTTATTTTTATTATTGATTTTTTTTTCCTTCCTTTTTTGCTTCCATTAAAGTAAAGAAATGGCAGCAGTTATGTGGACCAGTTTTTTGTTTTGTTTTTTTTTGCTCTGAAAACATAAGATGATTAAAAACGTGTGGGGGAAACCAATGTTTGGGAAATTAACCGGTTGAAACCAGAATGTTAATATCTTGGTTGTACGTGTCTCCCTCTGCTTATCGCCCACTATGATTTCTCAACCTGTGCTGTTCCCCTGGAACGTGCACAGATGTGTTCACATGTTATTAAAGCAACTTCTATGACAATAAATATTAAATTGGGGAAATAGTCCTTGCTCTTCATTGGTGAAATACATCTTAATGTTTTTTTAATCTTGTTTCTGTTAGTCATGCAATCATGTAATTATAGTGTGGAGACGTTCCATAGCCCAGTTGTTTGATGTCACCAAGTGGTGAAAAAAGAAAGCGAAAAAGTGATGCAACATGAATTGAACTGCAAGCTTCAGCTAATGTTATTGGAATAGGGGCTTGAGAAGATGAAAAATTTAAAGTGAGTTTCCATGACCCATGTAGTTAGTGTTGGATGCTAGTTTGGGCTGTTATATGAAATTTTCAAATTCTTTTTCCTGCCGACTGCACTCCTACGACTTTAAACAGGGCCATAGATGGATTCACACAGGATTTCTATTGGCACTATATTTCTATTGATTTCTCATTATGAAAATGAGTTCAGTTTCTGTTATTGCATGCATTATTCAGTAGAATGTGCGGATGATGTTGCAGTGAATTGTTACATCTGATATTACCACAAACTACCTTCCGTCAATCTCTGTTGCAACTGGTTAACTCTTGTTAGATGAGGTCTAAATTACTGAACATGTCTTCACATCTTACCAAAATGAATGACTGAAGTTGGTCATTGGCATTCAGCTAAACATACTTATTTGATGGCATGCAATCCATGTTGATTTCTGTATAAGAAATTATTAACGTACAACATATCAGTTTGTTCACCAGCTGCTTAATGGAAGCAGTTTCAAAAGGAAGTTGATGGATGAAGTCCCAGTGGCAACGGATTAAGGCATTGAAGGATTTAATATTTCTGTCAGGGCATTCAGATCAGCCCAGTTTATAGCTGTCCATCAACAGTATGAATGCCCAAGACTCAGCGATGCCTGCAAAAGGCTTAGCATTGCCAGACTGGGGAATCCAAAAGTAGCTTCATTTCATTGTTTATGTTATGTCAAAGTTCAGTGGATAAATCAAACAGGCAAATACAATTGGTCTAATTCTGAGTGAAGGACATTTTGCTGAGCCTGCTGCCCTTGGGTGCTTTTTGTTGTTGCCCCCTCATCCCACCAACTCTACCAATAATCCAACCAGCAATCATGTGTGGCGGCTGCCCCATTTCTTGCTGCACATCTGTACTTCCCCCCTGTACCCCCCCCCCCCCATTAATGCGCAATTAGACTGACACCAGACAGAATTTCACCTCACCAGTAACCAAATACATGGGACAAAATAAACTTCCCTGATTCCTTGTTGTATAAAGATAGTGTATTTTAGGTTACCTCTTTCTATACAGTACAGTCAGTGACTGTTGAAACGGAGTATTCCATGGAATTTGGTACAGTCCTCTTCTTGCATTCCATTTTTGTACATTCTGGTGGCCTTGTCTCTGGTTTGTGAGATTAGAAAACCTTCACATCTTCATTGATGAGCAAGTTATTTAGTGTCTTACAAAAATTGTTAGAACTGGATACAATGAAAATTATGGAAGACAGCTTGTTTGGCCTCATGTTGCTTGTTGTACATGTTCTCTGATGAGTAGCTTATATTTTTGAACCACAATAGCTTCAACAAACCTCTCAACTATCATCATTCACAATTATGTTTCGCCAAGACATTTGCAAAAAAAAAAACAACCCATGTATTTAGTAAATAAAATGGCATCAGATGGCTGATGAATTCCTTTAAAACGTGCAGAATGAGCAACCACTAGATCAAGAGGCTGTGACCACTCCCACCTCACGCTTCCATGGGTGTGGCTTAAGCATCATCACTCGCAACATCACCTAACCTCTGGCTGATCATCAGGGAAAGGGGCTTACACTGGATGCGTGCTGCAAAGCGTGCTGCAGACTGAAAGTAAGATTTGCGTATCTTTAGCTTGTGTATTTAAATGCTTGTCTTGTTTTGTGACACTTATTTGTCAAACATGTATTTTTTAAATATTTTATGCAAATCTTAAAGTATAATAGCCTGTTTAAATAGTAGTTTGTCAGTGAGTAAAATGGGTCTGCAATTCTGTATCTGGGTATCTGGGCTTAGTGGATTACTGCAATGATATTTAATGAGAGTAACTGACCTGAACTGTCTGCTGACCCTTGAGATAGAAATGTCTGAGCTCTCTCTCTCTCTCTCTCTCTCTCTCTCTCTCTCTCTCTCTCTCTCTCTCTCTCTCTCTCTCTCTCTCTCTCCCTGTGGTGTCTGTCCTGCAGACATGCTCCTGTCTTTAGCTGATGACAAGCGGACTGGAAAGATGAATCCTGTGTCTCAGTCCTTTTTGAAGAGGAGTAGCCTGTCTCCAAAACACCGCCTTTGGACGGCCTTCCACAAACCCATCCTGGCGCTGCTGGTCGGGGGGCTCCTATTTGGCGCTGGCACGGCTGCCTCCCTGCTGTGCTTCACCCGGCTGGGGAACGTGCCCTATCTAGTGGGACCAGTGCTGCTATCTGTTGGACTTATGTTTCTGGTGACCGGCCTGGTGTGGATGCCCGTCATCAAGCAAAAGATGGAGCACAAAGCACTGACACAGATGAACTACAGCAAATTCAGCTCAGATGCGTCTGCTGGCTTCATGCCACCTTGTCCCAGCATCTCACAAAGTGTAGATTTGCTGGTCTGATGAGTATTATTGGATGTATCTTTTATGTGTACTTGTTACAATTCTGATTGCAATTTATTGCATTAATTAATTTTTTAGTCCAATGGATGCAGATGTAAATTGGTGGATTTTTTTTATATGCTGGAAAATGTATATCTTTCTGTGAAATGGCAGAAAACGAGGACTTCTTATCTCTAATGCTATGCGCTGTCATTTTCATTTCTCCCATTGTTGCCAGGGGTTGGTTAATCCCTCCAAACTGGATTACGAAAGCTGAAAATGCTATTGATGTTAGAGGCCATCTGAATGCTGACTTAATCTAACTGATGGTATTTCTTATTAATCCTAACTCTGATTTGAAACACTGCATTTATCTGTTCAAATTTGAAGTTGCATGCACAACCATTTTAAATAAATATTCTTTGGAGGATAAATAAGCATAGTCTATAACAGATTTATTTGTGTGTGTGTGTGTGTGTGTGTGTGTCCAGCCTTCCCTTCAGTCATAGCCTACGCCTACTCAAAGTAGACCATGTTCATGATCATTTTAGATCATTGAAGGTGTTTTATTTTTTTGTTAGCATGATACCAGAGAGGGCTGAAGCGAGTTCAGTATTCCATGATCTTTGATGATACTGTGTCATTATGTGACTTTGGAGAAAGTCCTCCTTTATAAGTGTCTCTGCTTTAGAATAGGCTACTAATGAAATCACATGCAAAAATTAAAAAAAAAAAGATAATCTTAACATGAACTCTCTACAAACCTCATAGATATTCAATGTATATCAATAGAATTATGTTTGCTATTTACTTAATCGCAAATCATAAACTTCATTAAAAAAAAAAAAAAAAGATACCACGTCAGCCCAAATACAACTTGGAAGAAAAAAAGTAATCATCCTCATTGTAATGAACACAAGCCTTGTGAGACTCACTGTCCAATGATTACTGCCCTGTACGACGATGTCACCATAAATTGTCCAATGACATTCCTATGCAGAAAGAACAAGTGAGTAGTGGGCAGGAAGCTATCTAACCGAGAGGGGGAAGTGCTGTTGGTATCATTGTTGTCACCCACCCAACGAACTTTTGTTACGATATTGCAAGTGATATATAAAAGAGTTATCGGAGAATTACAGAAGTAACTTACATGGTAGACATATTGATATAACAGCGGCGTCCTTCGTGTGATTTACCTCACAGACATACAGCTACATCACTTCAGGACTTTTCGGAACTATTGAAGAGGTAAGTATCGAGCTAACATTTAGCATTAGCCGAGCAGCAGTCGGATGGGTAGCGGCTCGAGACTATTATTTCCCTGCTTTTAAATGGCCAAGGAAATGACAAAGGATTGTCGCCAGGGATTGCAATGGTGTCTAACGTTATTAAGTATAGTAAACTGGGCATACATGTAAGTTTTTAAACGGCATTTATTTGTTGTTTTGTAAAGCAATCGATGTTGTCAAAAACACGCCGAAAAAAAGTTAAGTTAGTTTTTCTAAACATGGACAGATCAACTCAAGAAATTGCAATCAACGGAGCCTCCTTTGGTTCATTAACATATGGTAGAACGCTTTAAAGTGACACACGACGTGTTCGTTTGATTTTAATGGGAACTGTTATCACAAACGTGACATTGTAATTCAAAATAAATGATGTGAAATGTATTTAAGTTTGCTAACTAACGGTAAAACCCGTTAGCGTGGACTAGATGTCAGTGTTAACGTTAATTTGGTCATGCCCCCCTTAACATTTATCCAGTACACCCATGTAATAGTGAAATCTTTGGACACGAAAGTTAACAAGTAGTACATAAGTTGTTACTGTCAAGTTAAACTTTTGACACACCCAGTTTGGGGATTCCTTTGCTAACGTACCGTTTTGTCACGATGATGACATTTCCTCCTCACGTTCTTCACATTTTTCCTTCCAACAGTCGGCCGTGGTGGACGACGGCGTGCGGTTTCCTATTTAGTTTGCCGCGTGTGGATTTGAATCTGGCAATTCTGTGATTTTGGGGGAATCAATTATTCTTTTTGTAAATTTTAGAGATCTGTTTTACCCTTGCTCTTAGGTTGTAGACCTTGACATGAGTGATTCCGAGCCACTGAAGTTTGCGTCCATTGAAGATGAACGAGACTACTGGAAGGAACAATCTGCTGAACATCAACAAAGGTATTTGTGTTCACAGCAGGCTATTATTGTTGAAAACATCTTCAGTCATGAAGATGAATCATGAATGATCACATATATTGTGTCTAGTACTTTGAGACTGTCCTTGCTTTCTTTTTTAGTTTAAATTAAATGTCTGGGTTGATGTAGTAGTTGCTGCTCTTTGAAACTGGCACATGATACTTTTACATGGCACCCGAAAATATTTTGAGGTTAAGTAAATTAAGTGTTGCTCTTTACACACACACACACACACACACACAGAGGGAGAGAGAGAGATGCAACTATGTTGCTGTTGCATGAGTTTTACATATAGACTGATGGAAATGAATCTTGACTGTCACGTAGGGCGCAAGAGGCCCAAGAGGAGCTGCAGGAGTTCCAACAGATGAGTCGGGACTATGAGGTGGAGCTGGAGACAGAGCTCAAGCAGTGTGAGGCGCGGAACCGGGAGCTGCTTAACGTCAACAACCGTTTACGCATGGAACTGGAGAACTACAAGGTACATTGAGATTCGGTCACTTAACACAGTCACATGTTGGGAGTATTCCACTTTTGAGTCGTTTTACGCCAAAAACCAGAATACGGCCAAATTGAGTTCAACCGAGTATTGTGGTTATTCCGCTTAAAACCTGCATATTCCTTGCATTGTAACTCTCATGTAACTGTTGTTGTTGTGTCAATCTGTGTCTCTTGTGCTAATCTCCCCTCCACTGTAATGGCATCTCCAGATTCTTGTTTTAATCATCATATGGATGGTCTGGTCATTAGCTGAAGTTTTTTTCTGAAAAATATCTAATTGTGAAACGTGCTTCATGTGCCTCATCAATGTTACGTAAAATCTCAAGGTTGTTGGTGTCAGGCTTACATAAGATTGGGCCAAAGTATGAATGGAAGAAGAGTGGATGGAATGAAAACGGTGTAACTTCTATGGTTTGGTTTAGTTATGACTGGAGGGAAGACAAGAAAACTGCTGACTACAATCCCATATTCAGTGATCAACAGTGGCTGATTGAGGTGTAGAGAAGCAGCTGATCTTGGGTCTGTATCCTGAGGGAAGAAGTTAAAAGAACATTAGACTCATTGATCTAATGCGAAAGACAGGGCCAAGTTATGTTTTTGGCTTCATTGTTTATGGCTATGGTATGGAGTCCTCAGGGCTTGTGTACTTATATTGCCTTTTGTACCCTGAGCAGCAAATAGGTCAGGTTAGCTTAGCTTAGCTTAGTCAAATCCTTTCTTTGCACTCAGCTACATTAACAGGGGCTGGATGGTTTGGAGGAGGGGTGCTCCTACCAACCTGCCTTTGTCTTTCTTAACTATTTATATAAAGTAATGCTCTCTTTGACTGTTTCAATTGCAACATCTCCATTGCAATTGTTGCCCATATTGCGTCCACAATGACCAAATTTTGTTTGTCACCATTGCAAACCAAAGAACTGAAGAAGTCATAGTCAAAACAAAATGTTACTGAATTGAAATGAATACTGCTCCAGACGAGCCTCGTCACGTTTTCTGTGTTTTTGGGTATCTCTTTATGAATATTCATAAGCTACATTGTTGCCACATTAGTTATTTGTATTCAAATAAATTATGCGGGTTAAGAGTTTGCGCTGTAGGGCTAGATGATCTCTAAATACAGTATGTCTGTGAAGATTCTCATTCGTCTAGGTAATGGTATTTATACAAGCTAAGTTGTAGACAAATTGAGCTTTCTGGAGCTTTCAAACTTCAAAAAAGAAGTCCAGTTGCCTACAGCATAGGCCAAGCACTTATGATGGTCTCTAAATCTTTTTGTTGCTTGTTGTTTTCTCTTTTTTTTTTTTTTGGGCTGCTGTGGAGAACAGCGCTCGGAATGCTAAAGAGGGAAGTCTTGACATGCCTAAACATGGGAGGGCATTTTTGTGGTGTTTTTCCCCTATTCAGAGTTTGTCCACACATAGCAGTTGACGAGATTATACTTTATCCAAGATGTAATCCACACATGAATCTGAGCATCAAGTGGCAGTTGCCCTACAAGTCGACCTTTTGAAAAAGATGGTGGTTTGTGTTGATAGGGGTGCAAAAGTAGTAACAGGCTCATGCAGAGATTCTCCTACTCCTACTCATGAAATCCTCTGATAACCTGTGTCTGTGTGTGTGTGTGTGTGTTTGCGTGCTTTGTGTGTTCAGGAGAAGTATGAGACCCATCACACGGAGGCTGTCCGACACATATCCACGTTGGAGGGAGACCTGGCAGAGACGACGGCCATCAAGGACCAGCTGCACAAGTACATTAGGGAGCTAGAGCAGGCCAACGATGACCTGGAGAGAGCCAAGAGGTGGGTTTAGACAACAGACAGGAGTATCTCTATGCCAGGGCTATTCATTCTCAACTTTGTTGGGGCCAGATAGTAGAATTTCCCAAAAACAGAGTTGCTAACCAGTTAGCAACTTGGTTGGCAATGGGAAATTGCATTGCAACCAACAAAGTTGGTAACTTAAATAGCAACTATGCTTTTCGGAAATAGACCCCTTGGCCATAAATTTTTGGAGTGGAAATGCAGAGGAGTGCCACTATCAAATAGGCAGCCACTAGGTAGCCTTTTAAGGGACCACCTCGGTCAATTTCAACAAGCACTGCACTATTGCTCAAACTACTTATATTGCTCAAACTATCAGTACTGAAGATTCAAGGCATTTTGGTCCAATTCATATAGGTATCCTTGAACAGAAAAGTAACTTTACCGCTAACCCAGGGAGACAGAAGAATATGCTCCAAATGTCACCCTAAAAGCTATGTAACATCAACAGACACCTGCCAACACAGCATTGCAGTCTGTATTGCTACAAATTACTAAATAAGTGGTTAGAAAAACATTGTTTAATGTAAGCAGCCACGTATTCTTAGTTTACGATTTTTATGTGGCTGCTTGGACAAAAACACCACTCGTTTGCGTGTAGTTTAACTGTGACCAGTTCTCTGTAGTTAGCCCAGAACGCTCATCATGCCATAACTGAGGTGGAGTCGCATGGCCAGGTCTTTGGTGCCTCTGCATAAACTGTGACCAATCATTTCTCTGCTCCTATAGGGCCACCATCATGTCTCTGGAGGATTTCGAGCAGAGGATGAACAGCGTCATCGAGAGGAACGCCTTCCTGGAGAGCGAGCTGGACGAGAAGGAGAACCTGCTGGAGTCTGTGCAGAGACTGAAGGACGAGGCCAGAGGTACTGTGCAGTACACTCACCCCAATGACGACGTATTAAAACTAAAAATACTAAAGTGTCATACAAGTGTCAGATGAAAACTGAGCTTATGTACTGTGGTCAAGGTCAGTTTGACTGCTCACAAACCTCCAACCCGTCAGTGTAGCAGATGCCAACTAGCCTGGGCTAGCTGGCAGCAGTACGTGTAAATCCTCACAGCCCTCTTTCAAGAACGCTTCTAACAGCTGAGTTGGAAGCCTGGGCTATTCAGCTC
>JAODXP020000015.1:4910186-4940186 GCA_027497455.2 Sardinella longiceps
CCTCTCACTACCTCTGCACGCATATCGGCTCTGAACATCGTTGGAGAGCTGCTGAGGAAAGTTGGGGTGAGTCAGTGAGCCGTCTCTGTTTATCATCCGGTGGAATGGAATACTGTTTTCTGATTGGCTGTCAGGGTGTCCGTTAATTCTTTATAACAGGACACCTGAGGCATTGTTGGGTAAAAAAGTTTCATCAACGTGCGGATCTTCTTTCATATGAAAATAGTACCCCAACCGAACAGGGTAACCTCTTTCAAAACAGAGCCACATGTTTCTATTATGTTTTTAACACTTGCTTACCGTCTATACGTTTTAGTTGCAACCGGGTGATAAGCGGGATAACGGCCTTGGAGGTGTCCCGATTTAAGAAAAATAATGGACTTGGTGTAGGCAAATAGCCCTTCGGTTGCGCCATCGGGCTGTTCTTCGCCTCGTCCATTATTTTCTTATATTGGGACACCTCGGCGGCCGTTATCCCGTTTATCACCTTCCCACCATTTTTACCATACAAGCCTGCAGTCACTTGATCAGAAGGGGAATCACCGTGTGTGTGTGTGTGTGTGTGTGTGTGTGTGTGTGTGTGTGTGTGTGTGTGTGTGTGTGTGTGTGTGAGAGAGAGAGAGAGAGAGAGTGAAGCTTTCACACAAACAACTCTGTATCTCCCAGTGGCACAGTGTGTCCCCATCATATAGTGCTTGAAGGCCTGCTCACACCCCCCCCCCCCCCCCTCCTTGAGTGTCATGTGCTAGTCCAGAACCAATGTGGTGGGGCAGAACATAAGCCTGATTGTAACTAATGAGACTTGTGTCTCCACTATGCCCTGTTATGTGTCTCCATCCTCATGTAGCCTATAGCCGGCTTGGCGACAGTCAGGGCTGTGGGATCCCTCGTGACGATCACTGTAGACTGGCCACACTGAATGTTATTTTAACATAACTCTCGCATAACACACTCTTATGCTGTATGCTATGCTATGTGATAATGTGAATGGTATTGGTCATATTACATCTAGGCCTGATGCTTACTACTTACATACTCATTTCAAAGTGTCTTATATGAAATACAGTAGTATGTATCAATTTTATTCTATGGTTGCTTTTGTTATTACCATTAAAAATGTTTTTATTGACTTTTTTTATAATATATACATGCTTTAAATCAGCAGTATATTATTGTGTGTGTACTCTGTATGCAAAACAGTCTTTCAAATACAAACGTAACAATAATGTAATGTAATTTGTGTGGTAGAACTCAAAAGACAAAACTGCTGTAATAACAACAATTGAACTCATGTGTTGTAGAACCTTGAGTCTAAGCTGGCTACCTGCCGAGAACTGCGAGTGAACGACAAGACGGAGAGCCGACAGAACCTTCCGGCATCCACCGGGACGCCCGCCAGCCAGCGGGAGAGCCCCGAGTTTCAAGCCAATACCAACGGCCTCTATGAGAAGGGGTAAGGCACCAAAAGGATCCCTACTCTATGGGTGGGATTACTCCCGGCTATTTGGGTTTACTCATGCGTGAAAAGGTTGGACTTCTCTCTCTAGAGAGCATTGTGTTAAACGCAGCTGGATTGGCATAAAGCAGAAGTTTAAATGAGCTTAAGACGGTGATGGATGTGTTTGACTTGGTCTGAAGCCCTTAGCAAGCAGTGCTTTCCGTAAACATTGAAGTAGAGAGGGTTGTGGATATCTCTTGTGTTTATTTGAAATAGTTTACATAGTCTATGTTGTTGAATGTAATTGACAGTGCACTTGCCCAACATCACAAACACATTTTAAATAAGTAAATCTTAAATCATTGTTTTTAAATGTTAAATACTTGTTTGTTTTCAGTGTTTATGTTTAAAGTGACTAAAAATCCAGATATTTTCCTTGTTTTCATTAATACCTGGCTCTCTCTCTCTCTCTCTAGTTTGGTGAGGCGGTTAGATTTTGGACCTGGACCCAAGATTCTGCTCTAAGCATTCCCATTCCCAGCATGCATTGCACAGCTCTGGTACTTCAGACCCCATAACCCCCCCCCCCCCACCCCCACCCCCAACAAACCTCCTCTAGGATCCCATACTGATTCCTGCACCTCCCTACCCCATTCACACCTAGCTATCCCATCCTCTGCCCGGCCCAGTCATTATTCTATGCTTCTGGGGCTGAGGAAGAAGACTGCTTTTTTTTTTCTTTCTTTCTTCCTTTGTCTCATGCACTGAGAAGCTGAAGTGAACACGAATGGAGGAGGATGAATTTCTATCTCCAAGAAGATCATTTCACACAAGTCTGGTCTAGTTGTGTTTTTTTTTGTTTTGTTTTATTTTGGTTTTTCCCTCGTTTTTTCCCCTTTAACCCATAGCATTACTAATGCCTTTCATGTACTGAACAACTACAGGCCACTACAACAACGATAGAAAGACCTACAAAAGAACTTTTTAAACTTCAGACAGCTCAACTTTGGTGTGTGTACATGTACAGTGTGTGTGTGAAAAGTTTTTGTTTTGTTTAATTTCTTTTTTTACACACTGGAGTTGTGTTTGGAAGCTGGAGGTCTCCACTTTACATTTGCACTCTTTTTTTTTTTTTTTTCCCTCCCGACAAGATATTTTCCCCAATGAATGATAAAGAAGCAATTATGAGTTACTAGAACAGATCATTAGAGCTCTTTTAGCAGAGTAGCAGAAAGAGTGAGAAAGTGGCAGTAAGTATGTGAGAGGAATTAAAGCACCCTGCACAAATCTTAGGTTGTAGTAGGAAGAAAGAGAGAGAGAGTAGGATGGAGAGAGGTAGAAAGAGAGAGAGAGAAGTTGAATGTGTTTACTGTACTAATGTGAGCAGAATGTCTGAGAAAACAGACTCTCTCACCATTCTAAACGATGGCCCTTGCCATCTGCATTAAGAGAGAGTTACTTACTGAATTACTTTGTTACAGATGAAATGAATTGTTAAGTGGTTGTCAGTCAGATTATTTTTGTTTGTCCTTTTTGCCTTATTCTTTTCCTTTTCTTATTTGTGGGGATGTTTCCCCTCATTACTGTTCCCTTATCTCATCATTTTGTGTTACTAACACTGCAGAATTATTAAGTAGCCTAACTCTAGCAGAGAGAGAGAGTATTGTTGGTTGTTACTGCTTTGTTTTAGATGTGGTGGCCATTGTCAAGGGCTTGTTCTCTCAAGTTTTTGTCAAAGTGTACAGTATGTATGTAAGTGTGTGTGTTTGTGTGTGCATGCATTGCGCGTGTGACTTGCTGCTGTTTTAATGTGTTTTTGTAAAATGTGTTGAATGTCTCAGGATATGTTGTTGGAATATTTAGCAGGGGGTAAGCCTTGGCCTATATTAACAAATATACAGGGCTCTTGTGTGGAGTCCCCCTTTTACAGTAGCTATAATGCCTCGGTCCCTGGTACACAATTGCTAGACCATTAAACTAAGAGGCCTGGTAGACTCATTATAACTGGAAAGGTATACTATTTTTTATACAAATCTTAACTTGGGTGTGCCTTACAAAGTGTTAGAAATCCTTAGCCTTAAAGTATATTTGGGGAGAAAGTTTTCATCCCCTAGGCACAATATTTGGGCCTTCCTCAGTGTATATTTGTTTTCTCTTGTTACCTCAAGTGTTACGGTTTCTGTCTGGGGAGAACAGACTGAGAAAGTTTATGTTTTTTTTTGTTTTTGTTTGTTTGTTTTAAATGTGGAGACTCAAATTTCTGAGCCAATACATATATCTCTCACTACCGAGGGAGGGGTGTTTAGAATGTTAATGAAATATTGAATACTTCAGTGAAGGGAATGTGTGTTTTATGTTAAAAAATTAGGAATTTCGAAGAGCGAACAGAGTTTATTTGCTGGTGTTCCTCCTCCTACTTCCCCTCCCCCCTGTAGTGGCACCAGATTTACTGTAGGTTACCGTAGATGGGTACTGTAGGTTACCGTAGATGGGCAACAGTAGGTTAATGTTAATGTAGGTCAGTAGGCATTCTAGCTTTAACTAACCGTCTTATCTCAGGGGGGCCATTTGAAAGTGTCTCCAAACCTGTTAAACATTCCAGAGGGTGTGGCTGAAACTGGCGCCGTGGCTTTCTCTGGACTTAATTGGCTGTCGCTGAATTTCAGAAACAAGTCAACGGTGTTGCTTAAGTTAGTGTGGCTGTGTGTGTGTGTGTGTGTCACTGTGTCACTTCTGAGTGTGTTCACCTGCAAGTGCTTCTTACTCTGCAAAGCAATACATTTTCTCGTCCTGTTAACTTGAGGGTGTTGTGTTTGTTAATGCAATTATCTCCAACCAAATGGGCACAATAAAGATCATATGAAGCAGTCTGTTTGTCTGTTGTGAAGTTATAGGATGTTTGCCATGAGCTGTTTTGGAGAAGAACACACAGGTTGAGTGGTTTGAAATTCATTTGTTTATTTCAGAGTGAGGGGAGGAAACGCCTCTAAAGGATGGAATGTAGTGATGTGATCAGAATCTGACGTTGGTTTCCTAAAAGCATAGTTGCTAACCAGTGAGTAACTTTGTTAGTTGGCAATGGGAAATTGCATTGCAACAAACATATTTGCTAACTTAGTTAGCAACATATGTGCTAACTTAGTCAACTATGCTTTTGGGAAACAGATGCCATACGATTTGTCAACTAGGTGTATGTCTGTATAGATATCTCACTATAAAATCATTTGTGAACCAAAGATTATAAGACTCAGGAATGTTACTGTGACCTTAAAAGTTGCACATCTATAATATCCAAGAACAATACATGTTATAAATTAAAATCTGGCATAAATAGCATAAATAATTGAGAGAATTGCTGGATAGTATTTGAGTGCTATGAGAACATTCTATAGGAAAACAGGAAGTTAAGACACTAGACAATGGTGGATGCTTACTAGGCCAAGCAGAGGGGGGCTATTATCTAGTATTTGATGGCAGCAAGGAAAACAACCTGTTAGGCTAGTGGCTTAGACAAGAGAGATCAGACACAGCTAAGACTCGAGAGCAAATGACCCTGGGTCAAATGCATCCCAGAATCCTCTGCTCTCTCTCTCTCTGTGGACATTCGTCATTCAGTTAAAAGATCAATCTATATCCATCTGATTTTAATGTAGGTGAAGTGGGGTAAGAAAAAAGGGATTCTAATTCTAATTCTAAAGGGTTCTAATCGTAGTCTTCGGTTCCGTTCATCTCCCCCCTGGGTGGCATATCCTCCTCATCCAGCGGCTCCAGAATGGGTGAGGGGGAGTGTGAGCGCGAGCGCAGCGGACCCTCCTCCCCTCCAACCTCCGAATTCTCCATGACCCCCCTGCGGTTCCCCAAAAAGCTGCCCCCACCGCCGCTGATGCGCCGCGGGGGGCTGCTGAATGAGGCAGTGGGGTCGTTGCCACGCCTACAGAAGCCATGGAGGACAGAGGAGAGTTAGAGGGGGGTTATGTTAGGCTCTGCTAAAGGATTGAGGGAGGGGGGTGGGAGTTAAATGGATGGAGGGTCTATTGAGTCACAAAGGAACAAATCAATTCTGCCTGCATTCCTGGAGGGTCTAAAGTGAGGGGATTAGTAGCGAGCAAATGCCTCATGCATGCTTTGTTGGATTTAAGATACGTGTGTTCCAAGTCAGATCAGATCCTTATCCTGTTTTGGCTCCAATTCCACCATGTCATTAATTATTAGATTGTCAACAGATCGACAGAGTCAAAGAGCAAAACTGTTGCAGACTTTTGGACAAGAGGTCTAATCTATAGTTACATAGACCCAGGGCCGGTTCTAGGCATAGATGTACTAGGCAATCACCTAGGGCACCAAATATCCGGGGGGCATCACAATACATTTATTACTTTTTTTCTTCAGTTTTTCACTTGTATTTCTACAAAAAGGGGGGTCAAAACTCAGATCTGTCCAAGGGCAGCAAAAAGGCTAGAACTGGCCCTGCAATGGCCTGCATAGACCTACAGTACAACAGGATACTGAACTGTGAAACTCATCTTTGGACACACACACACACACAAGTGAAGTGAAGAGGAACAGGACAAACTAGAAGTGACAAAGACATGGAGCTCTGCTCTAGGCATAAATCTTCTTAAAGCTTCAAGGGCTCCAAGTTTCTGTGAACAGTGGGACTTATGAAGAAGATTGATGAGGGACCGGACTTTCCTAAATACTGTGATTGATGTTTTTTTTTTTTTTTTTAAAAAAGTAAGAATCATTGCACACTTCTTGATTTGACTTTAGACTTTACACTAGTTTACTTGTTTATAAACTAAAGTCAAGCAGTGTGCTGTAGTTCTTTCTTTAAAAAAAATGTTTAACAGATTCCTCTGACCTACTAGCACCTGACACAGAGGATGCACATGGAAACTTGGACTACTTAAGCTGTGATTGATGTGTTGACACAGAGCAAACATTCAGCGCTGCGTCACAGACCTTTGCCAAGACCAATTGGTCCGGTGAAAAACTATAAGCAACTACTGGGATTTTGAAAATAACACTAAGGACCCTCAGCTGTCTGCCCTCTTATGAAAGCCAGGGTCAAGTGAGGTCATCTGTGTAATTACCACAAGATTCACAAGGACTGTCTTAGTGTCTCAGGGCAATTGCAACAGAAAGTGTACTTTTTTGTCACATTCATATTCATATTAACATTCACATTCATTTGTGATGTACAGTATGATGTGAAAAATTACATTGAATTTAAGAATTTGCTACTTTGCTAGAACATGCATATATATACACACACTACATATGTGATTATTATATGTGGATGTTGCTGGTGTGACCATTTTCTGTGGAATTGCCCATTAAAGGAATGTACCGGAGTGAATTCAAGCATAGCCCTGTTGAAAGAGCTTGCTAAAAGCGCTCGTATAGCTATGTACAGTGGAGCAATAATAATATCCGATAAGTAAGATCTGAGGTTACATTGACTCAATGTAAAGTGTTTCGCGTTTGCGTTAGGTCTATGATGTTCGAAATTTTTTAATTTCATGCAGATATATTGCTGTTTAGAAGGCTCGTGCAGCAGGGCTATGCTTAAACTTACTCCGGACTTATACTTTAAGACTGTGCTGAGGAGTTATATGCAACAGGTGTAAAACAAGTGTAAAATCATCTATCTTTCGATGACAGTGGGATAACGAAGAGAAAGAGGACTGTGCAGTAAAAAGCAGAGCTGTCAAACCTGTAAAGCAGAATATTTATACTTTATACTCTATAAGAGAGAACACTCAGTCAGTCAATCAGTGCAATGCAGTTGGGGATGAGTGGTGTGAGTGGTGGAAGCATGCACTACATACATTCACAGATAGAGGTCACTCTCGCACCACCTTAGTTTGCTCTTGAGCGAGGACACCTCTCGAGTGAGCGAGTCGTTGGCCTCGGTGGCCTCGTCGAGCTCGCGCTGCAGCTTGCGGCGGGCGGCGGTGGCGCGCTGGGACTCCTCCTCCGTCTCCTCCACCTGCCGCTTCAGCTGCTTCACGCGAACGTTAGCCTTCTCCGCCTGTCAGACAAAAAAACAAAAAAAACAAGCTCTGTTCATGGACATGGGTTCAAGATCAGATAAGCTAAGATAAGATAGTACTATTCATCCCGTTGGAGATTCAAGCACCCCATAGCATCTATAACAAGATACAGATACACATATGATCAAATACACAAACAAGCACTGTGCTGTGCTGTCAAGGTTGCCAAGTACTGAACACCTCAACAGGCACAGGCAAGATACAAGAGGTAGAAAGTAAAACAAGCATGCACATCACGTGCTGAAGTAATGAAACCTTATCAAAGAAAAAGAAGAAACGCTCCACACACTGTTGCTCCTGGTTTATCAGGCTACAGTACTGGTGTACCTGAGGAAGACCTATACCAGTCAAAACTTTGTGTAGCCCAGTGGTTCTTCAACTTTTTCTGTCATTCCCCAGTTGGGAAGTCAGAGAATGTTCACGCCCCACCTGAATGGGTAGAGCTAAAGATGGACACATAGCCACGTAAACTAATATAATTTCTATGTAAAGTCAAAGCTAAATTTCTCCCGAACTGCTCATCACAGCAACTAGCAAATAACACAATTGGAAAGCTCAATTTACTGTCATATGCGCTGAAGTAATTAGAAACATAGTCAAAGAATTAAGAAGAAACGCTGCCACACACTGTCTACTCCTGGTTTATCAGGCTACAGTACTGGTGTACCCTGCAGTGAAGACCTATACCAGTGAGAAACACTGGTGTAGCCTAATAAACTGGGAGCAACAGTGTGAGGAGCGTTTCTTACAAGTCCATTACCTGATCCTTAAACTGCTCCGCCTGCTTGTGATCATCGTCCATCTGCAAAGTCATGTCTTTCAGCTTCTTGTCTTTCTGACGCACAGCTTTGGCAAGGGCCTGTTTCTCCCTGACAGAAATAGCATTAAACAGCATTTCAATACAATGCTAAACCACAGATGGCAACAGAAACATCATCTTGGGAAGGGGCCAGCAGCAAGTTGTTTGTTCACAAGAATGATGGAAAATAGATAGTCAAGGTGACTCTTCGGTAATAAGGCTCTGACTTTTATAAATAGCTACATACTGTATCTGTTTTGAGATAGAGACATCCTTCTATAGTCCTTTGTTTAAGGGAACAAAGGCACAATCCTCTAGTCAGGTGAGTCTTTTTTACTTTGTAAAAGTAAGGCACTCCACGCATCAATCCCAGTTCTGCAACATCAGGTGCATCTCCTCTGAACTTAGGTTCTTTTTACGAAAGGGACAGGAGCACACTGGCGACACTTGCAGTGTCTTTTTTATTTGTGCAAAATTCGCTTTGTGTAAAGAGTCTGTCTACAGTCAGTAGGTGTTTACTTCCAGGTAAATAGTTCTGTCCTCAATCTCTGTTCACTGATTGCATGCTAAAAGAATAGTCATGGGAGAGTTACCCCACAGCTACTGTAGAGAAACCCAATGTTAATGGGAGATATGGTGGCACTAGCTTTGTTAGTAATCCCCACCACCCAACCCTTGCCTGTCTATTGCCTTCCTATGCAATTCCACTCAATTCTTATCTCCCTTCAGTCTGCAATATGAGATTCCAGCCATTGGTCTGATTCGCTCAGGATGCATCACATCCTGGCCAGTCACAGCGAACTTTGAGAATGCAGCGCAATGCAGTGCAGCTATCAGTCAAGGGCTGATCCAATATTTTTTAATTTAAACACCTCAAGCAAGCAGTCGTTTCTCAATAGCCCTTGTATGAAGCGTAATGTAAACCGAGGGACTGGTTATGACCAGGCTAGGTGGCACCAGAGCCGTATGGCACTAGCCTTGCTAGTAATCCCTAATAACCCCAATGACCCCCCCCCCCACCCCAACTCTAAACCCTGAACCCCCAAGGGCTTAACTGTCTTGCAGGTTAAATCTCTGAGGGTTCAAGGATTAGGTCTTTGGAGACCCTTGGGGTGCTGACAATCTCACTCTGACCCAACCTAATCACAACTATAGACAACAAACTAGAGTTTGACTACCATATAATTTTAAAGACAATATTCTGTACTACTCGTGCTATTTTGATGCCAAAACCGTGGGCAATATGTGATCTGTCACTAAACTACGGACTGTACTTCACTGGGCCCCTGGCAGTGGGGTTGAGCCCATGAGGTGTGGATCTGCCCAAGGTTTCTCTCTAAAAAGAATGACTATGGGGGCGCCGTGGCTCAGTGGCTAGAGCGTCAGACCATTACTCCGGGGACCCGGGTTAGATTCCAACCCGAGGTTATTTCCCAATCCCACCCCATCTCTCCCTCCCACTTGTTTCCTGTCATCTCTACACTATCCTATCTGATTAAAGGCAAAAAGCCCAAAAAATATCTTTAAAAAAAAAAAAAAAAAGAATGACTACAAATAGAGAGGAGGTGCCCTTTGCCTCCGTTACTCATGGGTGCTCCTCATACTGTCTGTAAAGCGCCATCAGGCAGTTGTTTTGCATTAGGTGCTCTGCACAGTTTAACACAATTTAATTGAATTAATCTCTCATTTGTTTATTCCATAAAATAAGCCCTCTCTCCAGTCCTGGTGCACCACCTGCTTCCTGGTCCTCCTACCTGAGTCCTACCTGGGTGGATCTCACCTCACCTGCTCTCCAATCCTCCTACCTGAGTCCTACCTGTCCTCACCTGCTCCCTAATCCTCCTACCTGAGTCCTACCTGAGTGGACCTCGCCTCACCTGCTCTCCAGGTCCAGCTGCTCCTCCAGCTGTTGGATCTTGGACTCCATGGAGGAGATGGAGCCCTTGAACTTTGACCTGACCTGTGCCTCCATCTCCTGCAGCTTGGCCCGCAGGTCCTTGTTCTGCCGTTCCATCTGCAGACGGGCGCTCTCGTTGCGCTGGGAGATGGAACGCTCAGCCTGGAGCTCGCTGGTCAGCTGATCCATCTGCAGCAGCACAGGAGATTCAATAGGATTAATTAATCTCCAATGTTTATTGACAGTCAGTGTTTACACACACACACACACACACACACACACACACACACACACACACACACACACACACACACACACACAGTACAGTAACTCAATGTGGCACAGGTAAAGGCAAAATAGCAAGATTTTAAATCCCATTACTACTACTACTAATAACAGAAGGCATAATAGTAAAGACACCCAGATTAAGACTAACAGATTACTTTTGGTCTTTTGTTGCCCTTATGGACAAGAGGGGTCAGGGCATACAGGTAATTAGTGGAAGACACAGGGATGTAAGATCAAGAAATGACCTCAGGCTAGACTTCAACCTGAGCACTGAACATGAACACACAGTGGGCCATGGACCCTGTATAAAACTGCTGTTTGTGCTACAGTGCCCCCAAGAGGACGATGATTGTACTGTTTAATCCTCATAGTCTATTGACTGTCCCTGTGTTTGCACTTGTAGTCCCACAGAAACACACTATTGATTCCACTGGGGCCTCAACTCCAATCTTAATCAGTGGGCCTGCCCATCAGACTGTAGTTGTAGGCATCATCTTTCATTGGCCTTTAAACCTAAACAAATATTTTATTTAGTAATGGGTAACAAGGGTGAAATTTCATTGTTGTTTGATGGTCTTCCGAGAACTGCTACACAATGAAACTGAATGAATCCCAGACATAGACACACACATACGCACACAAACACACACACACACACACACACACACACACACACACACACACACACACACACACACACTCATCTCACACACACACACACACACACACACACACACACACACACACACACACACACACACACACACACACACACACACACACACCTGTTGGATGCTCCGTCTGAGCTTGTCATTGGTGGACTCCAGGTTGCCCTGCTCTTCCTCCAGCTCGTCCTCCAGCTGGGCAATCTTAGCATCCAGGCGACGTTTCTCCTCGCTGTTTATTCCCCTACAAAACAAACAAACACAGATTGGAAAGCACAAGGGTTCAGAGTCCACACTCAATATGGACATGTCATATCTCAAGAGATTTGGACAACCTCTGTTGCTTCTGTCAGAGGTTCAGAGCACTGGATTTGTGACAAAATAACCTTTTTAACAAAGATACTGCACTTTAAAAAAAACTATTTGTAATGGTTACTTGAAAAATGAGTGGAAACTCGTTGCCTCAAATGAGTTGAGTAACTATAACTTATCTTTTTCAAGTTTAAAGCACATAACATCTAAAAAGATAAGTTATAGTTACTCAACTCATTTGTGCAGTTGCATGACATGGAGACTGCACATTTCCAACAGTAACACTGTAATGTGTAATATGTATTATGTCCAAAACATTACAATTCTGCAATAAAATGCAGCACATCTTGTACCGTATTTCCTGACTATTAGCCGTGGCTTATACATTGATTTTGCAAAATTTCTTCCGCTATGAGGTTAAAACAGGGGGGCAGTTAATATGGTGTTAATATGTTTTTGTTTTTTTTTTTAACTTGCATAAAACACTGTCCTGCGGCTTATACACAATGCGGCTTATATGCGGGAAATTACTGTAATTCCTACATTTAGGACATTTGTATGTCCAAAACATAGCATCTATCACAGTAAAACTGCAGTAGCCAAACATCAGTATAATTGCTATAAAACTGCAGTAGCCAAACATCAGTATAATTGCTGTAAAACTGCAGTAGCCAAACATCAGTATAATTGCTATAAAACTGCAGTTATCTTTCACAGGGGAAGATCGTCCTCACTTTCCAGAGCTGCTGGCCAACTCGTCAGCCATCTCGTCCCTCTCAGTCTCGGCCTGCTTGCGAGCCCTCTCCACGGCCGCCATTTCCTGCAGGCACATACGGGGACAACACACAGGTCAGCTGGACCCCCTGACCACTGGATTTATTTTTTTGTGCCAACTCAAACAAAACTTGAAATGAAGAGTTCAGATGCAAAACCCCCTAACTCCACTTGACCACTTTTTGAGAAAAAGGCCATTTTTTATCAGGCGTTTAGAATGTTTTGATTTTAAACAGATATTTGAGACACGGCGGGGAGCAGGTTTTATTTTATTTTTTCACAAAAACATTTCATTTACATATTCTAGATTTATACAGGATTCACACAATATCATTAACTCAGTTTTCACAAAAATGATGTTTAGGGGGTTTTGCATCTGAACTCTTCAAATGAATATCAGCTTTTCAGTGACTTTCTGGGTCTTTGATATTTTTAGGCTTTTTGCCCTCAACAGCACCTTCCAGACAGCGCAGCCTTCAAGGCCCTAACCCCCTGAATCTGGGGTTAGAGTGAGAGTTAACATGGTTAGGGTCAGGATTAAGGTTAAGGTAGTGCCTTGCAAACGTTGCTGCCTGGAAGGTGCTGTTGAGGGCAAAAAAATACCATTGAGCAAATTTCTGCCTGTATCTTTTAGTATTTGCTGTCCAGGTGCTGCGGCAGTGCAGTGAATAATTTGAGTTTGACAAGATTTGGGGTTTGACTTGCATTAGCTTGCTTACTAACAATGTAAATGTATTTGTAAGTGACCATGTTCCGTGTTGTCAGTGACACTTCGGTAAAAAGTGGTTTGACTGCATCCAGGTGATGCATGGGTACCTACCTCCTGCAGTTGCATGAAGTCAGTCTCAATCCCCTTGGCCCTCCTCTCAGACTCCCTGGCCACGTTGAGGGTCTCCTTCTGGGCGGCGCGGGCTTCATCCAGCTCCCTCTGGATGTCTTTAATCTGGCCCTATAGGGAGACAGGTGGCCAGTGTAACTCACAGCACTGTAAGGTGTTATCCTGAGGGGTAGATCTCTCCATGCAGCTGTTCTGAATTCGGGGCCCTATACACAAATAGTGGCCTTGCCCCCCCCCCCCCCCCATCCCCAACAATACAATTCCAGACTCCTCAAGGGCCCTCTCCTCATTTAGAGCCCTGGTAACTCAGCCACCCCCCCCTTCCAATGATGGCCCTGGTTCTGGCACAAAGTAATAATTCTCCATGTCTTGTTATCAAACATACAAAATGCCTCTTCCTAGTCTAAGGATGGTGCCTATAAACTGACTTTCGTACAGTAGATTATGGAAGAGTGATTTGAATGTGGTAGCTGGTAAGTAAGTACAGTACACTCACCTGAACCTTACGCAGTTGTTTGAGGGCCTCCTCTCGTCCCCTGCAAGCCATCTCAAACTGATCCTCCATGTCTTTAAAGTCTCCCTCCAGCTTCTTCTTGCCGCCAGCCATTGAGGTCCTCTGCTTACGCTCGTCCTCTAGCTCTGCCTCAAGCTCACGCACCTGGGAGAATACAAATACACCAGAAAATATAATAAGCTTTGGAATTGAAGAATTAGTAAGGGATATTTCCTTCAGACTTTACAATGCACGTATAGAATAAGTAGTCACTTTCTGTAGACGCAACAGTGACACTTGCTTAGTATGCAGGGGAAAATGGAAAGATCGAGCAATCACTGATAATCGATAATAAATAAATAATCAAGACTTGACAAAGGCCTGGTGCCAAAACATTGTTGATTAAAAAAACAACACTTGGAGCTGAGTGTGTGGTTGCTGTCTTTTTGACAAGTTGTCTACTCCATCACCTGCACCTCAAAAAATGGTGTGCATTACTCCTTTTCCACTGCATAAATAAACAAACAAACAAACAAACTAGAAAAGCGCTCAGAGAGCGCAGACCTCCGCCAAGACAATGTGGTCACTGATGGTGTTCTGGATCACCGATCGCCACCAAAATCTAATCAGTTCCCAATACAAACGTTGTCCGAAAATTTAATCCAAATCCGTGCAGTAGTTTTCGAGTCACACACACAGACACACTCACACACAGACACACACACGCCAAACAGAACATAACCTCCTTGGCGGAGGTTATAAGAAATCTGGTGTAAAATAGTCAATAGCCCTGTTGTACAAGGTACCTGAATGCTGTCTGTAAGGAAAAGAACAAGCTCTATTCACTTAAGTGTTAGTTGCCGTCTCACTGCTCGGCATTTGTTGTATCAAATTTTCTCATTCTTTTTCCTTCCTACAGCACATGGTAAGCTTGAACAACGGGGTTATGGATTGATTTACAACGGATTTCTCCTTTAATGAAATAAAATAAAATAAAATAAAACAAAATTATAGAATGAAGAGATCATTAATGTGATTTCCTTGACCAGATGTCAGTAGTGTAGGTCACCTGTTTGACCAGCTGCTTCTTCTTCTCCTCTCCCTGCTCATCTCTACCCTGCAGGTCGCGCTCAAACTGGTTCTTCAGCGCCTGCATGTTAACCTCCAGGCGGAGTTTAGCGTCCTCTGTAGCCTGCAGCTCGTCCTCCATCTCCTCCATATGGGTACGCATCTCGTCCACGTGAGTCTCCAACATCCGCTTGGCTTTCTCCAGATCATGGACCTACATGTAGCAAGAGGACAAAGAGTGGGGAAACCACACATTACAAATGGGTGTTGTTAGGGGAAATTATCTCAAAATAAAATCAATTGCATTTATTTATAAATAATAGGCATATATTAAACAAGTAAACAATTCATGAGAATAAATAAACAACTAAAACTGCATACTTATACAACTGATAAGTGACTGAGAAATGTAATGTGGCTGCTACCAGTATGTAACCCTTGCCATTGCCATGTTTATCTATTGTAATGTACATTCAAACCTAGTGAGGGTGTTACTTACATATTTGCCCACATCATCCTTGGAGCTGTGCAAGTCCTCCATCTCTGCCTTCAGGATCTTGTTGACCTTCTCCAGCTCCTCCAGGACGGCCTGTGTCTCCTCCAGGTTGCGGGCCAGTGCCAGGGCCTTGGTCTCCTTCTCCCGGGCCTCCGCCTCAGCACGGTCCCTCTCCTCAGCATTCTTACACGACAGGTTCTTCTCCTCAGCCAGCATCTGCAGAGGGAGCCAATTAGTCATCGTGGAACTCTCTCTCTCTCTCTCTCTCTCTCTCTCTCTCTCTCTCTCTATGTTTCAAAACCTTTCAAAAAACAAGTTCTACTCCTTTTATTTATTCAGTTTTTTAATTTTGATGCTTGGAGGGGTTGACCACCTTGACAACAATAAGTTGTCAAGAAGTAATAGAATGCCCATGAAGGTTGTGTGACCAAAAGCTTAGATCTATACAAACATATTTGCATGGATATCAGTGTGCTGAGCCTTCTTATCAAATAACCCATAGTGTACCACCAGTTCTTAACCAGTTCTTAACACCATTAATTAATTAATTAATTCATTAATTCATTAATACCTTACATTTCTATAGCGCTTTTCAAGACACCCAAAGCGCTTTACAGTGGAAGGGGGACCTCACTGACCACCACCAATGTGTAGCACCCACCTGGGTGATGCACGGCAGCCATTATGCGCCAGAACGCTCACCACTAACTAGCTTGAGGTTGAAAGTGAGGGAATTATTAACCCACCTGGTCAAATTTCCTCTGTTTCTTCTCCATGTTGGAGACCAGCTGCCTCTGGTTGTCCAGGTCCATCATGAGGTCCTCCAGTTCCTGCTGCAGACGGTTCTTGCTCTTGTCCAGCTTGTCGTAGGCGGCCGCCTTCTCCTCGTACTCGTTATTGGCGGCCTCTAGATCTCGCTGCAGTCGCTTCTTGCTCTCCTCCATGAGCTCCAGGTTTCCACTCACCTCGTCCAGCTTCTTCTTCGTGTCTGACAGCTGAAACAAGGCGCAAAGATTTTGACATGGTTCAGTATTGTCTGATAATATCATTTCGCAACTGGATAAATGTATCATGAAGGTTTCAACATACTGTTCATTTAACAAAGCATAGATGACACCTTCTACACAGACTTAATTTTAAAAACCTATCCTATATGGTTAATATTTAAATACTATACAACTGGATCCTTTCAACATTTTGCTCATCTACTGCATGTTTTGATGCTGGTGTCCAACATGCCTCTTCTTCTTCTGCTTAGCTGAAGCACTCCACTCCATTTTCACCATGGTACTTTTGTTCAGTTGATCAGTTTTTGATTAGTACTTTGATCATTGCCCTCCAATGAGCTGTTTGCTGAGAGGGTTACGTCACTCTACTGTCAGTCATATTACCTGGGTTTGATTCCCCAACCACCATATTGTGAGTACATGCCAGTTTGGACTAGCCTGACATAGCCCGCCCATAATACGAATGTTCATACGTATCATGGTCTGGGCACGGTCCTCTGGGGCGTGTTTACATCGGTAGAGAGTCTACCGGCCAATAAGCGAAGCTGATTAGACGAGCTGTCCAATCGTTTCAACCCAGAAGTGAATGCCCCCGCAGTATAATCGCGTGAGGTTAAAGAACCTCCAGACCATACGGATGAACAGCAGTATTATGGTCGGGCTATGTCAGGCTAAGTTTGGATAAATGCGTCTGCTAAATACCAATCCAAATAGCACTTTACTCTCTCTCTCCACAGCACAGCCCGGCCCAGCCCAGTCCTGTCTACTGACCTGCATGTTGAGGCTGGACACCTGTCTCTCCACGTTCCTCTTGGACTCAGTCTCCTCCTCCAGCTGCTCCAGCAGGCTGTTGCGGTCATCCTCAGTCTGCCTCAGCTTGGTCGACACGTTCAGCTTCATACGTGTCTCTTCAGCTAGCAGCTCCTATGGGTCCAAACAAACAAACATACCAACATACATTCATACATATATATTACAGACATACATAGATATGTGTGTGTCTGATAATGCCACAAAATAGGTGAAATGTTTGACTCTACAGTAATTTGGTGACAACAACCACTACAAAGATCTGATAAGAGTAAATAACTTTCCTTTGAGCGATATATAACAACTCAACACAACCTTGCAATGATCAAATGCGAGTGTACTTACTTACATGTGAGACTTGACTTTCATCTAACATTATCTTTATCATTACTAAAGGGTAATTCAAACCTGAATAAAGTTAACTATAACTATAGCAATATTTCCATCCACACTGACAAACAACAATGTTTGTCTGTCTTCTATCATTGCACATGTCATTGTCACTATAGTCGTGGTAAGAATGTTGTCATTCATATTAATTACAGCAATATTTATTACTGGTTGTTATAGTTATTGTTCCAGGAGTAAACAGCCCTTAAGTATCTTTGGAATAAGGCATTATAGACATTGGGTGTGAAGGGTGTGAGAATATAGTAATACAGGCAGTGTGTGAGAATATAGTAATATAGTATAGGGTGTGAGAATATAGTAATACAGGCAGCTGTAATTGATGAGCACCTGTGCATCTTGCAGCTGAGAGCTGAGACCGGTGACGTCTTTACTCAGCTTGCTGTTTTTCACTTCCGCCTCGTTCAGGAAACTAGAGGTGCTGTCCAGCTCCGACTGGGAGGAGAAAAAGTTGAAAAGATGATGAGAGCAAAACAGTCTTATAATTCATGTGATGTGATCTGGAATGTCTTAGGTAAAGATCTTATACTCAAACGATGCCCAATACAACCCAATTGCTACTACATTGTTACTCTATGTGTTCACATTTTGTTAATGCCGCAGTAATTACGCAAGATTCTTAATTGCTATAGCAAGATGTCCGTAGTGCAGGGGGAAGGTACTGTAGGATGACAGTACCTCAAAGGGTACATGGCAGTTAAAAGTTTGGGAACCACTGAGAAAATATGCAGTAAGGTATTTTATAGCATATGTGAGTTAGCAGGGATAAAAGAGAAGTATATTATCAGTGATTTACAAAACATCTATGTATACAAGTATTTTTTCTGTACAACACAACAATATCTTTCCTACTCACAGTGAGTTTGGAGACGCGATCCCCGAGCTCTGCCTTCTGTCTCTCGCAGTCGCTGTAGCGAGACTGCAGGTCAGACAGCTGACTCTCCACCTTCTTCTTCTTGTGCTCCACGTCCTGCTTGGCGTTGCCCACAGAGTGCAGCTCAGCACTCAGATCTGCCGCCTCCTTCTCCAGAGCCTGTTTGGCCTTCTCCAGGTTGGCCTTCACCTGTTACAACAGATGTGCGAAATTGTTAGTAATTAAATACAGTATTTAACCGGATCCCACTGCACTCTCGATTAAAAGGAAGGTGCCAAACATAAACAAAAACTGTGCAAAATAGTCTTATCCTCTTTGTGTTCTTTTTAATCAGTCAAGCTTTCGGTCTGTAGTAGTAGTAATTAAATACAGTAAAATGTGATATAGACCTATTTAAATGTAATCTGGTCTGTCATAGTGCACAAACAATATCATTATCAATCTCACTGCCACAAATGTGAAATGAATACAACTAATTCAGACTGTATGGTATGGTCCTAAATTTTATTTAATTAAAGTGCCTAATTGGTACACAACTGCTGCACTGATGTGTAAGTGGGATTGCTGGTTGTTGCAAAAAATAGCAAGTATTTTAAATAGAAAGTATAACCTTTCATCCTGCAAATGCAACATATTCACAGTGTAACAGTCACAGTAGTATTGTAAGCATCCTTTATATACAGTATTTTGTAGATCATAATATTGTACATCTCTATCTTATGCAGTATATAATACATCTAGCTCTCATTAGCTCTTCAACTGTAGGGTGATACCATTCTGAGAGATTCTTTGACTTCCTATTTTGCTGCCCCTCTCCCCCGTCTTCCTCACCCGTTTGGTTTGCTCCAGCTGCTCACTGAGCTGCTCCACAGCCTGGGTGTGTTTCTGCCGCATGTCCTGCACCTGCGCCTCATGGTGGCGCCCCTCCTCCTCCATGGCCTTCTTCAGCATGGCCACCTCCTGCTCCCGCTTCGCCCTGACACAGGATTCACACCATAGATATCATATAAATACTAGAAAAGTGCTCAGAGAGCGCAGACCTCCGCCAAGACAATGTGGTCACTGATGGTGTTCTGGATCACCGATTGCCACCAAAATCTAATCAGTTCTTACTTGTCCCAATACAGACGTTGTCCGGAAATTTCATCCAAATCCGTGCAGTAGTTTTCGAGTTATCTTGTACACAGACACACACACAGACACACACACGCCAAGCAAAACATAACCTCCTTGGCGGAGGTAATAATAATAATTATTATATATCTATGATTCACACACTCTCAGTATTGTGCAAGTTTGTGTATTCATGGTATACTGTATACTCTATATTGAGAAAGTCCAGAATAAAGTGGAGTTTTTCCTTGCCCCTGTTACTCATGGGTGCTCCTCGCACTGCCTATAAAGTAGCGTGAGCCAATGTTATTGCATTTGAATTGAATGTAATACATTAAAAAATATATACTTTTTGGGCTTTTTGCCTTTAATCAGATAGGACAGTGTAGAGATGGACAGGAAACAAGTGGGAGAGAGAGATGGGGTGGGATCGGGAAATGACCTCGGGTCGGAATCGAACCCGGGTCCCCGGAGCCCCGGAGCAATGGCCCGACGCTCCAGCCACTGAGCCACGGCGCCCCGTAATACATTAATCGCCAGGGGCAAGAGGAGAGATGAGGATTTGATTATTGATTTGCTTTGTTGAAATGTAATTTGTACTGTATCAAATCATATATCAAATCATCTTGTTTTGGCTTAAAGTAAGTAAACTTGACACTTCACATTACTGCAAGTTAATCACTTGAGAACATTATGCTGAGTGTCCTACAGTGTGCATTCAAAAAGGTTTTCAGCATTTTCTTTTACCTCGATGGTGCCTCCCAGGCACTTCTGCCTTTAAAGCAGTGCAACCCCAAATCTATGGTTAGGGTGAGGGTTTCAGATGGTTAGAGTCAGGATTAGGGTTAAGGTACAGTACTGTAGGGCCTTGCAGGCAGTGCTGCCTGGAAGGTGCCATTGAGGGCAAAAAATATCATCAAGCATTTAAAAAAAAACCTCTCGCACTCAACCCACCATTTGCATTGGTCCTGACCCCCTAATTACCCCATGGCCCTCCCAGTCCCTGTGCTACTGACCTGAGCTCCTGCTGGGCAGCTGTGGTGTCCAGACTGTCCTCCAGCTCCGTGCGGAGAGCCTCCAGCTCCTCCCCTAGATCCCTCTTGGCCTTCTCCACCTTGGCGCGGGCATTGCGCTCGGACTCCAGGTCGTCCTGCAGCTCGGAGATCAGGCCCTCCATCTCACGGATCTTCTTCAGGGCGTTGTTCTTCTGGTTGTTTTCATCCTCCAGCCTGAAGGCCAGGGAAAAGAGAGAGGGAAGAGTGGGAGTCTGTAAGGCTTCTGGGTAACTGGTGAACTATCTACTGCTACTCTCTCTGACAGGGACTGATGTTGATTCATCGGATTGGTTCGATTAGTTTGGCCTTGAAGGAAGATCGGCTTAAGATTGATGTACAGAATATTCTTTTTGGTTCAATATTTTGGCATCAGTGTAACCTTAAGTGGTGTTGTTGAGATCTCTGTATAGGGTGGCTAATTTTTGGGAATCAGATTTGGTAATTTAATGGCCACTAAAAGACTACTGAGGCCCAGGACAGCCAGGTGAGGTCGTCATACAGTAGATGACTTTGCAGAACGATTTACGGTAACTTACCGTGCAACCACTCCCTGTAGCTCCTCCTCCTTGGCGGCTAGCTGGGCCCTGAGGTCAGCAAGTTGGGCCTGAAGGTCAGCCAGCTGTTCCTGAAGGTCATTACACTCCCCCTCTAGCTTGCGCTTGGCCTTGTCCAGGTCCTGACGAGCTTTCTCTTCCTTCTTCAAATGCACTGAAAAGGGGAAATGACAAACCATTGCATCAGGACAGACAAATCTTTAGTGCCTTTCAAGCAAAGAAATGTTGATCATGTAGAAAAAAGTGATGGGAGGGAGAGATATTAATAAATACATCAAGTTCAGACCTTCTAGTTCGGATATCATGGACTCATGTTTGTTTTTCAGCTTGGTCAGGTTCTTGGATTTCTCTTCTTCCTCAGCCAAATTTGAGCTAACATCTGCCATCCTTTCTTCCATCATTTGTTTCTCCTGTGAATATCAGGACAGAAGAATATAAATAATGATAACTGGTCTGTGTTCAGATACATTTTGTGATATATTGTATATACTTTGCAACAAGAGTATCAACCTTCAGCAACTTGTTGTTTTGATCCTCCATGACCAGGACATCATCCTCCAGTTTCTTGATCTTGCCGTCTGCAGAAACCTTCTCTAGCTGCAGCTTCTGTTTGGCGTCCTCCTCCTCGGCCAAACGCTTCTCCATGTCCTGCAGATTACAGGAGATGCTCATTAACCATCAGTCTTTGAGGGCTTAAGGCTTAGGGAGTATATTGGGATTTCATTTATATTGTGCAACTTCAATTTCCAACAGGATGAATAAAGTACAATCTTATCTTATCCTCTAAGCAACAAAAAGTAAGTAAGTAAATACTTAGATATCACTCTCAGATAGTATTCTCAAACAGAAGTAACAAAGTACTGAACAACACTAGGTAGCACTAACATGTTTTGGTCAAGAAAAACCTTCTGACTAGACATAAAACACTCAGCAGAACCTCATCTTGATTCCTGTGATTATTTATTTGTTGAATTACTGTGTTTCTTATTTCCTTGTGTCATTAACTGCAGGGTGCTTACATTTCCTCTGGGGTCAATATAGTATCTATCTATTTATCTATCTATCTATCTATCTATCTATCTATCTATCTATCTAGTTTGTTTGTTTGTTTGTTTGTTTGTGGGGCACCTGGATTTGCTGCTCCTTCTCCTTCTTCTCCTGCTGGATGGTGACACTGCGCTCCTCCTCCTCCTCCAGACGGGCCTCCATCTCGTGCAGCACCTCCTCCAGCTCCTGCTTCTTGGCCTCCAGGCGAACGCGCATCTCCTCCGCCTCGGCGTACAGCTCCGTCTCCACCTGCAGCTTTGCCTCCAGCTGGTTCTTCTCCTCTGCCAGCTGAGACGCAACAGGCAGGCAGAGAGATGGATAGACAGATTAGTTATTACAGTAGGTTTTTTTGTCAAGGTCAAGTGTGTGTGTGTGTGTGTGTGTGTGTGTGTGTGTGTGTGTGTGTGTGTGTGTGTGTGTGTGTGTGTCTGCATGTACACACATGTTGTTTGTATGTACTGCTGCACATACAGTATGTGTTTGGGAAGGGGGTTGTATTTGTTTAGTTTAGTTGTCTATTGTCCAAAATGTGTTGTTTGTGTTGGTAAATAGAGTTACTGGACCATGCTTGGTGCTAAATGAAAAAATGCCTTTGTGTTAGAGACAGATAATAAGTCTTGTGTTGCCATTGGGTTCTAACTCTTCCTCAAGTGGATATGGAGCTTTCTTCCCAATGCAAATACACATGTACTGATGTTTGTCCCTCATCCTCTACCTTGGTGTGCTTCTGATTGATCTCTTTCAGCTGCGTCTCAGCCTTCTGCGCCACGTCCTTGGCTTTCTGAAGCTCCGCCTCCTTCTCACCCATCTCCTCCTCCTGACGGGTGACCTGGAGCAGGGGTTTCACCTGTGGAGAGCAGGACCCACCACATTATCATCTGCAGATCAACACATCTTTTACAAAACACTATAAAAGCCATTTAAATGCAATTTGATTTGATATTCAGGTAACATCAGGACAGTTGAAAGTGCCCAATTGTTATCTGATTTGTGACTACCCAATTAAAACAACAAAACTGTAAATTTATTAATATTAAGTGAGAGGCACAATAAAAACACATTATTTTGAATATTTTTGAAAATGTATATAGCATTTTGGAAAAGAGCTCTTCATATAAAAGCACACATCCATATCAACATCCAATTTACAGGCCATTCAAGCCATAGTTAAGTTCAAGCCATAGTTACTGTAAGTATGGATGTAAAGGCATTAAAAATCACTCTGGATTGCAGTGTTTTAAAAGTAACACAAATGAATTGCAGTGGAAGTCCAGTGACACAAAATATTGTGTAGATTCATGAATCTTGATAACTTTGATACCAGAAACTGAAATAAAACTCAAAGACCAAAGAGACTTGCCTTAGTGAAGAGTCTCCACCACTGCCAGTTGCGCAGTTTGAGATAAACAGAGCAGTTTCTCTGGATCACTTTCATGGCCGTGAGCTGCTGCTGTCGCTTAGCAAAAGCCCTGCGGCAGGAGAACAGAGACATAGTATACTACGAAACGCATAGTATAGCAAATACCCTGCATTAGGAGAACCTTATTTTGGAACCTGGTTTACTTTGGATTTATTCATATTTTCCTCTTTTCTTTGCTATCACTTTAAAACATATTAATTCAATCAACGCTCAAAGAGACACTGTCCCCCCCCTGAGACGCTCCCTGCTCAAACTCACTTCCTGGCCAGGAAGCCGCGTGCCTGAGCCTGGAAGGCGATGATGACGACGGTGAGCTTGAGGTCGCGCTCTTCCTCCAGCTGAGCCAGAACACCGGTGCGGAAGAACATCTTGCTTTGACCAATACGGTACAGGTTGGGATCCAGATCAAGATGCTTAATCTGTTTGAGGGAGAAGAGAATATTAGCAATCAGTAATTCTTCCATATATCTAACTGTTGCCACACACTGAAATAGGGGCAGTGTTTTATTATTTGGCGTCACTAACCATTTACAATATTTGCACCAAAAGGAACAAGAAAAAAAGAATTGCAAGCACTTGCAGCATTAACACATTTTAATTGTCCACATGATGTCCTGTATGATTTATGAGTAACTCTCCCATAACACACTCTCAAACACACTCAAACAGAGGCAGTGTTTTATTGATGGGGGGAACTAACCAATAGTGTGCAGGCCTGTTTTCCATCCATGAAACCCTTTGGAATGGAGCCAGAAGCCAGGATCTCATAGCTGTTAAATAAAAGCAGGCAATCCGCACCAAAGTAAATCAGTATACACACTATAACAGCATTGTACCAGACCACTATATTTGGAGCATCACTGCAAAGGCTTTACACAACAGAGTGACTGGTTAATATGTTGGTGAATCTCACCGTTGACGGAACTCGTGGAAGACCACACGGTTGGGAAAGCCTTGGCGACAGATCCTGATCCCCTCAAGCACACCATTGCAACGCAGCTGCTCCAACACCAGATTGGCATCCATCTTCCCTGCCTACAAAACGCCAGCTAAGGTCAGTGACCTTTTCTTTTCAATAAGCATTGGATGGTTATACTAATACATGTGATGTGAATATATTACTTACAGTTATCATTTTGTCATACTAGTGAGGTACTTGAAGATTGATTGTATTTCGTGACTAATTAACAGAAAACCAGATAATACTAAGGGGGTTTTACTTTGACTATATCTAGAAATGTCCTGCGCACTTGGATGCGAGTTCAATTGAGCAAAGCAGAAATCCTGACAACTGAGTCAGTGCCATTACCATATATATATATATACCCATCAATCAATAATGGCCCAGGTGACATCAGCCTACCCTCTTTTCATGGTTGGGGATAATGCAGCGCACAAAGTTGGGTGTCGTGTTGTGGAGGGTGGTCATCAGCTTGCCCAGGGATTCCTTGTACAGCTGCCCGACCGTGCGGAACATGCCTTTCTTGGACTTGCCTGAGGTAGGCATGGAGCTGTCCGACATCTTGGTTATCGTCTCCAAACCCACCACCCGGTCCGCTGTGGAAAACAGAGTGGGTAGAGGGAGGAGGTGGGGAGGGATGTGTGTGTGTGTGTGTGTGTGTGTGTGTGTGTGTGTGTGTGTGTGTGTGTGTGTGTGTGGGGGGGGGGGGGGTTAGTCCAGGGTCAGGTGCAACATGATGACTTCCGAATCTTTCTAAAACGGAGTATGCCCATAATAAGACTCTGGTCTAAATTAATTGCCTGGGAACCAGATGAATCGGTAATCTCACTGCATATGCTCGAAATGACTGATTATTACTGTCAAATTAGAGCTTTGTTAATGTTAAGGTAGACCTACCAAGGGATCTGACCCTGTCAATCACTTTTTGCTTATGTGCTTTTTTTATGTGCTTTATAACAATTCCTGCTGATTTTTATTCCTGTAATAAGATAATACCACCTTCTAGAAATTCTCCCTTCTCCCTACCGTCAAGAGTCTCCGCTTCTCTGAGAGCACCTTTTGTCCTAACATTTCTAACTATCTGGAAAGCACTGACAACATTACCACCCCTCCACAGTCCACATACTGTACACACGCACACCACCACACACACACACACACACACACACACACACACACACACACACACTCACACACACACACACACACACACACACACACACACACACACACACACACACACACACACACTTTAGTACACTTTTGTTGCACCAAATCATGCCAATTTCCTGTTAGCTAGTGGGGCTATTGGGTTTCAAATGAGCTCCAGCAAATGTATGCTAAATGCATTAGGCTACAGTAATAGTGAAAGCGGCTCTCACTGTCTCTCCATAAATCCTGTATGAAAGGACTGGATGAGTTCTGGAGCAGTGCGGTCACGTTGTCATTGAGAGGGTCCATATTCTTGGTAAGCCAGGAAGCACCATTGTAATCCACCTACATGAAAACAACATGGTTACCAACATGTGCAAACATACAGTACCAACAATAGCTTGTGTTTCTACATGTACAGTATATGAGTTGGACCACTACAGTCTGGGCCTAAAGCAAATCTCTGATACCTTCCCAGCATAGTGCATGACTGTAAACATCGTTTTTTCTTTGTGTTGTTTTGGTTTGGAGAACTTGCAGTGGCCTCCGTGGGTGTTCATGACTTTCTCCACAAAAGAGGTGTCAGTGGCCTTGGGGAACCAGCACTCTTCATCCAAGAGAGCAAGAATACCTGGAGGATTGTTCTAGAACACGGAGAACACATGGAGAAGAATGGTATGAAAACGGAAGCGCATGCAAAATGCAAAATTTTCACATCATTAGGCGGGTTTACATGGACACTAATCTGATTAAAAGATTCCATGTGCATTCTATAGAACAGTATCCAAGGAGATGCATTCATAAATGCCCACTGAAATGGAATATTGGAATAAATAATCAGATTAAAAGTGTCCATGTAAACGGGCTATTCTAACATCAGCTATTCACATAAGCTGCATAGAATGCATGTTTTCTTTGGAGCCCTGATATATAAATAGATAGTGTTGCTAAATATTCATAGTAGGTTGCAAGTTATTTTTTCACTTCAACCAGTAAATTGCTCCTAATAGTTTATTAAATTAGCGTGACATTTTGGACCTAATGAAATTAGCGTGACGTTTCGGACAGCTGTTAGGTAAACTAATAAACTATTAGGAGCAATTATCTGGTTGAAGCAGACTTCCTGTATAGGCCTACCTGAGTTGACCCCCAGTTAAGTTTTTTGCAAGTAATTTTTTCTAAATGTTATGTACAGTATATTTCCTGAGTAAAATTCTGTGAGCCCTTTTCTAGCTACATCTCTCACATGACCTCCATGTACTTTTATTAGAACTATAGAACCAGAGAGGATTCAAGCGGAGCATGATCTTTGATAGAACTGACCGGCCTCTCAATGAGCTCAATGCAGGGCTGCAGGTCCAGGCCGAAGTCGATGAAGCTCCACTCGATGCCCTCTCGCTTGTACTCTTCCTGCTCCAGGACGAACATGGTGTGGTTGAAGAGCTGCTGGAGCTTCTCGTTGGTGTAGTTGATGCACAGCTGCTCAAAGGAGTTATCCTGTGGAAGGACATAAGCCAATCTTCAGAATACTGGGGAAATAACCAATAAGATGACTGCAGGGAACTCTCTCACACACACACATATTCTTGGACACATGTTCTTTTCCAAAACACTATAAAAGTTTATATACAACTTTGCTATACCTTATTTTAAGATTTGATATTCAGGTAACATTGGACCAGTTTAAAGTGTGTTAATGTTACCTCATTTGTCCGTACCCAATTAAAACGACAACACTGTCATTTCATTGATATTAATTGAAAGGCACAATTACAAAAGACATTATTTTTGAATATTTTTAAAAATGGATATATATAGTATTTTGGAAAAGAATCTCTTCCCATAGACATATCTTTTCATCAAGACAGTTTGCAGTATATGGAGTGACCACCTAACCTCAAAGATCTCAAAGCCTGCGATGTCCAGGATACCAATGAAAGATGATCCAGCACGCTTGGTCTTGTCCAGGACTTTATTCACACGCGCCAAGATCCATTTGAACAGGCGGTCATACATGGCTTTTGCCAGGGCCTCTATAGCAAAGTCAGCCTATTCAAACAGAAACAAATTAGTCCGTTTTATAGATCTGAGAATTTAAATGTTCTTACAGTTTTTAAAAGTAGTCTAGTGGAATTCACCTGTTCTTTGGTCTGGGCTTTCTGTACCACCTCTCGACCCACTTTGATTTTGGGTGTAAGGATGGCTCGGGTAAAGTCCGTCAAGTTGATGCCTTGCAGGTGACAAACTTTTTGGGCAGCTGTGAAATGATTAGGGGAATATGGGAAGTAATCATCATTATGGAATTCTTGTGGAATGGGGATAATTCATGGCTTTTTGAAGAAACCAAGAGAAAGCAAAATCTTTGGAATAACTGTAGTCACACGATAGTCTCCCATCTTACTGTAAACTAAACTGCATTATGAACTGAATTCTATACTCAAAGAAATGACATTATTGCAATTGATTTTCATCAAGCATTTTAAGCGTCAAATCTGGGTATGCTATGCTTCACCCTACTCTGAACATACAGTATACTGGGCTAGGTGTAGGGTTGTGCAATATCGTTATCGTTATCGTATATCGTCAAAAAAAAATCCCACGATAGGAATTTTTGTCATATTGGGAAATATGATAGTCAGAAAATGTTTTGTTAGCATTTATATTTCCACCGAATAGACTACACAAACAACTCAGGTGAATATTTATTGTCAACAATTAATTTACAATTGATTACCTTTACAAAATTTTCAAGAGGTGTCTTTCTAAACCTTGAAAATGCAACATTTAAAACCCAAGCATTTTCAGGCACTTGTATCAACCCTGTGTTAAACTGTAGACCTAATATACTTTTTTATCGTCAGTTATCGATATTGTGATAAAAAACAGAAAATATCGTGATATATTTTTAAGTCCATATCGCCCAACCCTAGCTAGGTGTTTATACTGGTATTCCCCTCAGTACCTGTGGTGTCGGGCATGGCTGCTTGCTCCTGATTCTTCTCCTTCTTGAACTCGATGTTACCGATGTGCAGCACAGTGGACACCACCTTAAACATACCTGAACATGACAGAGATGGCCAATGGAGAGAAGATTAATAGAAAGTGTAATGTATTGGGTTGTTCTTCTTCTCTTTTTTCAAACTAGTTTTAAGCGACATTTTGGATCCTGCTTATATGTTGCACTTGTATGACTCGACTAAGACATATTACTAAATCAAACGAGCGGATTTTCATATATATTTAAATTTTATTACGCCAGAGCACATGGGTTCTGTGATCTCTCACGTACATGTCATTACCGGTATTGGGTTGTGTTAAGACACACACACATCTTAAGAGGCTGTTGCCTTGGTGACTGTTTGTTTAGATCCAGGTAATACAGATGTCTGGGATGCTGACTAGTTGGAATGACTGCCATGTTTGTATAAAAGCTTCAGTAAAAGTTCTTTGTCGTAATCGTTTTACTTGAGTCCGATGTGACACAAAGCAAATACTATAACTATACAGAAAGTCAATCTCACCGATTCTCTCGTCTTCGTTGAAGCCCAGCACGGCCATAGCCTCCAGCGTCTCCTCAAACATCTCATCGTCCTCAAAGCCAGGGACCTGGACGTGCCCCAGGTTCAGGAAGCGGTAGCTGTTAAAAGTCTCCACCAGCAGATCCTCTGTGGAGATTTCATCATAACCTCACATTCACATTCTAACCTTTTAGTCAAACCATCAAATATTTAACATCATCTTCTGAATTGTAAGTATCTGTCTTAAAGGGCAACTTCGGTCAATTTCATCTTCAGTACTGGCAAGTTTTGTGTCACAATCCTTTTTTTTTTTTTTTTTTTTTAAATATTTACATCCATAACTATTAGAATGTGTCTGTGTGTTTTAAAGGAAAATATAAGGGAAATAAGGGATAAATAAGCACACCTTTAAGCTTGTCTTTAGCCCCTGCAACCATAAAGTAGAAGATGTGGAAGGCTCTCTCCCCCTTGGCCTGTCTGACACAGCGGGACTTCTCTAGCAGGTCTACGGACATTCATCAGTTAAGGGCAGACAACAGAGTATGACAGAGGCTTATCTCCATTCTAGATATACTATACATGCAAGCTGGGGAGACAGTGTCTGATTCCCAATGAGCCCCCTAAGCCCTAAGCCCTGAACCCTAAAAGCATTCATAATTAGCATGAATCAGTATCCTGACTGGCTGATTGAATCCAGTGAAGTCTTTAAAGGGTCCAGTGCTCAGGGCTCTTAGGAAGGACATTGGGATTCATCCAATGACTAAGAAATGCTTTAAATTATGGCCCATGAAGTACTGGGCAAGGAGTATACTGTAGGTAAGAACAGCAAACAAAGAGTATTAATGGATAATGGATAGAGTGTTTACTGTATAAGGATTTAATACGGGCCAGAATTTCAAGTGTTACTTCAAGTGTTGACCATTATTGGAGCTCAAACTATTATGAGTAGTCATTGAG
>JAODXP020000015.1:4945186-4982686 GCA_027497455.2 Sardinella longiceps
CAAATTAGTGATGCATGCAATCATGCAATCACCTAGGCCTAGAAATAGCATCAAGGTGCACCATAGCAAAAGAATAGAAACAGTTCAATAAATAGACCAGAGAGATGGACTTACCTGTCTATGTCCTGCTGGATGCTGGAGCTTAATAGTTTGGATCTCTGTTCAGACTGAGCCCCAGTTGCAGTCCTCTGATGATTCAGGGTCATTTGCATGCCTTATTGACCAATTTACATAGACAATTTTGTCTTTGTAGGAGGGACTTCACTTCTGTTCTGCTCCTGTCACTCAGGTTTTTGGGAGCCAATCCACTCTGCTCATAGAACACTTGGTTGGCTATGAGGTCACATGTTTATAAAGGCAAATTTTCTAATCGCCAGTTTGACCAAGACAGTAATTTACAGCAGTAAAGTTAGAAAAGTTCTTATGCCTACTGTGTTTTTGCTCTGTTGTGGCTGCTGGCAGCTCTTCTCACCAGTAGAACTTTAGTAAAGTTATTCCAGATCTATTGATGGGCATGTCTACTGTAATTTGTTGATATATTTTCTCTGTATTGTTTAATCTCTTGTATTTTCCCAAAAAAATGAAGAATGATGCAGATTACAAACAGGATATTCTACGAAACATACACAAATTGGACATATCTGGATTATATGCATATTAGGATTATGGTTTGTCTTCGCAAACATTTAGCACATGCTGGAATCTCCTTGTATTCCTTTTTCCTCATGCTTTTGAGATAAAGAAAAAAAAAAGTCCAAACTTTGTCCCACTATCCAATTTTCCAGCCATTTCCTAACCAAACATAACAATAATCATAGTAATATTCATAAAACATAATAATAATCCTGAAGTAGGTACTGGTCTAACCAATGTTTTCATGGATATATTTTGGGCTTTTTAAATCAATGAAATTGCATACAGCCAAAGAGTATAAATAGGCCTACCACTTGTTCTCCTTGATTTGAATTGATACTGACTTATCCATAGTCAAAGTCAATGAAGGCTTCCCCTACTGGCATGACAAGATTGATTGTTTAGATTACTGACAGGATGATGAGAAATGTATTTTTTTACGAAGACAAACAGATTTGCAAAATAATTAAATGTCAATATTGATTCATGCACCCAAGATGGTTAGCCTACCAGACCAACTACAGTGGCTTAATAAATAAATGGCCTACATCACAGATCATAAATCCAGTCTTGCCTTAAAGTTTACAGTTAACCTACCTTAGTTTATTAATTAGAGTTTTATGGTCACCTTATCATGACCCTCACTGGAGAGAATAAATTAAATCTAATAATGAACAGTGGAAAAACAAACTTGAGTAAAACGCATGGAAGCGTGTTACATGCGTATAGCGCCCCCCATCACATAAACAGTAGTGCGTGCGTCGCAGTACCATTCTGTAAGAACGTGAGGAGAAAGCACTGGTTATGAAACCAAGGTTGCTGTATTCATTAAATGTTACGATAACTTGCAGTGTGGCGAATGGGTATTGACAACTTTTGTAGCGTTGACGGTTCCGATCCATTTTGGGTAAGTTACAGTCTTGCTCAGTTACAAAATAGCATTAACGTTATCAATGTCAGCTGTTGCCACTAACACAAGTTTAGCAGGCTAGCACAGCTCCTCTAATGCCTATTATGGCTTTAGCTAGAAAGACATGAAGCTAGGCCATCACCGGTAATTTAGCCTGCTAAGGACGGTGATTTTGAGCAGTGAGCTTTTGTAGTTGCTGGCTTCGTCAGATTCTGCACTTTAACAGACACCTCATTCAAGGCTATGCTATAATAAAATGTGGTGTAGAAACTGACGTCGTTAGCCCTTCTGCTTAGATAAGACATCCTTTCTGTTATGATTAAGCTTTGCTAGCCAGCCACAGGAACGTAAACGTAACGTTAACGTTAGTTGCTTAGCTGGCTAAGTGTTATTTATATGTTTGAAATAAGTTTGATATCGGTGGATGGCTAAGTTGGCCAACTAAAGCTATTGGCAAACAAACATGATCAGCTGTTGTCCAATGTCTGAGCATGGCAGTATGAGAAATCGCACAGAAAACACTATTTCTGGAGCAAGCAGCAGTTTATTCTTGTCTCCTATTATTCTGTTCCTATTTCATGATGACTGTGTCATTTGAATGAGTACTTTTCCGTTTTGAAGCATACACTGTATATTTCCTAATCTCATGGTTGAGGAGAAGTCTTGCCATCGTAGACGGATTGTAATTGCGTTGTTATTAGCTCCCCAGGATTAATTGATTCACCCTCAGCAACGACTTAGGCTAAATGATGCGGTTTAATATTGTGTCATTGATAAAACAATTATGTCCTAGTTAACAAAAGAACACCATGCAAGGCCAACAGGTCAGGCTTGACAATATGACCAGACAATAGGCATAGCATCTTTAAATCCTGCTGCTTGACTGAACCTAAGCACTTTAGGTTAAGTTAGGAACACTTTAGGTAGCTAGAGAGGGGGGAGGGTACAGGGTAGGCTCAGAGAGAGAGAGGGATATCAGTTTGCTGTTATTACCAGTTATCAGATGTTGATAGAGATATACTCTGTCTTTGTTCATCCTGAAGGCAATTAAGAATCACAATTATAATGGCTTATTGTCACGCAAGAAAAACTCAGGGTGTAGGAACAAGTCAGCTTAGAGTAGAAAAGGGGAATACTTATTCAAATAGCTTCCTTCTTCTTCCTTTAGGACTGGAATCGCACATGGCACGCCCACAACCCAGACCTGACACCCTGCTTTCAGAACACTGTGCTGGTGTGGGTCCCCTGCTTCTACCTCTGGATCTGCGCTCCATTCTATTTCCTATACCTCAAACTAAACGATCATGGATACATTTGTATGACCCACCTCAACAAAGCCAAAACTGTGAGTTTGATGCACAACTGTTCTCCGGTTGAGGAGGCACACTGTATGATAAGAATGGTTGACATTTTAATGAAATAAATATTCTTATGTGGTATTACACCACTTTTTAACTTTTATTCTACTCAGATCTTCTGCAAGTGCAACAGGTGTTTTCTTTGTGGTAGTGTTTTTAGTAGTAATCCTTTGGTCCTGTTTATTTTTTTCCATTTCTTAGGCAATCGGTTTTTTACTATGGATTATCTGCTGGGCAGATGTATTCTATTCTTTCTGGGAAAGAGGACAAGGACAGGCCCAAGCGCCTGTCTATTTAGTCAGTCCCACCATACTTGGCATCACAATGGTAAGAAACCCCAAGGCCTACTCGCCCAGCTAGCTACTATGAACACAGTGTTTTGTTTTGCCTTGTTTTCTATGTTTTGCCACAGCGATCTAGTGGTGAAATGAATGATAAAACTATGAAGCCTTGCATTGTGAGGATTTTTGCATGTGAACGGAGAAACTCTGCTTTGACTTTCCCCTATTCAAATTCTCTGAGTGTGCATGTGTGCAGTCTGTGTCAGTGTGTGTGATTTATTAGTTTTGGTTACACTTCGGGAAGAAAATAGTGTTAGGCAGTACTGAAGCTAAGACAAGAATTCAATCAGTGCACTTTTATTACCAAAGAGATCGGAAAGAATTTGGCTGCTATCCTGTGCTATTTAATTCAGGCTTAAATCACATAAGAAAGCCTCAAGGGTGTTGGCAAGGGGGAAGGTGTAAGTGCAAGTGCGCAAGTGCAAGTGTTATTTATGCCTTAACTTATTTTCATTTCAATTTAAAAATGAAAGTAAATATTAAAGCATGCTTTGGAACATATTCTTCAGGAGAAGGTTTTTGTTTGGCTATTGTTCATCATGTCCGATCCATGTCAGGGCATTTGTCTATATCCATATGTGAGTCTTTTTCTTCTTCTTCTGCAGTTGCTGGCAACATTCCTGATCCAGTATGAGCGGTTTAAAGGGGTCCAATCCTCTGGTGTGATGCTGAACTTCTGGCTCGTTGCCGTGGTCTGCGCCACAGTCTCCTTCCGCTCCAAAATAATGCAGGCTGTCAATGAGGTGCGACCTTGGCATCCGCTGATCTACTACAGGACGTTATAGTAGAGCTACCCGGTCAACCAGTCACTCATTATTAACGCATAATATAACCAGAGCGAGTTGAAGCTCAGTATTCCATGATCTTTGATATAATTGAGAGAAGATAATGCTGCTTTCAGATTGATAGAGAGAGTGGCTATTGAGTCTGTATAACTTTGCTCCATGTTATGGAGTTCTGTGCATGTGTGTCATCCAATATCAAGACCCCTTGTGGTTTTTATGCCTTCCTTATCATGGCATTTAACCTGGCCATTCCTTAGAACCATGGGCTAGGACCCTAGGAAATATAATGTGGGCATCTTGTGCCAATTCAGGCGGTGGTGTACACAGTGTAAATGCTAGTTGTCTTAAATCACCATATTAAAAGTCACTTATCTTTATGTATACTCTGGAGACTGACACTCACTGTTTGTTTTTGTTTGTGTTGTTGTTGTTGTTGTTGTAATTGTTGCAGCCTCCTACGGTGGTGGTGTTCAGATACACCACGTTCTACATCTATTACACCCTGCTGCTCATCTCACTCTTCCTCTCCTGTCTCTCTGACCGACCTCCGCTCTTCTCACAAGCTGTGAAAGACCCGGTGAGTTCCAGCACTATCACTATAGGGCACTTTATAGGGCAGTTACCGGTCAGGGGTGTGTTTCCCAAAAGCATAGTTGCTAACTAAGTTAGCTACTATGTTGGTTGCAATGCAATTTTCCATTGACAACTAACTAAGTTGCTATCAGGTTAGCAACTATGCTTTTGGGAAATGCACCCCAGGCCAGTCAGGCTTCCGTTTCCCAAGAGCATAGTTGCTAACCAGTTAGCAACTCTGCTGGTTGCAAAGCAATTTCCCCACTGGCAACTAACTAAGTTGCTAACTTACAGTAGTAGCGAACTTAGTTAGCAACTATGCAGTAGCGAACTAGTTAACAACTATGCCTTTTTGGAAACGGATCCCAGGCCTGGACCTATACCGGTAGTACTGTATGCCTTGTCCTCTCATTACTTTCACCACTGAAAGACTCTAACATTATTGACTTTTTGCAGAACCCATGTCCCGAATCTGGTGCCTCGTTCTTGTCCAAGATTTCATTTTGGTGGATAAACAAGTAAGTAGGAATACATAGAGGCAGTCGTGTTTGGCAGTCATGTTTGATGTCCATATAAGCGTGTGTGTGTGTGTGTGTGTGTGTGTGTGTGTGTGTGTGCGTGTGGGGTAATGTGTGTGTGTGTGTGTGTGTGTGTGCGTTGCTGGGGTAATATGTTTGTGTGTGTGTGTGTGTGTGTGTGTGTGTGTGTGTGCGTTGTTGGGGTAATATGTTTGTGTGTGTGTGCGTGCGTTGTTGGGGTAATATGTTTGTGTGTGTGTGTGTGTGTGTGTGTGTGCGTTGTTGGGCTAATATGTTTGTGTGTGTGTGTGTGTATCCCCTTTGTAGATTAATGGTGCAGGGCTTCAAAAGACCGTTGGAGGAGAAGGATCTGTGGTCTTTGAACTCAGAGGACTGCTCTCAGAAGGTGGTACCCCAGCTGGTGCGGCGCTGGGACTCTGAGTGCAACAAGGTCAAAAGGTCAGACTGCGGTGTTTCATGTCATACGGATTCATGTACGACATGCTAATTTTACACCACACTAGCGACTTGTTTTACACCATACAGTACTAGCTACTTGTATTACGCCACACTAGCTACTTGTGTGCTGTTGCTGTGCATCCTGTCTTAATGCATGCACCTATACAGTAGATTTGAGATTTATTTGTAAAATTTTCTGATCGTTGGGAAGTTTACGTCATGTACAGTATGTTACAGAAGCATTATGTCAAAGTTGCATCTGATCGAACTGATTGTGACACCACATGCGACAGTGCATCAAGCATTCTAAGAAAATAGAACAGTCCTCTAAATGTACTTTGACGTCACTTATCCAGTGTAGCCCAAGACCTTCTGAAATGAAAGCCAAGTGTGGCGTCAGATAAGTGGTAGAGTGGTAAAGCTCCTCTCTCATCCCCAGGCCTTCAGAGAAGACGCTCTACTCCCCTAAAAAGACTGTGATGGGGGAGAAGAAGGATGCGCGTCCCCTGGAGGAGTCTGAGATCCTGTTGGTGAAGACCACTCAGAAGACGGGCGAGCCCTCGCTCTTCTGGGCCCTGTGCCGCACGTTCGGCCCCTACTTCCTGGTCAGCACGGTGTACAAGATCGTCCACGACATCCTCATGTTTGTGGGGCCTGAGATCCTGAAGTAAGTCAGTCCTGTTGAAACTAAGCCATTCTGACTGAAACATCCAGGGGGGTTATATCTGTCCAGGGTTGTAAACCTGCTAATGGAGGAGATTGTTGGCTTTGTTTAGTTCAGAGAATCAGGAGTAGAGGCGGCTCTATTATGAGGTTTACCACCACTCCAAGCTTACTCAGGTTTGCCTCTTAACTGCCTTCTTGGAATACCCCCCAGGCATGCTTTAGCTTAATATACCCAGATCTTTTTCTAATGTCTAACCTTTGTTTCTGTGCCTCAGATCTTTGACTCTGATGGAGTTCTTGACAAGCATCCCTTAACTCTTAAAATGGGAGGGAGGTAGGGAGAGAATTTGGTGGGAAGAAGTGTTTCTGGCCCCTGATCTTGGCTTCCACAGTGATCTGGATATTCCAAATTTTCCAAATATCTTGGCTTCAGACTGGCTGTCCCTGTTGTTAGCTTACGCTGAGCTGAGTTAACAACAGCGCCAGTCATGAGAGGCAGAGATATCCCCCACTTGCTAGTGATGCGTGATGTTGAATGATGTTGGTGCTGCTAGCAGGTTTTCTTGACATAGAGATGTAGAGGTTACGTCACGAAAAGTTGAATGTTGACCTTCTAGCCGGAAAAACTGTTGGTAGGCTAGAGGTAGGTTACTATGGTCAGCGCTATGCTGTACCAGTAGGGTGATGTAGGGCTTGTATGTGGCATGTCTCACCTGCATTATATGTTTAACATGGTCTTGTGCTTTGGTATACAAGTGTTGTCTCCTGGAGAGACAAGTATTGGTATCAGAGAACATTTATCTGCTAGTATTAATTAGGAGGACCTGGTGCAGGTCTGCTTGCTTGCTTGCTTTGGTTAAATGCGATTGCAAAATGGACCCCATTGACAAAGTCATCCAATGTTGTTGACAGACAGACTGATGTGCAATAGTGCAGCTTTTTTCAAAGTTCTGTGATAGGAGGCTTGGTCGTGTTAGTAAGACCCCCACCTGTTCATGTGTGCATATATGCACAGGCCTAATGGAAATCAATGGCACATGACAGCCATTGATTTCTGTTTTTTATGGGTTTGAAAATTATTATTGGTATTGGTTGTAGTGTTGTTTTGTAGTGTTGTTTCTTTGCACATTGGAACATGACATTAGCAGTTGTATTCAACATTGGCAATTTACTTCAATTCTATTTCACATTGTCAGTGGAAACTTAAGCATCAAAAGTACTACATTGTACCTTGCATTTAAAGCAATTCCTGTTATTTGGTAACACAATTACTCCGAAAAACTTTAGCAAAGCAAAGTCACTAGGGTACGTTTTTGTTTTTGGGAAGCTTTCCTCATCCAAGATTCCTGCTAGATTCAGACTATATTTTAATACACTTTTATTTGAATGCTTAAATGTCTGATAACATTAGACTATTTTTTCCTGTATTGTGCTTCCATGCTTCCATGTAGGCCTTCACAAATCAAACTAAATCCAATGCTTAGAGAGTGCACATACACTTTGTTCTTTGTCCTCTTCGCCAGCTGCAGGCGTCCACTTCTTTTTTTTTTTTTTCTAAATAAATATTGTGCCTCTTGGCCTATAAACATTATCTACAGCTCAATGGGTATCAGTGTCTCTGGCACAAATGCACTTGTCATTGTTATTGAATTTCTCATACCAATAATAGGCCTAGGCCTACTCTATCTGTGTTTGATCACCACTTCCTCTGGGTAACATTTTGTTTTCTATGCGTCTGTGGTTATACGATAGCGGTTCAATTGTGCCACAAGTTATCAGATGATTGACACAATCTCTCAACAGAATGATAGAATTTAAAGAGACACTATGCAATTCTGTCTGTAAAACTAGTGAACTGGTAATATAAAAATCATACAGCATACCTTCCAAAATTTTCCAGAGTCTGATTGACACTGATGTCTGAGATAAAAAAATGTTAACAATGTCATGCTGTAATTAGGTTTCCTTTTATTTCGAGTTGGTTTCCTGCTCCCCACCCAGTAGCTACACAGTGCATATCCTGATGCCTGGTCGGACTAAATTTTGCTCATATCCACCCTTCACATGACTACATGTCATCAGACGCACGCAGATGAAATTGGAGATGATACCAAATCAAATTGTCTGATAAAAAGGATACTTCAAACAGTGGCGAAAAGTTGCAAAGTCGCCCTTTGATAATGATCTGGTCCAGGGACAGTCAGGCAGTCTACTTGTCTTTGAGCAGAGTAGCTCCTAACAGTGCTGACCCATAGTCTGAGAAGGACACAGAGAGAAATGCAGCAGTATTTGACTACATTATGACCGTTTCTCAAAGTCGAGGAAGCATGCTTGGAATGCTGCTTTTTCAAGCATTCCACGTCATTGTCAGTCGCCAAGTACTGTTCCAAAGTCAAGCATCCTTCTAAATTCTAGCGAGGACAGAGGCCTTTGTTCATAGATTTTTCAAGGATGCACTGATGGATCCTCGTTTTAGAAGTGTATGGCTTCCAAGGCTAGTGTGCTACCTAGGAAGCATTCTCGACTTTGAGAAACACTCATTATCCCTACTTTATTAGCTCTACCTACTTATTCAAAGTCAAAGCTAACTTTTCAAACTCTGCAACAGTACATTGCAAGAAGACCGAAATTGCGTTTCTCCAAACTCCAAATGTTCTATTATATAACAAATAGACATGCAACTAAGATATATAATTGTACTTAAGTCATCACAACTCACTAAGACATAAAGTCCAATTTGATATCAAGATATCAAGATTTGATACAATGATTCATTAGTTCTACTGTAGTTCAGCACATGATTCCCCTCCTCAGGAGTAGTAGTCATGAAAGGCATTCAGAGGAGTTGAGATGAGTGCTGAGAGTGAGAGTGTGTGCCGGCGTGAGTGAGTGAGAGTGAGAGTGTTGTGATTTCTAGGCTCCTGAGCTCTGGAGCGCTGCACTCTTGTTCCCTAGTTGGGTTTGGCACACTCAGGAGAGACTGGATCCGCCTCAGTGCTTTCCCCTGAAATAATGTGCTGAATCAGACACACCCTAATCACCATCAAAAACTCAGCTCCAAACACACACAACATGCCATTGATTTGTGCTACTGTCAGTATCAGGTTATTGCACTCTGTACACTGTATTTATATGGAAGTGAGATTTGAAAAGAACATGCCTCAGAGAAACTTGTTTGGTGTGTGTGAGTTGGAACTAGACGTCTGTCTGTACTGAACAAGTGAACTTGAAGCTTCTTGCTCGACTGGTTTATGCCATAGAAGAGCGTGTGTAATCTTTGTTCTTTTTCTTTCTTTTTAAAACAATGCATGTTAAAAGACAGGGAGTGAAGTCGTGTGATAAGACTTCCAAGTATCAGAGTACTCTTTAGCCCACACCATCTTCAACAGGAACCTTCTTGTGTATTTTGTATTAAATCCCTTCTTCTTCCACCTTGTGACTCTCTCTCTCTCTCTCTCTCTCTCTCTCTCTCTGTCTGTCTGTCTCTCTCTCTCTCTCTCTCTCTCTCTCTGTCTGTCTGTCTCTCTCTCTCTCTCTGTCTGTCTCTGTCTGTCTCTCTCTCTCTCTCTCTCTCTCTCTCTCTCTCTCTCTCTCTCTCTCTCTCTCTCTCTGTCTGGCAGGCAGCTGATTCAGTTTGTGAATGACTCTAGCGCCCCCACCTGGCGGGGCTACTTCTACACGGCGCTGCTGTTTGTGTGCTCCTGCTTTCAGACGCTCATCCTGCAGAGGTACTTCCACGTGTGCTTCGTCACGGGCATGCGCGTCCGCACCGCCGTTATCGGGGCCATCTACAGGAAGGTGAGTATGACACTTAACACACGCACACACCTGTTGGTTACCACAATGCTGACTTATCTCTGTGTGTGAAGTATGCTTGACACATGTGACGCACGTGATGGGCAGATGAGGGTGATAGTGAAGATCATGGAATCCGCTGTAACCCTCTCTGCTGATAGCGTGTGTGTGTGTGTGTGTGTGTGTGTGTGTGTGTGTGTGTGTGTGTGTGTGTGTGTGTGTGTGTGTGTGTGTGTGTGTGTGTGTGTGTGCATTGTAAACACAAGAATGACTGACTGTGCCATCTCAACCATGAAATACCAGGCGTGGTGTTCTGTATGGTGTTTGCCAGTAGGGCATATTTTTCACGGTGTTATCTTTAGAACAAATATGTGGCACATGGTGATGTGTAAATTTACTCAATGTGTGTGTGTGCGTGTGTATTTTGGTGTGTGTGTGTGTGTGTTTGTTTAGGAGGTTCTGTAAATCATTATCACTTGCATATTTACCTAGCTTTTATAAATCAACATCGATCATAGACTCATATTGCTCAGATTCATTGCCCCCATGCCCTGTACTGTCCACATGGTTACCAAAGTGCCACCCCTGAGATAATTCAGCCGTGATTGTCTGTCTGGTTTTTCTTAGGCCCTGGTGATCACAAATGCGGCCCGGCGGACGTCCACAGTAGGGGAGATAGTGAACCTGATGTCCGTGGACGCCCAGCGCTTCATGGAGCTCATCACCTACATCAACATGATCTGGTCCGCCCCTCTACAGGTGGTGCTGGCCCTCTACTTCCTCTGGCAGGTCAGTGGACGGCAGACCGTTAGCGTCAACCATTAGCACCATCCATTCGTGGTTCAGGAGCCTGACAAGTGGGCTAGTAGTCTGGAAGTTGTGGGTTTGAGTCCCGGCTGCCACTGTTGTGCCCTTTAGCAAGGCACTCAACCCCCCTAAGTGATTGATGCAAGTCGCCATTGATAAAAACGTCTGCTAAATTAATAAATGTAAATGTAATGCACTGACTCTTCCAGGGTATTGCTGAGTAAAGAGTGTCATGTAAGCCGGTATAACATTCTGTGATGCGGCCATTATTGTGGTCAACAGTGTCAAAAGTGTTTGTAGTCTTCCCTGATCAGACAAACTCTTATTTCCTTCTAGAATCTTGGGCCCTCTGTGCTGGCTGGTGTTGCTGTGATGGTGCTGATGGTACCTATCAATGCTGTCATCGCCATGAAGACCAAAGCTTACCAGGTTTGTCCACTCGCAGAAGGGTGGAAGGGTTTTAGCCAAGGAATACCTGTCCCAGAGATCTGAGAAGGGCTTAGTCAGTAAGGCTGTATAAGGAGAAGTCATTTAATATACAGTACAGAGGAGTCATTTGATATACAGTATTTTCCTTGCACTTGACTATACCTGAATGAGGTGTAATTTAACCTGACCGTAGAAAATATGCCAGCAATGCTTAAGTGATTAAATCTGACAATTCAGTTTAACAGCAGCTTAACCTCATCCTATGTGCTATACTCTATGGGAGGTATTCTCCCAGGAGCTTAAAGCCAGCCGCACACCGGTTCCGACAGCATTGCGGAGCACATTCGAATTCGACAATTTTGCCTAGCACCTAGCACAGTAGCCGGTGAAATTAACATTGGATGTCAATGGGTGGCTCCGACAAAATAGACTTGAATCGTAATTCACAATCGATGGCGGAAGAGTTCGGCGCTAATGTGCGGGGTTGCGTTGAAAACAATGGAATCGAATGTTGGAAGCAGAGTGCTGAGCACTGGTGTGGTCGAAACCGGGTGGCCTTTAGTCTCAAAAAAATGCTTAGTGCAGGCTGAAACTCGTGGAGCTAAGCACTTTTTTGGACCAAAGCACCTGGGAGAATAATGACCTATATGCTTAATACTTAATAGATAACTACTTCGCTAATAGCCAACAACCTATATGTATTTATATAAGTTGTAACTTAAAATGTAGCTATTTACCTTTAATAATTCTCTGTTGATTATTAGCCCTCATCATCGGCTGTCAGCCTATTGTGATGCCGTGATGTGTGAGTTTGTTTGATCCCTAATGTTATGCAGAAACACTGTTTGTGTTCACACCAGTGTTTGCCCTCGTCTTCCCCCCCAGGTGGCCCAGATGAAAAACAAAGACGAGCGTATAAAGTTGATGAACGAGGTCCTGAATGGCATTAAAGTGCTCAAGCTCTACGCCTGGGAGCTGGCCTTCAAGAGCAAGGTGACGTCCATCCGGGAGAGCGAGCTGAGCGTGCTCAAGAAGGTCGCTTACCTGGGCGCCGTGTCCACCTTTACTTGGGTCTGCGCTCCCTTCCTGGTGAGAAGAGTCACATCATTTGGGACATTTAGAGAGAGTGTGTGTGTGTGTGTGTGTGTGTGTGTGTGTGTGTGTGTGTGTGTGTGTGTGTGTGTGTGTGTGTGTGTGTGTGTGTGTGTGTGTGTGTGTGTGTGTATGTGTGTGTGTGTAGTGTGTGAGTGAGTGAGTGAACACAGGCATCTGTGAAAGTATGATTTTAAAAAAGTGTTAGTGCCAGTGTTAAAAAAAGAAGAGACAAAAAAACATTTTAATTCAGTCCTTATTACATATGTAGCCTTTTCTTGCCCTCTCTGTCTCTGTCTCAATCCTTAGTTGGCTTTCTACGGTACATAATACACTTTAGAACAGGGGTGGGCAATTATTTTGGTCGAAGGGCCACATTGGCGTTTAGATTTTCACTAATGGGCCGGGTGTTAACCGTCAACCAGTTGATGCCGGATGCCGTTTCAAACAGTAGCCTCACTTTCTTCAGAGGACATGTTAACATGCAGGGTTAAAAAAGGGGATTTGTATTTTATGACTACAACAAATTTGATAATTTAGGCCTATGATGTATGTCTCCTTGGCTAAAAAATAAATTATTTTACTTTGGGAAGGCTCCGTGGGCCGGATTAAATAGCTCAGCGGGCCGCATGTGGCCCCCGGGCCTTAGTTTGCCCAGGCCTGCTTTAGAAGAACCACTGTCAAAGGTGTTTTGTGTGTGCTTCTCACAAGTATCTGAAAACATAGGGTTTGTGTCCTCCACACCTTGATGGCACTCATTGTGGGGTGTTTTTGTCTTGTCTGTGTTTGTTGTCTCTCTGTAGGTGGCCCTGTCCACCTTTGCCGTGTACGTGCTGGTGGACGAGAACAATATCCTGGATGCCCAGAAGGCCTTTGTCTCCCTGGCGCTCTTCAATATCCTGCGTTTCCCTCTCAACATGTTGCCCATGGTGATCAGTAGCATGGTCCAGGTCAGTGGCCTCTCTCGCTGTGTCTATACATCTCTCATTCTTGCGCTCTCGAACTCTCTGTCGGTCTGTGTGTGGGTGTGTGTGTGTGTGTGTGTATGTGTGTGTGTGTGTGTGTGTGTGTGTGTGTGTGTGTGTGTGTGTGTGTGTGTGTGTGTGTTTGTCTGCCTCTCCCTCTATGTCTATTTGTCTTTCATTCTTACTCTCTCTATATATGTCTTTTTCTCTCTCGCACGGCCTATCGCTCTTTCTTTCTGACTTTCTCTCTCTGTATGTCTCTGTGTATGCCTCTTTTTCTTTCTCTCTCTGTCTGTCTGACTCTCTGTCTATCCATCTTTAATTCTTGCTCTCTGTCTATCCCTCTTTCATTTTTTCTCTCTCTCTCTCTCTCTCTCTCTCTCTCTCTCTCTCTCTTTCTGGCTGTCAGACCCTTTCTTATTGACCTGTATAGAGGTAGATGGAGATACTTTACTTACTGTATTGTATCCCAAAGGAAATGAAGGAAGGACCCGTGTCATTCACTCTGCCTGGTTGTATCTAAAATATGAATCTCTTAGAGGAGTTTGTATTGTTCTGATGGGAAGGATCTGTTTAAAAAGCATAAAGAACTCTTTAGGGCCTTTTTAGCTTGTTCCTATCAACAAGTCAGAGCTCCATAGCTAGTGATGTTGATGGTAGTGATAGTAGTACACAACATGCTGGCCAGAAAAACATCAAGTATTGTGCAAACAGTTGTTGACATTGATTTAATTACATTTGTGAAAGTAATTTGGAAGGAATTTTAACGGAGGTTCATGCTCCTTTTCTCCTCCTGTAATCTTTGGTAAATTTAGTGCATTTTCCTTTTTATGGTGTGATAACTGATTTGTGTACAGATGCATTTCTTGCCCTGAGTCTCGGGCAGCGGTTTCCCCTAATGGGTCAAGCCAAAAAGTAACATTTTTCCGAAAATTGTAGTTCCTTAAACCAGAAAGTCTGAAACTTAGTCATTTGGTTTTTTGGTAAAGGCAACATGTTATGGCGACTGGCTCTGTTGACCACCTTAGTGAATCATCACTGCCATCTACCATAACAGTTATAATTACCTTCACCGCGTCTGTCATCACCAAAATAGTTGTAAAAAAAAAAAGAAAAAATACCAAAACCATTTCTGTATTTACTGTGTGGCCCATTTGGTGTTCCTTGTCTTTTTGGATTTGCCTGTTTTGGGTACTTGGGATTCTTTTCTGCCCCCACGCTGGTTGAATCTGATTGGTTGTTTGGTGACCCCGATGTTGTCTTTCAGGCCAGCGTGTCCATGAAGCGCCTGCGAGTCTTCCTGTCGCACGAGGAGCTGGACGAGGACAGCGTGGATCGCAAAGCCATCACAGGATGTAAGTCGCTGAACTGTAGATTCTGTCCTTGTTCCATCCCTTTGGCTTGACTGTTGCAGCTTACTGCAGAACAGTGCAGAAAACTCCAATACGCTGCCCTGCCACACAGTTGGGTTGTTTATGGGAACGAAAACGCACTTGGCATATTAATGATTGCCACAGAATGCAGGGTTATCCATGATTCATTTCACTCATTTTGCTTTGGAAAGCAGTGAAAAGGAAACTTTTTGGGTGGAGTTGTTGATTTTGTAGATTTAGCTTGGTTTAACCAATCAGAGGTCATATATAGTGTTTACTGGGCAGGGTGGGCATTTTTTTCTACTTATGGTTGTTTATTTAAGATTAGTCATAAGTTCCGAAAGACTTGAGATTCCCATGCCATTGAGAATGGGGAAAAACATAGTCCATTGCAGTTTAGACATTTGAGCTTTTAACTTTTTTTCTGGTTAGTTTGTTAGTTAGTTAGTTAGTTGGTAATTCCATAAGAAATGAATGCATCCTGTATCATCCATTACCTAACAAAACCAGAAGACATATACACACATCAGCAACTACAGTATGGTGCAGCTGTGGTCAAAACTCCTGCTCAACAGGAAAATGTAGAAAGATAAGGGGAATGATCGGAGAGCACTCAACCCTACCTTTACATCCTCGACTGAGATCCTCTTGGCCACAGTACATAACCTCTAAGATCTCCATCATTGACTATCCACTGCTTTGGTCATTTAAAATCAGCTTTGACAGCAGTTGACCCTGCTCAAGTCCCTTCCCAGCACATCATTTAATGATAGGATGGATGGGCCATAGAAAGTCAGTTTTTTTTCTTTTCTTTTTTCTTTTGTTATCGTTTCTGTGTCTCGTCAACATGTTTACGTGTTTTTCCACAATGTGCTGTGGTATGGAGGCCACTGCCATATTCTAGTGGTTGTGAAAAGAGCCTTATGTAAGCATGGAGGTACTGTAGAAAACCCACCTGGACTCTGCAGTAGGCCCTCCTCTACAGGAGATGCATTGTCTGTTGAGTGAGGACATTTGGAATTAAAGGAGTATTCCTCCTTTTTATGAAAATGGATTATTCACCCCCTTACCTAAAGTTACATTTGTGGGTAGAAGCATTTTGGTCTTTTGGGGTTGTCAGACTAGGAAAACACAAGCACTGAGACCAAAATGCATTTAGCCACATATGTAACTCCAGATAAGACCATGAAGAACCCAATTTCATTTCAAAAAGGTGGAATATTCCTTTAAAATGATGAGCATGTTTATATCGGTAATGTTTAATGTCTGGTCAGAAGGAGAGGGCTTATTAAATCTTCCACATATCGGAATGTTATGGTTACAGTGTTGTGCAAGGAGTTTGAGGATAGAAGTTGGTGTAACCTGTACCATTCCAGTTTGTGGAGTTGGCTCTTATTTATCTTGAACATGTACTTAATCTATGTTTTTATCAAGTTGTAATGGTTGTTAAAATCAGGCACTGGAGAAAAGTCTGATGAAAACAGCTGTCAGCTGTAAGCCACTAGAAGTGTTTGCACAAGTCAGTATGCGTTTAGTCCAACATGTCATTAATTCATTGTTAATCCTATCCTCTGGAACGCACCAGGATAAAGTTAAAAGTAAAGTTAAAACCAAAGCAAACACGGCAGGTGTAGAAGATAAATTGCTGTGTGATTGAGAGGCCTCAGCTTCAGTAATATCATGCTGAATAAATTTCCTCAAATCAAACAATTTGAAAAACAATTTGAAACCCAAAACAAACACAGCAGGTGTAGATGGATGGCTCTGTGTGAATGAGTGCTATGAGTGCTCAGAGTAAGGGAAGAAAAGAAAAAGAAAAAAAAAAAAGTCTGGGAGCTACTGGGAGCCACTGGGAACATATCCTGGTGTTTGCACACTTGAGTGTCTCAGTCGTTGCTCACTTGACATTCTAAAGGCCCTTTGCCTGGGAACCAGTTCCACATCAATCATGATTGTGTTTGGGTCTGGCAATGAGCGATTGACCCTCCGTTTCTAAGGCTGTAAACAGCCTGAGATTATGATGTTAAATAAACTAAAGCATTAAACTGTTTCCAAAACTCTCTATGGAAAAAACAGCTAAAAACATATTTGATGTACTTGCAGTTGTTTACTCAATTTTAAAGAAAATATTTTTAATTATAGACCGTACCGCAGAGGGCTTCATGGGTTGTGAATCATGTTAAGCATACCACATGCTGGGTGAGTTGTTGTGATCGGTTCCTGTGCTGGGGTTTTGGTGATTTGGAAATGGGGATGCAGTGCCCTTGTTGCCAGACCCAACCTCAGTCTTTGATTGATGTGCGTTAGAGTACAGATTCTATGCCTGACTGGAGCCCAGACCATCTAGCCGGAGGAGCTCTGTACGTCAGACCTAACAAGTAAACTAAAGCTTCTAATGCAATGAAAAAATGCCAAGAATAGAGCTAGCATTGGCTCAGTCTGGAGAAAAGTCAGAGGTATGGAGAAACTTCAAGTTTGTTTGTCTACAATAAGACATGTTACTTAGTCAGGTATGGGAACCACGGAGCTACAGTATTTAAAATGGGACAAATTAAACATTCTCTTGTAATGAAGGTAAACATGCAGCATTTGTGTCAAGCGTAAAAGAATGAATGAAACATCTCATTTTGCACAAAGCTCAATAGTTTTTTTGTCCAGGATAGACAACACAACCGTGTTTGGCAGCAGAAAGATGTTGATACAAAAGAAAGGTTAACTTTGAGCAGCATTTTTGTAATCAACCTTTAATCAGAAATGGCTTCATTCAACAGGCTCTCCCCTTTGGCATACTGCTTGCTTATAACAGTAAAATGATGGGGACCATAACACAAGCACATGATGGTAGTCTTGTAGATAGGATGGCCTATGATTCAGTAATATCATGCTGAATAAATTTCCTCGAATCAAACAACCCGGAGTTGAAGTTGAACATGTCAGTTAAAACAGTAGGCCAGGATTGGACAGGCACGTGGTCATCACATCGGGAAGCATCAGGCTCAATTATTTTGGCACGTTGTGAGCTTTAATGTGTTTGGTTCCCAGGCTACAAGTGCCCATCAGGAACTGCTCACTGTGTTGTAGATGTACAGCAGCTTGAAAGTACATCAAAGTGTAAGGACAACATAATGTGTCTCTCAGTAAAGAGCTCTTTAAAGGGCCTGAGAGTGTGTGTGTGTGTGTGTGTGTGTGTGTGTGTGTGTGTGTGTGTGTGTGTGTGTGTGTGTGTGTGTGTGTGTGAGAAATAATGACGGCCATTGTGTCATGACACATGAATGAGGCTCTTGAGTACTCACTCTGTCTCTCTTTCTTTCTCTCTCTCTCTCTCTCTCTTTCCCTCTCCCTCCATCCTTATGCCCCCCTTCTCTCTCCTCCCTCCAGCTTCAGATAGCATCAGTATCATGGATGGCTCTTTCAGCTGGTCCAAAGGAGATGACCCCACTTTGAAGAGGTAAGGACAATGGCTGACCTCTTTGCTTTAAAAAAAACATCAATCTAATGTGGCTGCATGTCTGTCTGTCTGTCTGTCTCTCTGAATGTTTGGGTCAATCCCTCCCACCAGGGTGTCTTACTTTACTGTCATAGCAAGCAATTAGGTTGGTGTGAAATGATGTTTTTTACAATGTAATTCCTATTCATAAAAGCGATGATATATAGAATAAACAAAGACGCTTGACACTGCCAAAGCAAACATGGCCAGACTCCTAATTTTTGGTTTGGATCAGTGTGAGATTTGAGAGGATATTGCAGAGAATACTTCATCCTCGGCGTAAATCCTCAGTCAGCGACACGTGGCTGTGGTTGGCGTTGTGGTTGTTTGTAATCTTCTCGTCTAAACCGCGGAGGTGCGAGAACTGAGACACCTACAGTAGCTGGCAGCCATAAAACGTGGCAGATTTTTATATTTCACTTCCCAAACGGTGAGCTTAACAAGAAAGGAGACACAGAATTGCTCTCTGTTTAACATATATCCGAATTCTCTCTCTTCAAATTGAGAGTTCCTGACCCTAATCGCCCTCTCTGCCTTGACACAGCAAACCCATACATTCACTTACACTTTTTTTGGTCACCTCTGGACACTTTTACAATGTGAATAGACAGTCCATTGACAATTCTTCAATGTAATTCAGTCTCTCTTAAACACACGCCTCATGATGATGGTGATGATTGATGATTGATCATAGATATATAGTTATACTATATAATTTCGATGATGATGATGATGATGATGATATGGTTCCGGAACCCCTCTTCCCTGCATCACTCATTCTTGTCCCTTATTTACCCTTCATGCCTCTGCTGCTGCTGCAGCTTTTTCTGCTGCTGCTGCTGCTGCCTCTGGTGGCTGTGACCACCCCCTTCTATCCCTCCCCTCCCCCCATAAACCCCCTCTGATTGCCCCCCCGTCTCAGACTGCTCTGCCCCATGTGTCTGTTCCCCTGCAGGATCAATGTGCACATCCCAGAGGGCTCCCTGGTGGCGGTGGTGGGTCACGTGGGCTCTGGAAAGTCTTCGCTACTCTCTGCTCTGCTCGGGGAGATGCACAAACAGGATGGCACCGTCAGCATCAAGGTATGTACAGTAATTTCCCGCATATAAGCCGCATTGTGTATAAGCCGCAGGACAGTGTTTTATGCAAGTTAAAAAAACAAAACCATATTAACACCATATTAACTGCCCCCCTGTTTTAACCTCATAGCGGAAGAAATTTTGCAAAATCAATATATAAGCCGCGACTAATAGTCGGGAAATTACGGTAGTAGTATACTGTATAGTGAAGTATACTGTATAGTGAAGACAATGTCAAGACAGTGTGTGATATGATTTGGCCTGAAAATCAGTAGGTAGCGACTTTTTTTTAATTAGGCCAAATTGTATTTGATTGTAGCCTTGTATTTTGAGCAGGCTACAGACTGGAAGATGTCACAATAGTTATACAGTGAATGAATGTAACAACACAAAGTGGAAATAAGCAGTGAGGCCATTTCAAGTAGTCTTGCCATCATGTAAATTCATTCCAAGTTAGGTTTACGGTATGATTGAGGACGAGGAAAAAAATTACAGTTATCTCCAACCCCCATCTGACTGTTACAGCATCATTTAATGTTACACAAACGGGATGGTGCTGCCTAGTGCAGCATGGACACTTATTGTACCACTGTGAGCATAAGCTTCTCCCTTCTGCCTGTTTTTCGGATGAGACATTAAACAGAGGTCCAGACTCACAGTGGTCATAAAAGATCCCACGGCACGCAAGTCGCAAAGAGAGGGGGGTTCCTAGATGTCCTGGCTAGTCCCAACCTGATTCATTTAATCTGGCCCCCTCATCATCCCCCACTGTAATTGGCTCATTATAATACTTTCCCCACTCTCCACCTCAAGCTAGTGTCTGGCGCACAATGGCTGCCGTGCATCACCTACAGTAGGTGGGTCCTACACATTGGTGGTGGTTAGTGAGGTCCCCCTTCCACTGTAAAGCGCTTTGGGTGTCCTGAAAAGTGCTATAGAAATGTAAGGTGTTGTTCTCGCTGTGTTGCGGGGCTCAGTGGCCTACGTGCCCCAGCAGCGGGCTGAGCTACGCTACGCTGCGCCTGCTTTACCCACTGAGGTACACACCAAAAACCTGCCCTAATTAAAAACTCCCCTTGCTCTCTCTGTGTGTGTGTGTGTGTGTGTGTGTGTGTGTGTGTGTGTGTGTGTGTGTGTGTGTGTGTGTGTTGCAGGGCTCAGTGGCCTACGTGCCCCAGCAAGCCTGGATCCAGAATGCCACCCTGCGAGACAACATCATCTTTGGGCATGAGAAGAAGGAGGCGTGGTACCAGCGGGTGGTGGAGGCCTGTGCCCTCCTGCCCGACCTGGAGATCCTCCCTGGAGGAGATGGCACTGAGATCGGAGAGAAGGTACTGTATGTTTCACTCAGTGCCACCATCATGGCTACTAGGGCCGGACTGGGACTAAAAAATGGCCTGGGCATTTTTGGACATGGCGGCCCACCATGATTTTATTCAATAATAATAACGTTGTGGCTAGCTAAAATAACACTGTAAGTTGGGCATATTGCATGAACATGAGAGATTTAATTAAACTAGCCCAATATCCTTCATGAAAATTATTAGTAAATGACAGCCCTGGCCCAAAAATGACCGTCGGCCCACCGGGCATTGCCCTGTATGCCCTATGGCCAGTCCATGCCTGATGGCTACCATCATAGCATAATGAGTCAGACTTGTGGGTTAGAGATGGTTGAAGTGGGCAAAGCTCAACCAGTTTAAAGAATAGTTACATTAAAATCAAAGATACTTTAGGAAGGCAACAGGCAGGCTACAATCACACGTTTAGCAGACCGTTTTATTCAAAGCAACTTGCATGTGTTTTTGCCTGCTCATGTGGGAAGTCAGTATTTTTTTTTTAGTTTGCCAGTAACTTTGAAGATTTGTCAGCATTTGTCTGTTGGCTGGTGCTAATTTTGATCTTGGGTTATAACCCAGTCACACCATCATAGCTACCATTGTTTCATGCCAAGTAAAGTTTCCGGGATACGGATGAATGAATTAGTCAGAGCACAGTCAGCAAAAAAGTCATCCCGGACTACATCCCATAATTTAAAATTTTGCGCTTGTGTCAAAAGTGGCCTTGTGTCACAAGTGGCCTAGTGCAACAACTACTGTCAACATACTGTTTGTTTTCTGTTTTCTGTTTTGTTTTTCGGATGAATGAATTAGTCAGAGCACAGTCAGCAAAAAAGTCATCCCGGACCACAGTACATCCCATAATTTTAAATTTTGCGCTTGTGTCACAAGTGGCCTAGTGCAACAACCAATGAAGTTCCCCCTGCCCCACCCCCCACCCCCACTTGCTGTGAAGTGGTTCATCTAATACTGAGGGGTTGATAGCGATTTGAGAAAATTCACTGATCGACCACCCATAAAGCTCTCTAGGCCTTGGACTTGGACTGGAGTGCAATAAGATGAGGGGGTTTTAGAGAGTAGTTTCGGCGGTGTAAATCAAACATCGCAGGTTGATGCAAGCAGTTGCAAGCCATCGCAAAAGATTTACACGTGTTTCAAATCGCAGTTTCAGAGTTTTTAAAAACGTTGCTGAGTTTTAGAACCTTGCAGCCCGTCTCGTCGCAGATCTTTGGTCTATACAGTAGCCACCTTTAGTGGAACCAAAGATCATGGAATACTGACTAACTGCTTCAACCCTCTCTGGTTGTAGAGCCAGCCTGTCCCTGCTGACGGGACTGACAACATGGCTCAGCTCAGCTCACCCACACTGGCACCGCGAGCGAGCGAGCCTTTAATCCCCTGGGCGTCTGGCCTAGTCAGCAGACTTGGAGAGCCGCTGCGGGTGCCACTACTGCCGCCACTGCTGCTGCTGCTGCTGATGATGAGTCACTCGCTGGCCGTAGTCTTCCGTCACCAGACAGTGACCCAAGCCTATTATTAAACGCCCTGTAGTAGCCTCTGGAGACCAGGCTTAGTATAGTGCATTCCCCAGTGAATGGCGGCTTCAGAATGCTTAATCGCTGGCGAGTGAATGGATGCTACTGTGTTTTTTTTGTTTGTTTGTTTGTTTGTTTGTCAGGGCATCTTCCTTCTTCCATCCGTCTGTCTGTCTGTCTATTGGGTTTGTTAGTCACCACAGACTAACAATGATGCTGACTTGTCAGAAAAACATACTCCTTAAATATTTATGTTTATGAGAATGTACTTTAACATGCTTTTTTAAACAGGCCTTGTAAATGCACCGAATTTAACTAAATTTCCATCTCATAGTCCCTGTATTGTATTGGATATTGGATTTGTGTGTGTGTCTGTCTGTGTCTGTGTGTGTTTGTGCGTATCTGTTTCCACGGGTAAAATCACCACACACAAGCACAATACCTATAAACTAGCAACCAGCACATAAGCAGTATAAAATGGTCCTTTACAATATCCTCTGTGTATGTCTGTGTGTGTGTGTGTGTGTGTGTTTGGTGTGTAGGGTGTCAACCTGTCAGGTGGCCAGAAGCAGAGGGTCAGCCTGGCGCGTGCGGTTCACTGTGACTGTGCTGTCTACCTTCTGGACGACCCTCTCTCAGCTGTCGACGCTCACGTGGGGAAGCACATTTTCGAAAAGGTCATCGGCCCCCAGGGACTACTCCAGGGAAGGGTAAGGTTTTATTCTGTACAACTCAAGTAGGTTGTTGAAGCTGAAGCTTTTCAAATATTACTCATTTTGACATTACTGGATTTCATTGGTCATACTGGACAAACTGGATTTCATTGGACATATTGTATTTACTTCTTTAAGCAACCCATTCATTTACAGTGTCGTTACTTCAGAGTTCTTCTCTACACACACACACACACACACACACACACACAAACTCTTAAGCTTTTATTGTGTCCTCCCACAGACACGTGTGCTGGTGACCCACGGTTTGAGTTTCCTGCCCCAAGTTGACCACATCCTGGTGATGGTGGACGGTGAGATCACAGAGGTTGGATCCTACAACGAGTTGCTGGGGCGACAGGGAGCCTTCGCCGATTTCCTCCGCACCTACGCCAACGCAGAGCAGACTGAAGACACCACAGGTGACCCTCAGAACTACACACACACACACACACACACACACACACACACACACACACACACACACACACACACACACACACACACACACACACTGCTTGCTTCTGTCCCAACACCATCTAGTATATAATTAATGGTGACCACACAGAACTGCAAAATACAAACACTGATTGCTTCTGTCTGAACAGCAGCTTGTAATTCTAAATTTCTCGCTCTCTCAGTTCATTAATGGTTTTGTCCCACTCCACTACTGTGCTCTCCCTTCTACACTGGATATCAGTGGTTCTCAAACTTTTTCTGTCATTCCCCACTTTGGAAGGCAGAGAATTTTCACGCCCCACCTGGAAGGTTCAATTGGCGCACAATATCTCCGTGAAGAATACTTTGCGAGTGCAGGATTTTTGTCAGTGTTAGAATTTTCATGTCACTAATTTAAAGCCAAATTTCTGTCAAACCCCTCATCACAGTAACTAGCAAACACCATTGAAAAGCTCAATTTACTGTCATGTGCGCTTTTCTGACGAATAGCTATGAATTCGGGGGGCATGGTGCAGCCATTGGTCGAACGCAAAGAGATGTCTCACGCCCCACCTGTCATGAGTCTGCGCCCCACAAGTGGGGCCCGCCCCACAGTTTGAGAGAAACTGCTGTATATTGTGTGGGGTGTAGGCATGTCTTCACATGTGTGTAAGTCCACTACTGTGCTCTCCCTTCTACACTATATTGTGTAGGGTGTAGGCATGTCTTCACATGTGTGATAAGACATATTCTACCCTTATCTGGATATATCTCAGCATGCCATGTGTTCTGTATGGCGAGGAATATTGGGGTGAGGGAGGGTGTCAGGGTGAAGTCTGTGGATGCACACATTTGAACACTAAACAAGATTGGAACCTAAAGTAAGCAAAAGAACTTGGTGAACACACAAGGCAGTTTAGCAAGCTGATGAAAGTCGCCATCTTCTTAAGTGGTATCTTTTGTTGTGATCTAAGAGAAGTTTTCAAATTCCATTTGTGCGGGATGTTAAAAGCTATGTACTGTACATCATAATGCATACAGTAGACCTGGATGGTTTGTTGATACAACTTCTGTGTGTGTGTGTGTGTATGTATTTAACTGAACTCCCATCAAAATGATTACTACATGACAGAAGTAGTGGCTAATTTAGAGTACACCTCATGATGTGGCATATGTTTGTGTAGTGGAATCTGTAGATCATTCTCTGTAGATGATCTAGTATGTGAAAATGTACAGAGGTTCATAGTATTGGTCCTCTTATTTTTATGACCAATAATAGAACAGTTCACTGATGGCATGACTGCCACTGTAAGTCATTTGTCATAATCTACTGAAGCCCCCTAGTGGCCAAACTGTGTATTGCCAATAATTTGCTGATGTCCAGGGCTCCAATATCTTGAAGTCATATGTTTGATATTTCTTGCAATTCAAACCACATAAGAATTTTCTATACACATAGAACTGATTACTGATGCACAATTTGCTTTTATTCACTTCAGTTGTAATTCAGGGTTTTGATTTGATTTGATTTTATATCATATGTTTTGCTGGTAAAGGTGTGAAATTGTCCTTACATTCTACTCATAAAGGTAATTTAAAAAAAGCCCCACAGTGACCACAGTAGGAAATCTTGCAGTGCAGTGCAAAATGGACCCCCTCTAAGCGGAGCTTCAACAGGGCCAGAGCAGGCTGGGAGGCTGGGAGGCCGGGCTACCCCCCACACAGCCAGGCTCTATCTAGTCTGTCCTCCCATCTGGCACTGCTGAGGGGACCTCTCACCATCACTGATTATAGCCTCCCGGGTTGTTTCTGGCGTTGTGTTTGTGTGTGAGACTGGACAGGAGTCAATCACACACACACACACACACACACACACACACACACACACACACACACACACACACACACAGAATTGAATTCTCCAGTATTTCCAGCCCCCAGTCAGGCTTCCAGAGACAGCTGGGTGAGAGTAGGCCTCTCGGGGGAAACCTAGAAGGTTGAGGACAAACAACACAGACAGTTGGAAGCCTCTAAGTAAAGGAAGCTTTGGCTGTCTAATGGTGGCGTAGCATTACTGCAGTACATACTTGCTACATATTCAGTGTGCTTACATACTTGCTACATATTCAGTGTGCTTACATACTTGCTACATATTCAGTGTGCTTACATACTTGCTACATATTCAGTGTGCTTACATACTTGCTACATATTCAGTGTGCTCTTTTAAAATGAGTCAGGCCTCCTGCCAGGTCTTGAGCTCAACCAGATCTGCAGGATGTGTAAAATAACTTTTCTCTTGCAGGTTTTTAGGGGGTTATTTTATGATTGCATTTAACATATCTGACGTATCAAGTCGACGCATGATGTTATTCATTTGTTACACACACCATCAAGTGAAATGTGAAGAAAAGCAGTGTTGACAGAAACGTGATACTTTTCCAGCATCCACCCACACACACACACACACACACACACACACACTCAGTAAGGGCGTTCCTTCATCACACTCCCAGTCTACGTCTTCCTTTTGATCTAGTGTGTTTCTGTTTGATCCATTCATCAAGTCTGTACACACACACACACACACACACACACACACACACTCACACTCACACACACACACACTCACTCACTCACTCACTCACTCACTCACTCACTCACTCACTCTCACTCACTCACACACACACACACACACTCTCACTCTCACACACACACACACACACTCACACACACACACACACACACACACACACACACACATCACCTCCTCAGCCTGGCTCCTCTGTGTCCCTCCATCCTCTGGTAGAGACATGTGGTCCTGTTTGATGTCATGCCTGCCTTTATGTGTTCATGTGTTTTCATTTCTTTTGTCCTCTTTTGTCCTTTTTTTCTGTTTTTGTCCCCTTTTTTCTCTCTCTCTTTCTCTATTTGTCTTCCACTTGCTGTTCAGCAGATGGGTGGAAGCGAGAAGAGGAGGAAGAGGAGGAGGAGGAGGGGGGAGATGAAGGTTTGAAGGGGTGTGAGGTCCCGAGGCCCTATATGGCACTACAGTATGCTAGGTCTGCACGACTTGCATGGCTGCTGGAAAGAGAGACTTTTGTTTATGTCTGGTCTGGTGTGGCCCTGATGGTTGTGCAGTCGCTAATGGCCTGCTATGCTAAGCTAAGCTAAGCTTAGCTAAGCCTACAGTGAGGGGCCACAGATGGTGTTGGAAGGAACACTTTGGCTGTCACTTTGGGCAAAATAAAAATCCACCCAGTAATAAGGAGCTGTCTGCAAGACTGTACAGTACTACCACTCCTCTAGTGTTATGTATCGACACACAGGCTTGTTATTGGATTTGGACATTACATCCAAACGCTTGTGTGCCAAAGATGGTAAATTAAGAGATTTTTTTTGAGTGTCTGGTTCTGGAGACTTGCAGAAAGTGTTTATTATTATTATGGCCCACACAGAATTATTAGTAGCTGTTGTTTCCCTAGTGCACCATCTCAAGGTTTGGACTTGAGATTGAAGCAAGAGCTTTTCCTTCCCCAATCCATTTCTTCCTCTGCATGAGACGAGGGGAGCAAATCGGTTGTGTAGGTCTATTCGCCAGAAATAGAAAGTGTTAAACAGTGCAAGTTGTTTTTACCTCTGCCAAGGAAGTTATGTTTTCGGTCGCGTTGGTTTGTCTGTCTGTCTGTTTGTCTGTTTGTTTGTCAGCAGGATAACTCGAAAAGTACTGCACGGATTTGGATGAAATTTTCGGACAATGTGTATATTGGGACAAGCTAGAAGTGATTCGATTTTGCTGGCAATCGGTGACCCAGAACATGATCTGGAATTTATATTGAATCTGCGACCACATTGCCTTGGCGGAGGTCTGCGCTCTCTGAGCGCTTTTCTAGTCTTAAGCTTTTTTTTTTTTTTTTTTTTTGGTTACACTATACCAGTCAGATGTCTGAAAACAAGCTAGTGTACTTTAATGGTCTGTACACGTGAATAATTGAACAGCTTCTTAGAATTTGGCATGCATGGACAACCAGCCTTTCACTTTGAGGCTTTTGCAATTTAAAGGACCAGATGGTTTGACCGTCAGACTAATAAAGTTTAAGAGAGTAGTCAGTATTGACCACAGAAGCCAAATTTTACCAAATGAAGTTCTGCGCTGTTCTGTTCTGTTCTGTTTCTTTCTCTGTGTTGGAATGTGTCGCCACAGCATGTTCTAACAACAGGGCTCGGCAATCCGTCTCCGAGTCCAATGAGTCTATGACCCCAGATATTACCATTTAATAGGACCAGTGGTTAATTGCATCTAAGCCCTTAAACTAAGAGTCTATTGCATGGTCATTGCCTTGACAAACAACAGTTTAAAACCCTGTCTTGACAAGGCATACTCTTTCGACTGGTAGTGGTAGATTGTAACCAAAACAAGGAATTCGGACCACCTGGATTTGATGGGGTAAATGCTACCCTATGTTTAAGACCACCACCTTCATCCCCCCAAATGTGGTAGTCACTAGTGGTGTCTTCGCTGTACTAGTGATCTTTCCTGAAGAGATGGAGTGTGTGTGTGTGTGTGTGTGTGTGTGTGTGTGTGTGTGTGTGTGTGTGTGTGTGTGTGTGTGTGTGTGTGTGTGTGTTGACCCTGTGTCTGGCCTTTGTGCATTGCAACATCAGCACCGTCATTCATCATGGATTACGTGCATGGATCCTATGGTTGTGAAGATGATGCAAATGTTTCTTATGGCTTCAGCATTATTGTGTGTGATCAGTCAGATGGCCTCTGTCTCAACATGGGCAATAGATCTTCAAGGGTTTAGGTTGGTTTGCGGTGTTGCCCAAATCAAGCCCAAATCCTGAAAAAAGGTGACTCAAAGATCACTTCATGATGAAAACTTAAACTTCTATACCTCTTTTTAGTGTCTTTTTTTGTGTGTGTCTAGCATATTGTACCAGTAGCGTGTTTGGGTCTCTTTCAGTCATGGCGAAAGACTTTGCTTGTTTAGGCCTTGATGTGATAGCAAGACTTTTATCTTTTGGTGGTTGATGAAAATGTCTTTGAATGCAAGTGTCTCTTGAGTTGAAAGATTGACGTTTTTCAACCAGCATGCAGTTTTGAGAGTGAGGATGCTTCATGCTTGTTGAAATCTGAATTGGATCATGGCTGGGCTTCTCGATTATTATGGACAGATTAAAGATCACAATTATTTTTGTTATATGACATAATTTGCTCTATGACTTTGGGAAGTGTTCGCTGGTATTCCCCCTACACTTTGCTGGTACTTCTTTGATAGTGGATTTGCAGAACTGAACAATTCCGTTTCTGTTACATTAGACCAAAAATCCCGATTTAAATGAATCATTCATTGTTCATTAATTGTCCAGCACTTGATGATGGTTGGTAAATTGTGTGCAAGTGTTTTGAGATCCCCTCAGCATGGTGGCTTTGTGAAGTAAGACTTTCAGTAGATATTTCTCACAATATGCCCCTCTGCTCTCTCAACAGACACTGCCACACGGAAAGGTCTTGAAAATGGAGGTCCTGCTTCCTTGTTGGGGTGAGTTCTCATTGTCTTTCTAAAAATCTGTCGGATTTGGATTGGCGAGCGAGTAGGATAAAAATGCATAGAGTAATCAGTGCTAAGTTGTTAAAGGAAATGTCTGGAGTGAGTTGCCCAAATTTACTGTGTCCTGTGAATTTTATAGAAGGCATTGTCAGATTCCCATTGTAGTTCTCTTTCTCATTCTCTTTAAGCTAGCGTAGCTGCCGGTTCCAAATTTGTTTTTTGTTGGAATGGAATGGAATGGAAAATCTGTTTATTTGAAAAAAGCAGGGACAGTGCACAATAAACATTTATCCTGAAACACAGGAGAACATGTCATGCGCCAGGTTGTAGCATCAATGCTAATTCGCACCTGTGGTCCCTGGGCAAGTATATTAAAAAGGCATAAAATAAAACACAAAATAAAATAAATAAGACAGGACTACAGACTATTTAGATGGCCACAGTATAACCAGCAGGCTAATAGAACAGTTGTAATGTTGTTGCTCTTCCAACTGACAGCGCTGGACATAAAGTATGCTAGACTTTTCCTTTTATTTTTTGAGGTATTTCTTATTGAGTTGATAGATTTAGATAGCTAGTATAAATTAACTATGAATTGGTTCTTTACATAACACTTATACACGTATATGAAACAAGGTTCTGTTTGATAACATGTTATCAAGGACAGTGCTGAAGGTCAATGGGTTGTCCTCTCTAAATTGTCTCTTTCATTTTGAAACGGAACAGGTACCTCTGAAGAATTACAGCTTAAAATAAATACAGTCATTTGTCGGGGTTGTTAAACTTAATACAGTATGATTTGAAAAGCCACAGTGTGAATAAAACATAAAACAGCGGGACAAATTGCAATCTGAAAAAGCGATAGCTCTTTAACTGTGACACCTTGACATAAACCTGGCCTTCTCCTGATAACATATCTCTGTGTGTCTGCTGTTTGCTGTGTCCACTGTCCATCTGCAGACAGAGCCAGAGCACGCTGACCGCTGCAGGCTCGGCCAAATCCCTGTTGAAGACCGAGAGTACGGGAGCGGACGCCAAGAAGAACTTCAAGCCGTCCGAGGCTGCCAAGCTGACTGAGGCGGACAAAGCCAAAACTGGCCGGGTGCGAGAATAACTCGTAACTTTACAAGTCGTCGGTTTTAGCGGTTTTGGAACGGTGCTAGAACAAGAGGTGTCACCAAGCGCATTCTCTGCGCGTTGGTGTTAACATCATGAAATATGTTTTTGAATGTTTGTTGAAGTATCTGAAAGATTCCTACACCTTTCTTTTTCGAGAAAGGGATATGTTGATTATTGAATTGCCTGTACAGTATTAGCCACCTTGTGACGCAATTGTTTCTCTCTCTCTCGCTCTCTCTCTCTCTCTCTCTCTCTCTCTCTCTCTCACTCTCACACACACACACGCACAAACACAGGTGAAGCTTGCTGTATTCTGGGAGTACATGAAGGCCATCGGCGTGTGTCTGTCGCTGACCAGTATCTTCCTGTTCTTCGTGCACCACCTGGCCTCTCTGGGCTCCAACTATTGGCTTAGCTTGTGGACGGACGACCCGGTCATCAACGGCACGCAGCCCAATCGCGACATGCGGCTCGGGGTGTACGGAGCTCTCGGCCTCTCACAGGGTAAGTTCTTGCATGCTGCATTCTTATTGGTCACTGGATGGTCTAAGGTTTTGTCCTGCTTTGAACAGCCTGATCTAGGTTTGTCCTGCTCGGCTCTGTCATGCTCGGATGTTCTCCTACTTTGGTTGCACAGGAAGCCACCTAAAGCTCTAATAATGTACTTCTAACTAAACACTGTAGAGTTTCAGTGTTAAAGTGACATGGATTTCAATCAATGTGAAGCAGGGATGCAAACTGCGCGCCTTTTGGCGGATGCCGCTTTTTTCACGGCTGTCTGGGGAACTTTTGTGAATCGTGCAGATCCGCTGAGTTTTTTTTAAGGGGGGGAGGGGGTCTGAGGTGTGTGATTGTGTAGTAGTGCAGACGCATCATTTGACCTGGCCATTCAATTCGAGGCTGAAGCCCTGTCAAGTTCGGCTTGACAGCAATAAATGCAGTCGGTGAAAACCGCTACAAAATCTGTTCTGACACGTATGCAATAATTTTGCTGCAAATTCCACGTCTTTCAGATGCATATGCCTGTAGTGCCAACGTTTGCAGACCTTGTTTTTATTCATAAGAAAAGTTGGGCCGTCTCATCCGCTGTTAAACACAGCTTAGTTATGGGCTACATGCGTAATGCACTCGACTGGCTTCAAACCTTTCCGATGGGAGGAGTTCGCAACAGTCAAACATTGTTTAAGCTACGCAATCAGCTGATCCGATAGTTCGGGCATTCGGGCATTCACATAGACATCTCTCACATATATCTCTCTGCGTATTGTTCCATTCATTCATTGTTCCATTTCTTCTCGTTCATGCACGCGTGCACAGGGTTTCCCGCAGTGCATTTAGGCGGCTACCTTGCCAAAAGCTGCACCTTGCTTAGTAACGATCCCCGGACTTTTTTTTTTTTTTTTTAGCATTGGCCCATCTTATATATGGAAGCCCATTTTCGCCAGTAAAAAAAGTGGTCAGAAAAAATCCAAATTATGAGATAAAAAGTCACAATTTTGAAATTAAAACTCTAAATTTTGGGAAATTAAGTCTAAATTCTGATATTTCAAAGTTAAAATTATTAGAAACAAGTGACAAATAGCATTTATTCATCAAGTTGAATTTAATTCAGTGACAAGTTAGGATAGGGCACATAAGCATGGCTGTACAGCAAGTAGCCTAATTGGTACAATGGCAGATGACAAGTTGGGCAACTTAATGACTTTAGAAGCCAATAGCCTTGGGGCAAAGGTTTCTTTTTTATATTATTGATAGCCTATTACTGTTTAAAACCTCAAAATTAAGTTTTATCCCATTACCTGATTAATTGTTGAAATAATCAACAGAATAGGCTACTCGATTCCAAAAATATATGATGGCATTAAGTAGCATCATTGTCATTCTCACTAGTATCATTTATTTGTTCAGTAAATAAAATAAGGCTGTGGCAGATTCCTCCCCCTAGTCATATACCCACCCTACATCATCACTCACGGCGACGCCCCCTCCCCCCTGGTCAATCGTCAATCTCACTCCTTTTTGACCATACCTCTGTTTGCATCCCTGTGAAGCACAAAGTCGAATGAACCTAAATCACAAGTGGGTTTTGTATATTGTCAGCCATTGAGAAAATATTCTTTTGGGTGGCTTTTTTTGGGTGTGTTCTGTTACAATTTGATTTACTTATGCCATGTCAGTTTTACAAAGTGACTGATGCAGTTTTACAAAGTGACAGTTGCAATCCTATTGTAGTATTAGGTAACTTATATTTTCTGAATTCTTTCTTAAGCCATCAGTGGAGAGAACTAGTTTTTTAACTAGTTCCATTCCGAATTATTTTTAATCTTGATACTATGTTGTGAACCAGCCTGCATTTCTCCTGTTTTTCTTTTTTTTTTCTTTACCAGCGTCATAAACAAAAGGTGTTGAGTGCACAATGCTACAACTGCTGATTCATAGGGGAAAAAACTGCTATTTTAGGTCAAACCAGTTTATTTTTGGAGAAAATGCGCATAGAGGTTTAACCTCTTGACCGTAAAAAAAACAAACACACATCCAGCTCTGTTTTGGCTGAAAAGCTCTAAGTGTCAAATCTAGGTGACCTACTACCCGCCCCATCCATACCATCACATATATATTTAAGCAAACATCTCCTACATAACAGTGCTCTGCTACTGTAGTGCGGTAGGACCCGATGACAACGTGTTCAAGCTCGCTGTTGTGGAAGAATGTTTTTAGATCGTGCCAGAGACGGAATTGGCAATATGACTTTTGGTGGTTCCAAGGAACTAACCTAAAACCACACTGCAACCAGGTAATTAAGATAAGCGTCTGCCAGTATCGTTGTAGGGCCGCACGACAAACGCTGACCAGTGGTTCAGGCTCGGGGCCTATCATTGACTTTGGTTGAATCGTAAACAGTGGTGCAACAATACGGCTGTGTCTCAGAGGTGTAGCAGGATGGACAGGGCCGTTAGTGTCATGTCAGTGTCAGTTGTTTAAAGATCGATGCTGATTGTGTTTCATGTATTCTTAATTAAAGGTACACTGTACAGTTTTTGCTGTAAATTACAGTAGCTACATAAAAGGCATACAAAGTCTTAAAAAGTCTTTGGATCTGCAAGAACATGCTAATGATGTTTGATGCCAAAAAAGTTAGCAATGAATGCCATGCTGTATTTAGGTTATCTTTTATTTAAGTGGTTTCTGAACCCCCCACCCAGAACTACACAACACACATCCTGGATGGCTGGTGGGAACAAAACTTGACTTGAAATCAATTTGGACATGATGCCAAAAAACAAATTCTCTGTTAAACAGGATACCTCAAATAGTGGCGAGGCCAGAACTAAGAATTCATGAAGTAATTACAAGGGGGAAAAACTACGGAAGCACTTTATAATAACCGTCTTCTATAAGGTTATTAAATAACTTATTAATACCAGTAAGTAGTTAGTTAACTGTTAATACATAAAAGTTAATAGTTAAGTAAAAGTAATTTTTGAGAAATTTCACAGAACAGTTCATTAGTTAGTTAGTAAACAGTTAGTTTACAGTTTGTTTTGGCTAAATGATAAAATGGAAAAATGTCATGGAATTAAGTCATCTTACTGATTGAAACCACTAACTCTCATATTAATTTCTTACTGATGTTAATAAACTATTTAATAATCATTTATAGAGGACAGTTATTATATATTGCTACCAAAACTACTTGGTGTTGCTGAATGTTATGCAACAAAGCAAAACTAATCTCATTGTTTGAATGCCAGCGATGTCTGAATATGGCTGTATTCCTTCAGACAGTTACACCTGTAACAACATGAAACGATCATGAACATATTATGACACTTTAACATGTTTATGATTATTGTCATTAGCTGTCATATGGTTTTTGTAATGTAAAAAACGAATGACACTTAGTGACAATAATCATGAACATTCTAAAGTGTCATGTCATGTTTACGGCAGGTCCACGTTACGCATATTTTGAAACCTTAAATAAAGTGTTACCAAAAAGACGGTCTTTCCTCCCCATCTCATCCTTGTGTTTCGGCTTCTCTCATTTCCCTAAGGTGTGGCGGTGTTCCTGTACTCTGTGTCGGTATCCATCGGCGGTGTGATGGCGTCACGCTACCTTCACGAGACCATGCTGTACAACGTGCTGCGCTCCCCCATGTCCTTCTTTGAGCGCACGCCGAGCGGGAACCTGGTCAACCGCTTTGCCAAGGAGACAGACACCATCGACTCGGTCATCCCTAGCATCATCAAGATGTTCCTGGGCTCCATGTTTAACGTCCTCAGCTCCTGCGCCATCATCCTCTTCGCCACGCCTTTCGTGGCCATCATCATCCCGCCCCTGGGCCTCCTCTACTTCTTCGTCCAGGTTTGTCAGCGTTCATACGCCTCTCTGTGCATCCAGTTTCTGCTTTTCTTCTGTCAGTCCATTTTTTTTTCTTTTCATCCATCATTTGAGATGTTTAATCAGTAATAATACAATGCTTTGAGGGTATTGCCTTGTGCTAATAGTTTTAAGTTGTCCATTTAAAGGAACTCTGTGTGTCTTTAATGTAGCTTGTTCACTAGTTTTACAGCAAAAATGGCACAAACATTTTTCTGGGGATTCTGGCACTACTAGATCATGCTAATGCTATATTATCATGGTGTAAAGTTGCCTAGTGTCCCTTTAATGTGCTGCATTGGTCTCAGTTGTCTGCAGAATTCTATACAGTAGAGATACAGTGTTGTTAATAATAGTAGCACAAATCAACTGTCCTTTGTTTAATTTTATCCTCTAATAAGCTCTTATAAACACTTCTTGCTGTTTTATATATTGATGAACTTATTATATTACAGTAATTTCCCGCATATAAGCCGCATTGTGTATAAGCCGCAGGACAGTGTTTTATGCAAGTTAAAAAACAAAACCATATTAACACCATATTAACTGCCCCCCTGTTTTAACCTCATAGTGGAAGAAATTTAGCAAAATCAATGTATAAGCCGCGGCTAATAGTCGGGAAATTACAGTACTATATGCTTGATGTTAAATGTTAATGAATGGACAAGTTGCTACGACACTCAACACAACTTCCCTTGTCTCTTGTGCTGCAGCGTTTCTACGTGGCGTCGTCACGGCAGCTGAAGCGCTTGGAGTCGGTGAGCCGCGCACCTGTGTACACACACTTCAACGAGACGCTGCTGGGCACAAGCGTCATCCGGGCATTTGGCGAACAGCAACGTTTTATCCGTGAGAGTGACGGCCGAGTGGACCACAACCAGAAGGCCTACTACCCCGGAATTGTGGCCAACCGGTACGCCCATTCTGGCGCTTTTTAATGGTGCTATGAACATACAAACCATGACCATGATCAATCAGTTTTCACCATGTACTGTATACTATGTATACACAGTCCGTACTCCAAATCTTCCCAACTACATTTTGATGGTGATGCAAAATCCCATGTAATGATCATGTTAGGTGAACATTTTACTTTTGGGGTCAGAACTTCTCCTTGAAAAACTGAAAGTTAAAAAACTAAACTATTTGGCCATAGGAGACACATGAAATGAATTGGAAGGAAAAGTGGGAAGCCAAAGTCAACATTCATATGTCTAGAAAATATAAAATCTGCAAATCTGCAAACTATCAGGCAACAAAACGTACCACATTGAAAGGTAAATAGCAGGTATACATAACTGTGTCTTCTTTTTTATTATTTATGTCTGTTGTTTACTTTGAGAGAGGAAACCTTTTTTATTTACATGTTTTGCTAACAGTTTTTACAAGGAGTGTATTTCTCTTGCGTAAGGTCCATCTCCTGTTGCGCACCGACAGTGGCGAAAGGTCCAGGCTCCACGGTTTAATTACCCCTGTGTTGTCTCCCGCCTTCCCTCTGCTCTTAGTGGTGTTGCGAGGGCTATTCTTGGGGCCGTTTTTATCGCCTCGGTTTTGAAGGATGTATGTGCTGTGCTTCCTGCGGTAGGTGGCTGGCCGTCAGGCTGGAGTTCGTGGGGAACTGCATTGTGACATTCGCTGCACTCTTCGCCGTGATCGCCAGAGACAACCTGAGCCCCGGATTAATGGGCTTGGCCATCTCTTACGCCCTGCAGGTCAGTTGGGTTGGGGTCATTAATTTTTTATTTTTTATTTTTTTTAATCTTATTTAATGACTCTCCACTCTAAGCTCATTGTGTCTGTCTATGTATGCCATATGAAATGTGCCATATAAATAAGACTGACTTCATTTGAGATGACATTTATTCATCTAGCGGACACTTTTATCCAAAGTGAATTACAAAAGAGGGTTAACAATCAAGCTACACAGAAGAAACCTTCAAAAGAATACTAATAATACCATTATTATAGTAGAGCCGTTTCTCAGCAGCCTTTATTTCCAAGAAGTTGCAGCACAGCAGGTGCCACCAATGACGGCCAACAATATTCTGACTCAGTAGCTGTTTCTGAAATGGCATACTGCTGTGTTCCATACTGCATAGTATGCACCAGTACTCAGTGCAGCACACACTACTGCCTCTCGCAATAATTACTTAATTGGCTGCAGGTGCTGCTTGACTGGCTCAGATGTCTTATATCTGCTCCCAGTATGCAGCATCACTACAAGCAGCAGAAAAGGCGTGCTAACCACATGACCAGTACCTCATTAATTAATGGACTACAGGTGCTCTAGCTGACTGAAAGTCAATTGAGCCCCATACTCACTCTGTGCTGACTCATATATCACGTACCTGCAAATACAAGCGCTCGGGTGGTAAACTACAGAGATTAGTGCACTGACGAAAGCAGTTAATGTTAATTCAATGTCAATTGTTATTTGTAGAGCCACTTGAAATAGGCCAGTGCAGTTGTCTCGACGGTGCTTGTTGACTAGACAGTACGTGAAGCTTGCTCATGAGAAACGGGAGCAAGGAAAAGACTCACTTCAACATGTTATAAAGAATCAATTAATAATTTCTCACAAATGCCGGACAGACAAAAACTGTATTCTTACTTATGTTCTTCCTGTTCTACTCTTTCTCTTTTTTTTTTTTTAACCTCCATCTGTCTCGACACTGCTGCAACTGTTACTGTCTTGATGTGTATCAAAAATGTGTTGGTCTCTCTCTCCATATCTTTCTCTTTGTCTCTCTCTCTCTCTCTCTGTCTGTCTCTGTCTGTCTGTCTCTCTATCTCTCTGTCTCTCAGGTCACTGCCTCTCTGAACTGGCTTGTGCGGATGTCGTCCGAGTTGGAGACCAACATAGTGGCAGTGGAGAAGGTGAAGGAGTATGGAGACACCGAGAAGGAGGTCAGTAGAAAGTCAGTTAGCCATCAGTGCTTCATTCAGTCAACAAGTCACTCTCATTTGATTGACTGAAGTTTAACTGCAGACAAGTTACTGTACTCTACGCCGCCCTCAATGAAACCGACTTGAGATGTCAGTAGAGATGTGATGACAGATCACTGGCGGGCGAAAGAGTGATTCCTAAGATGTGCTGAAGACAAGTTACTGTGCTCTGTGTTTTGTCAAGCAGTAGGCCTACTGTTCTCCCT
>JAODXP020000015.1:4987686-5015186 GCA_027497455.2 Sardinella longiceps
CTCACCCTCTCACTCATACCTGTAAAGGCAGACCATCTCTTTCCTGTCCCCTCACATCTCTTCTATCATCTGTAGACATTGCATGTCTTACATGATTACAGATGTACATGAACCTGAGTAACCCTGGCCATGAATACATTCTAGCTTGCACGTATGCATAAACGCATGGGCACACACACACACACACATACTACTGTACACCAACATCATCTGTAGTTGTCAAGGGAAACTCCAGTAGCATTTAGTCAAACCATGGACCACTGTGAAAAATACACACACACACACACACACACACACACACACACACACACACACACACACACACACACACACACACACAAACTGACTGCACGTTGTTCACAGATTTGCACGTAGCACAGTATAGAATTTCATAAAATATAAGGTATGGCCACTTGTGGGCACTGAGATGTATAGCTGTGGCGTGCTTAAGCGTCTATTGTGGGGAGAGAAGCTGACAGTAAAGAAGTGTAAAGTAGGTCACACATGTGGTGCTGAGGGCTGGGACCAAGCTGCCAGAGCGGCCATTTCCCTCCATACAAGAGATCTCATGTCTCCCTCAGAAAACAACAACACTACCAAACTAGGGGATTTTACGGGAGCTGCCCGTAAATTATTACGGGATTTTGTTGAGCCACAAACCAACCTATGGTTGGTGCAACTGTATAATTTCCTAATATACTACTAAATACCGTAATAAATGTGGTTTTGGGAGAAATCGGGACATATCGTTTTACAGGACATGAGTGAGTTATGGAACAAACAAAATAAAAAGATCTATATCACATTTACATACTCAATGTATTTACTGTATGTATTATTCTCCACATACTGCATGCCTGCCTGTTTATTCAGAGAGGAAAATGCATAATGGAAGGGCCTGGTTTCCCGCTCATCCGGTGTGTGCAGTGACACAACCAGACCACACCACACCACACCACCTCCACAGTCCCCACAATCATCCCATCCCGTCCCGTCTCCTCCTCGGGCTCCTCAGGCCAAAAGTCCCACTTCAGCATTGCCCTCGTTGCACCCTTCCTCACACAACTGCGTCAACAGTGTGCTCAGGTTGCCTTTTTAGGGGAAGTCATGGATATTACAACAACTCCCAGAACAATATTTGCAACCTTTTGGTCATGCTTTAATTTGGATTCTGTTTGTGCTCTTAAGCCCTTTGGGTGATCTTTTTTTTGCTCATACAAAAAGGTCAGAGGCAGATTTGGCCACTTGAGTCAGCACAAACAAGGATTTTTGTCTCCAGGCGATGGTGTCATTCTCGCTGTCCAGACAATGAAGAGCCATCATGAGCTATCATTACATGATAATAATGCTTCACTTTAATCCTCCTCGTTTCCTACTTTAACCTGCTTACACAACATGAAACACTTGAAACAATATTTGTCTAAGAAAGGCGTATACTGAACTAATGCTGATTTCCGACTGAAAACATACCACACTCAGCAGATGAGGCCAGGAACAACAATTTCTCACAAAAACAATATGCATCATCCTGCTAACTGAACGTTTTAGAAACTAAGTAAAAACCCTAAAAAAAAGACTAAAGTTCTGCATGTTCCGTTGTCATCTTAAGACTAAAGTTCTGCGTGTTCTGTTGTCCTCTTCCAGGATCCAGTGCTGTTCTCAGGCACTCTTCGTATGAACCTTGATCCGTTTGATTGCTACTCTGATGAGGAGGTGTGGAGAGCTCTAGAACTTGCTCACCTGAAGAACTTTGTCTCTGGTCTCCCCAACAAACTCAACCACGAGTGCTCCGAGGGTGGAGAAAATCTCAGGTAACCATGGTGATGAGACATACTCTTTTCTCATTGCCTTTTCAAAGGCTTTTCAAATACTGTTGGTTAAATTTAATCCATGCTCTTTTAACTTTTGAATAACAATTGTAACAAGCAATTGCACTGGGGAGAATGACATTATATTGATTGAAAGGCTGCCCATGTTTACAAGCTACTCCAGTGTCCATGGGCTTTGTCAAGTTAATGAATGAACAAACCACATGCATCATCTCTTGTAAAAATCCAAAGAACCGCGGCCAGGAACACAACTCCGGAGGGAATCATTGCTGGGAATGGGCTGGGTCTCATACTGACTCATCTGTTGTGCCTGTTAAGATGACTAATAGATTGGCTACCCACTGTGCTGGCTTACTCACATTCCCAAGTGGAATATCAGTTGGTTCAGTACCCTGCTGTTACCCAAATATTCATTTCCCGTATGCTTGCTTGTGTTCCAAAATATGTGATCTTGACTGTTGCCTTGAATGTTGTGGTGACTGTACAGTACAGTATGCCCAATGACTTCAAGCAGAGACACTTATATAGGAGGAGACAAATCACTTCAGAAGTCCTCCCATTGAAATGCACTACGGCCGATCGTAACGCAAAGATGGCGGAGTAGAGAAACTGGAAGTCCTGCCTTACGGTAGAAATAGCCAATCGCGTTACTGAACGCTGTATGACTGACGGTTAGCTTTTTGTTTACTCCCTCCGTCACTATGGTGATAGCCATGCCGCGATTGTCAGCGCAGGCGCAGTAAGCAATTTGCCGTTTTAAATAACGTCTTTTTAGCTTTGTTTTAGCGTCTGTCTGGTATATTTTGGCACTGTTCAACTCAGATTTAAACAAGGATTCACACCATATACTTTTTAAGTCCATACGACCAGCCAATCTGTACTTATGGATATTTCCCCATTCATTTTGGAGGGTCTGGTCTTGTTAAGCCCAAATAGCTGCCCAGAGGCGTGTCCAATATGGCGGCCGAGTGATGGGACTTGCCTTAGAAGGACTTTGCTTCAAGGAATCTGGAACCTAAACAGCTGTTCAGCCAATGAGAAGTACCCATAATGCACTGCTGCCACCAATGCTCTCTGTTATTACCATAGCTACGGGTGCTAACTAGCCTGGGCTAGCTGGTGGTAGTACTTAGTAAATCCTCACAACCCTAGCCTCAGCTCAATGGTTAGAGCATTGGACTCCCATGCCAGGGGTTTGTTTGTTTGTAGTTGATGAGGTGGTCGAACCGACCCAGTGGTCAAACTGACCTTGGCTATATTTGTGGTGTCTGATGATTCCTCTGCTTGTGTGTTTGGTTCAGTCTGGGCCAGCGGCAGCTGGTCTGCTTGGCCCGTGCTCTCCTCCGCAAGACCAAGATCCTGGTTCTGGATGAGGCCACAGCAGCTGTGGACCTGGAGACAGACAACCTGATCCAGTCCACCATCAGGACCCAGTTTGAGGACTGCACTGTCCTGACTATTGCCCACAGGCTCAACACCATCATGGACTACACCAGGTACCTGCAGGACCCACTACTCTTATTTACATCAATACAGTAATTTCCCGCATATAAGCCGCATTGTGAATAAGCCGCAGGACAGTGTTTTGTGCAAGTTAAAAAAAAAACAAAACCATATTAATACCATATTAACTGCCCCCCTGTTTTGACTTTTGCAAAATCAATGTATAAGCCGCGGCTAATAGTTGGGAAATTACGGTATACTGCTTTTTAAAAGGATTACCTGTACAGTAATGGGCAATTGTTTTGTCATGTCCACAACACCAGTAAATTACCTTGATGTTTGTATGATGTGAATGATTACTTTTAAATATATTGTGCAATTTTTACAGCTAAAAATGTCTAATGCTAAAGTTTCATGTTCGGTAATTATTCACATCTTACCATACCATTCCATCGTATTGGTGTTCTGGACCTCTCTATATATTTATATATATATATATATATATATTTTACTTTATACTATGTATAAAGTCCAAATGCAATTCTTTGCTATTGTGTATGTAGCTGTGATTTTTATGCTAGTTTTTATGAGAGTTTATGATATTGATAAGATGCAGAATTATCCTGGCAAGGAGAAAAGACTTGAATATGTAATAAACCATGTAATAGCATCTCTATAATTTCTGTATCATATAGCACAGTTATAAAGCCTTTATAACTGAGCCATCCTGTCCCTTTTCTCCCTCTAGGGTTCTAGTTCTGGACAAAGGCCAAGTGGCAGAGTTTGGCTCACCATCCAGTCTCATTGCCCAGAAAGGAATCTTTTACAAGATGGCCAAAGACTCAGGCCTGGTCTGAAGCAAGCTCCAGGAGGAGCAGAAGATGCTGACCTGGCCATTTCCCCTCCCCTCCTCTCCTCTCCTCTCCCCTCCCTTTCACTTCTCCCAGACTCTTGTCCCTCCCTCCCCTCTAAAATGAAGCCTGCTGTACAGGGAGCGTGTGCGGGTTTGGTCGTTGAGCCCAGCCACACCTCATTCCAGCAGCTCACACATACAGTAACTGTCAGCTCTCCCTTCTAACTCTGAACCTCTGTCCACTGCCATTGTCACTCTCTGTGTTCATTGACAGTCTTTGATTCCTACTTTTCATTTTTTAAACCTTTCATTTTTCCCCCCCTCTCTTCCTCCCCTGTTCATGAAAAAAACTCCTTTTGTCTTTCTGTTTTAATTCCCACTCAAGAGTAGCTGCTTTGGAGGCTCTGATACAGTGGAGTGTCACCAATTGTAAGCTGAGTGTGACTGACTTTTCTGCACAGGAACTGCACTCTGTGTGCCTGGAGTTTGTAGTGATGTTTTTTTCCTTCTGATTTCCTTCTTTTGAACTCCAGATTGAGATGCTTCAGTAGACTCATAAGGGGGGATGCTTGGGGGCCAGATGTGTCTCTTAGAGTACCCGCCTGCGTCTGCTGTTTCCATAGCACCCAGGCTTTATAGGGGTGTGGTCAGGTGATGATGATGATGGTGATGACAAGGTGCTTGGACAGCCCTGGGAATTCTCCCCAGTGCAATATTCTGCCTTAATACTGGCAGACCAAAAACAACACATGTACACACACACACACACTTGCATGCACACAAACACATTCCTATGTGCTTGTGTGCACACACACGCACAAACACTCTCTCTCTCTCTCACACACACACACACACACACACACACACACACACACACACATATACGCACACCTACAACCAAAACAGGAGTATTTCTACTCCCTTCCAGACTCTCTGATGAGATACTCGGTCAGTACTGGAGGATTCACTGCTACCATGACTAGGTCAAGAGTGGGTCCAGAACCACTCCGAGGAGAGCAGACTAGAGTCCCCTGCTTTGTTAAACAGGCGACTTGTTTCAAGTAATGAATGTACACTCCTTAGTTACGACTTGCAATCATGCCTCCGCTTGGCCACACAGAGATGAGGTTGTTTTTGTTTTTATTTTGTTGTTGTTTTTTTTTTTCCTGTGGTGAATATTCCAAATAATCTCACTGGTGCAATCTACTGTAGCCCATACTCTATGCTGGAAGAGTAGCAGAGGTTTGCAAGTACAGTATAAATATATACTTTTGATTTGTTTTGGTTTTTTTCCCCCCTTTTTTTTCAAAAGTGAACCTACATGTGCTCCAAGTCCAAGAGAGACTTTTGGTCTATTTGATATTTGCTTGTGAGTTTCGAGTCATTGCCAACCTCCTGAGGAGGCGGTTCCATAGCGTGTGCTGTCTCCACACATCGTTGGTCAGTCGTTCATTTGTTTCGGCATACTTCTACATCGTTGTTACACTCTCATATCGCCCGAATGTACTTATAGGCTCCAGGATGGATATTTTAAGCTAAACTCAAAACGCTGGAGCTCAAAAGAGCATTTTTTTGTTGTTTATTTTTTGTTTATTTGTTTACTTGTAGCCTTTTGATATGTGTTTTATGTGCAAGATGGGAGTCAAGCTGTCAGGGCTCATCTTGAGTCACTGGTAGAACTTGCACTGAGCAGACCCATCTTCATCCAAAAAAAAAAAAAACGTACAGTAAAAACATGCTGTTACATATTTATATAATTTGTATGTATGCTTATTATGGTTAATATTATTTCATATTTGTATACATGCACTAGTTTTAAGTGTGCTTAATTTCATAACAGGAATCAAATGTATAAAGAAGAAAAAAATAAACTTTTTTTTGTTAATAGCCGTTGTCCTGTGAAATTGTTTGACAATAGCCACATACTCTCCCACTAAATGACTTGTTTCCTGTATTGATATCGTCAATAAGGTGAGGTACGTCTTGCACTGAATTGTATCCGCAGGATCAATAAAGCTTCTTTAGTTCAGTGCCTAACGACGACACTGCAGCTTGTAGCGCACAACACATATTTACAACACAGTCGATTGAATGGCGTAATGTCAAACTAAACCTACTTTTTAGCCTGGCGAATGCCAAACTAAAATCACAAGTGATATTTAGTCTGGGGACCTACCTATTGCATTTCTCGTAGCGGAAGCATCGTTTACGATTGTCCATAGCCGTTTATTGGGCGCTTCGAATGTCTATCAGAGCGTCTGTACATACCTCGGAGCCAATACCAGAGCCACCACGTGACGTAAAATGCCATTGAGGGCCGTACAAATCCCTTTTTGTTCTGCGATTGGATACCGAAAGCAGGCGAGAAAAACGGCCATGGTCTCCATGCTCCTCTGCAGAGTGAAATGAAATAAGCGTGCAAAGGAGCATGGGAATTCCCAGGCTACCTACTTTTAGGAGCTTGGCGAAATCTTTTTGCAAATTTCATTCCATGAGCTGAATCCAAAGTGCAGACATTTGTGGGTCACCTCAATGCTCTCGCACCACACAGGGTGTTTAGTTCATGAAGGAAATGATTTGGTCTCTGCTTGACTTTGCAATTTTGTATATTTAAATTGGGGTGTGTGTGTGTGTGTGTGTGTGTGTGAGACGACTGGCTGCCTTCTTTTTCTGAAGGAAAGTCTCTGGGAAACCCCAGTAGGAAAGCTGGAAGACGAACACAGGGCCTGTTTTGGTTTAAAAGCAAACAGATTTGTCTGACGGATGATTATAGCGTTCATGGGAAATGCATGTTGTGTGTGTGGAGACTGCCAGAATACTGGAGTAAATCCAGTGGCCATTGAGCTTTAGCTTTACCCAGAGAGCTGACATCCGTATCCATGGTCTGGGGACGTTTTTCATGGGCGGGTTTACATCAGTAGAGAGACCGACCAATAAGTGAAGCTGATTAGACGAGCGGTCCAATCATTTCAAACCAGAAGTGAATGCCCTCCCCCCCACCCTATAATCGCGTCAGGTTACCTCCAGACCATGAACCTCCAGACCAAGAACCTCCAGACCATGAATACGGATGATAAGCAGTATTATGGTCGGGCTATGTCAGGCTAGGCTGGGTTGACCAGTTTGAGTAGTCCATAGGACTACAAAGAAGATGCTTTGTTAAAAGTGTAAGACCTTGGGTCTGATTTGAACCTGGCAACCAGGCAACTTAACCCACTGTGCAGGAACAACATGCTCTGAGACCGGAAGAAATGTTAAACCTTTATTCATTTACTCTTTAAGCATTTCAAAGCAAAAGTTTCACATAAGCCTGTACATTGTCAATAGCATTCTGTACAACATGTGAATTTTAAAATTCAAGTTTCTTAACACTTACATGAGATGCAAATAATCATTTAAGGGTAACATGTTAAAAATATACAAAAATACATCTATGGTACAGTAAAAAAAAAAAAAGAATTGGATGGAAATGGCACTGCACTTGGACAAAAGGACTAGGTCGGAATCGCCACATTTCTATTCTTTGATTTGATTGTTTGATTGTTCGAATTACTGTAAAAGTGCAGTATGCCGTTTTTGTTTATCAAGTAGAAAAATGCTCCCAAGTCCATACATAATGATATCAGTCTGATATAAAATAGCAGAATAGCATGAAAACCCAACATTATTACAATGAGCTGAGTGTTTTACAGTTATACATGTCAGATGTTTCTAAGGCACTTTCTTTACTTGAGACCCTGAAAAGGTGGTCAGTACTGACCAACAGAAGACTTGCCTGGCCTTTGCCTTCCCACGCAATTCCACTCGATTCTCATCTCTCTTCAATCCTCCGTCTGGGATTCTGGCCATTGGCCTTGTTTGCTCAGGATCCATCCCATCCTGGCCAATCAGCACACTTTGAGAATGCAGCACGAAAATATGATAGGCTATCAGTCAAAGGACTGATGCAATCTTTTTGAATTTCTCCAGCAAGCAATTGTTATTCAATAGCTGGAATCCCAGACCTTTGTACAACGAGAAGCGTAGACCGAAGGGCTAGTTATGACCAGGCAAACAGAAAGCTATTTCATGTAAATAAATGTTGACTGTAGACCTAGAAGTACTGTATGTACTTTTAAAACAAAACATGCAAACTGCACCTTCAAAATGTCCAGCAGTGTCCACATGTTCTGGATTCAGATGCGAAGGCAAAGCTCTTTATGAGGTTGTTAGCGTCTTGTTAACACTTGAGAGAACTTTAAGTACAGTATTTCCTGCGTAATGTGTGGTTTTCAAATTCTGACTATTCTCTCAACAGTTATTGTACTTGTCAATAATACTTAAGTTACTAGTAAATATTTCTTTTTCTCTAACATGCTTGCACCCAAAAATGTTGACAAAAAAGTCAGTCAGTTTGATGTGATGTGAACTGTAAAGTAAAGCTTAGTGAACCCTTAGTTTTTTCACATTATATAAAATGACTTCAAATGACGTTGTTGTCCCTGATAAACTCTTAATGTCTTCAGCACCACAGGTGAGGCTGTAGATGACGTGCCACATTCTTTTCAATGACCCTCCCCTCCCACTCCCCACCTTTATGTTGACTGCTCTGGAGGGAATCCCCAATAGCCTGTCTGAGATTAAGAGGGAGGGGGGGGGTGTGGAGATGGTGTGCCTCAGAACGGCTTCAAAGGGGTCACGGGTCATGCCTGTGACCTCAACACCACTGGTCCTGATGAAACCGCCAAAGGTCAAAGGTTACCTGACCTCTGAGCTTTTAGCTTTTGATTGTTTGTTTGTTTGTTTGTTTGTTTGTGAAGTCATCAGTATGCTTGTGTCTAGAGCGGCTTTCAGCGGGTCCATTGAGAGGCCCATGCAGAGGCAGGAGGGGGACAGGTCCCAGCCGAAGATTCTCCCTCCTACAGCAGGGGGGGACTCAGACCAGACCGGCCTCACGACACATCCTGTAGAAGTGCCCACGCTGGCTGATGAGGTTGGATGGAGAATCCGTCTCCACTACATACCCTCGCTCCATGACAATCACCCTGGGAGGTACACATTTTGTGTGTTAAATGGTGGCATAACATTTTTTATTACTGTTATTTATATTTTTTTATACATGCAATACAATAAAAAGCACAATATTTGTTTTTCTTACCTGGTGTAGTCCATGATGGTGTTGAGCCTGTGAGCGATGGTCAGGATGGTGCAGTCCTCAAACTGGGTTCTGATGGTGGACTGGATCAGGTGGTCCGTCTCACAGTCCACGGCTGCTGTGGCTTCATCCAGAACCAGGATCTTGGTCTTGCGGAGGAGAGCGCGGGCCAAGCAGACCAGCTGCCGCTGGCCCAGACTGAACCAAACACACAAGCAGAGGGATCATCAGACACCGCAAAGAGGGGGATAGAGAGATGGTGAGAGTTTTACCCTTTTCCATCTCGTGTAAGAGAAGAAAATGAACGCAATAAGAAGTAAAGCAACAATGATCAAGTCAAATGATATTAGAACAGTGAATGTTAAGCTAGCATCTACTGTATATAGTCATAGTATATACAAGTAGTATAGTACACGTATCATATATTTCTCATTAGGACAAGAAACCAAAGAGATACTGTATACCCACCAACTAACCTATCTATTCAAACATGATAATTCCATCATACTATATGTGGCAAACTAAATGGGAAAGACTGTGATTGTGTGGCGAATGTCAGCTTCTTCGTTGGATTACCTGAGATTTTCTCCACCTTCAGAGCACTCATGGAAGAGTTTGTCAGGAAGCCCTGAGATGAAGTTCTTGAGGTGAGCAAGCTCCAGAGCTCTCCACACCTCCTCGTCAGAGTAGCAGTCAAACGGGTCCAGGTTCATCCGGAGGGAACCCGAGAAGAGCACTGGGTCCTTGTGAAAGAGAACAGAACAGAAATAGCCAGATTACATTTTTAGAACATTGACATCTTGCAGTAGGGGTGACGTAGGGGTAATGTTTTGACAATCTCTTTTTTAAAAATATCTGTGACCATCACTAAAAAGTGTGGTGTTTCAGACCATCCATGAAGGCATGGTGTTAAAGAGTGGTGTTCTGTAAAGTTTGGCTTTTCAGGCTGTCTCGGAAAACATACTGTAGTGTTTTGATTAATAAATGTAAAAAGTGTGTCGATTCAGACTATATCTCCTCTCTTCAGATCTTCCTCTTAGACAATACTTGAGTCACCTTGGATGGTATGTGCAAAAGAGTTTCTTTGGATAGTAGGTGCTTTAGTGTCAGTTGTCTACCTGAGGGATGATGGTGATGCGTGATCGCAGCTCATGAAGTCCAATCTCTGCAATGTTGATGCCATCAATGTAGATCTCCCCCTTGGCTGCTTCCAGAATGCGGAAAATACCCTGAGTGAGGGAGGATTTTCCTGCTCCGGTTCTCCCAACTATTCCCACCTACACAAGGAAGAATAAGACTTTTGGTTAGGCCAGAGCCTTGACATAATGCCGATCCACACTATAAAAATTAAAGGGTACTTTTTAAGGTTCCTCACTTCTCCACACCGGCTGAACCCTTCAGGTATCCTTTTAAAAAATGTGTTAGTTCTCTGTTAGTTCTCTGAAGGGTACTTGAGGCTCTTGTAAAGGTTCCTCATTTTGGGTTCCACCTTTACTTCTTTACCTCTAGTATCCTTCAAAAATCTTCAGAGAACTAGTGTATTTTTCAAAAGGGTTCCTGAAAGCTCCTTTATTGGTTCCGCCAGTGTGTGGCGAAGTCAGGAACCTTAAAAAGTGCTTTGACTATCCTTTCATTTTTACAGTGCTGCAGGCAGCGTTGTTTCTGAACTAGTGTTGTGACTGTGCTGTGCTTGTGCTTACTGTACCTTCTCTCTTTCTTTAATGAGGAGTGTGATCTCCTTGAGAGCCCAGTCCAGACCTTTGCGGTACTGCAGCCCATATTCACGAAACTCAATCGTGCCGGTTCTTGGCCAGGCCGAAGGCATGGGACTGTTCTCAAGCTTCCAAGGAGCCTGTGAGAGAACATGGGCCATGTTTTTGTCAGACATTGTTTTGGATTTCATTTCATTTCATGTTTCTTAGGCCTAAAGCAGTCAAATCTTTACAAAGGTCTTACCTCTTTCGCTGTCACTGCATATTCTTTTACCCTCTCGACGGAAACAATGTTATTTTCCACATCTGTCCAAGAGCGTACAATCCAACTTAGGATTCCTGTGACCTGCAATGTATTTAAAGTGCACATATACGTTAAATCAGTGGGTGGAAATTATATACTACACAACCTGATTAGGCAACATTTTAAACCTCATAACCTCATAATCATAAACTCCATAATCATATATATTTTACATGACCTGAGAGCACCAATTCATTTTAAAGAGTCTCAGTAAGAAGAAAAAAAAAAGCAATGCTATAGCAGTGCTATTAACGTGCTATAAACATGCTATTATCGTAGGATTGACAGATTTGGCAGCTCACCTGGAGGGAGTGGGACACGGCCAAACCCACGATACCTGGACTCAGAGTCGCTCTTCCCCAAACTGACAGAATGGCTGCTGCAAGGACCAGCAGGTTGCCAAGAAACTCCAGGTTCACCGCCAGCCACCTATAGAAAATGACAGTGGAAACCGTCAGACATCGACGAAGACGACGGCTGCATCAGATGTGTAAACAGACGGCTAGCCCCGTGGCTATGACAGAAACAAACCACAGGCCGTGAGGGAGGACGACAACCGCACTCTATAGAAAGTTGACAGCTCCGTCCCTGACATAATGACAGGCTCTGACCTGGTGGCCACGAATCGGGGGAAGTAGGAGGTCTGGTTGTGGTCCACTCGGCTGTTGGCCTGCAGGATAAACCTGGGCTGCTCGCCAAAGGCTCGGATCACGCTGGCTCCCTGCACCGTCTCGTTGAAGTGGGTGTAGATGGGCGAGCGACTCACTGACTCCAGACGCCGTAACTGGCAGGACGTGGCCACGTAGAAGCTCTATAGGACAGAAAGAGGTAGCGAGAGAGAGAGGGAGAGAGAGAGGGAGAGGGAGAGAGGGAGAGGGAGAGGGGAAGAAAGGAAGAAAAAGGAAACAGTGTGGAGGAGGAGGAAGAGAGGAAGAGAAGAAGAAAAAAAAATCAGTGTGGTTGGTTAAAATGTGGTGGCACGCTGTGGCGGACGTCTATTCTGGACAAACCAAACTGATGTAATTATCAGGGACACAACATTTTCATTGTTAACTTGCCAACGTTTGTGAATATGAAACTGTTATTTTGAGTCAGCTCTGTTAAATTAAGCAAGATTCACAAACCCTCATTAGGTCTCTATTGATAGCTACTGTACCTCAAAAATATTATTCTTTTTTAATTCCTTTTAAATATACAGTATATTATTTTTATTAAACCTAACAAGCGTACTTCAATTGACAGCAACTCACTGTTATTGCATTATTATTAGACTTCCACCCAAGGCAGAATGAAAACTTTTCTTTGATATGCCTATTTATGAAACAGATGGTTATACTGTATAAAATAGTTTTATTTGTGTTAGTTGTACTTTACTGAACACATGTTGTACCTGTACGAAGGCGTAAAAGAAAGCAAGAGGAAGCAGGATGACGCCAGCAAAGGGAGTGGCCAGGAGCACGATGATGCAGACTTCCATTAGTTTGAAGACGTAGCCCAGCATCATCCGCAGGCCGTCAGGGATCATGCAGTCGATGGCGTCGATTTCCTTCGAGAAGCGGTTCAGGAGGTTCCCGCTCGGCGTGCACTCGAAGAAGGACATGGGTGAGCGGAGCACGTTGTTCAGCAGATCCAAGTGTAGGAGGCGGGAAGCGATGATTCCGCCCAGAGAGATGGCGACAGTTGTTCCAAAAATGGCGGCACCTGGATTCAAGGTCCGAGATCAAAAGACTTTGATAAACATCATCCACATTACAATCATATACAGTAGTATCAGTATTACCTGTAACTGCAAATACATAAAGTATATGACTCTGAACCACTGATATTTCAGCTAACCAACCAATCACCTTTATTAAAATCATAGAAAATCAATATAACTTAATTAAATACTATATTATCATTATTATTTTGGGAAGAGATTGCTAGTAGACAATGTGTAGGTTGTCTAAAATTGGCTAAAATAGTTAACCAACAAAGTAGGATTGCTGAATATATTGCTGACAAAAGGTCAAATTAGATGGATTTCAGGGACCTCATGTATCGAAGGGTCAAGGCCCCAAAAGTGATCAGTTAACAACGCTCACCTTGTGCGAATCCCAGTACCCCGAACACGCCCAGTTTGACGTCTGTGTCGCGCTGCGTGCCGTTGATGATGGGGTCGTCTGCCCAGACGCTGAGCCAGTAGTTGTAGCCCAGAGAGGCGGCTTGCTGGAAGACGTAGAGGAGGAGGATGGGGATGGTGAGGCGCAGCCCCACGGTCTTAAAGTACTCCATGTACATCTCCAGCTTGACCTGTGTGTGGACATGGGGCACAGAGGAGAGTTGGGAATGAATGAGGAACATAGAGGAGGTGGAGGATGAGACCATAGATATTATATACTGTAGTGCTGTGTACATTTACAGTAAGCAGACACTTTTATCCAAAGCCATTTACATTTGTCAACTATGTCCATTAGCCAGTCTCCCCTCAAGTCATTTAGGGTTAAGTGCCTTGTTCAAGGGCACAACAGTGAGCACAAGGGAACAACAGTGGCAGCCAGGATTTGCACCCACAACTTCCAGACTACAAGCCCACCAGTCATAAACCCTTCACCACCACTGCCCAGTATAAAAGATAGTATAATCTATGGATGAGATGGTTAATAACAGTTCTTTTGTTGAGCTTTGCGGAGATCTTTTGTGCTAACTTTGTCCCTGTTTTTCATCAAAAAATGTATTTTTATATTTCTTATTTTATGTTTTGTAATATAAGTCAACATCAAGAAGATGTTGGGAAATGAAGATGACTATGATACTTAAAGTGTACTGTACAAGAGGTTCACATTAGAAAAATGAGGCAATATCGTTGTTATTATTTTGTCTAATTGTTGTTATTGTTTGCTTGTTGTTGTTGTTGACTCACCCTGCCTGTGTGCGCCTTGTCAGCCTCTGTGAGTTTCCCCAGCTCCTCCTGCGCCTGCTCCTGTTCACTGGTAGAGATGGCCTCCATGGTCTGGATACTGGCACTGCCCATGTCCCCACTACAAACACACAGGTACTGTACATTAGGATGTGTGTGTGTGTGTGTGTGTGTGTGTGTGTGTGTGTGTGTGTCACTGCCCATGTCTAGGAACACACAGGTACATGGTGTCGCACACGTACATGTGTGCATGTGTGTGTGTGTGTGTGTGTGTGTGTGTGTGTGTGTGTGTGTGTGTGTGTGTGATCTGTGTGCGAGGGTGCATGTGTGTGTGTGTGTGTGTGTGTGTGTGTTTTATTACCTGATGAGCTGCTCTTGAGAGAGGTCTATTGAAAAATCTGTCATGCTCAGACGTGACACTGACTTCCTGGTGCCTGAATTAAAAGACAAAAAATGATAAATCTCATTCATATATTGATTTATTTCTCAGTCAAAATAGGGGTTCATGTATTCTTCATCAAAATCATGTATTCTTCATTGTTTTTATATTTTTTTAAGGCTTAAACACCAGTGCTTCACCTCCATATACTGTATGTACTGTATATCTGTCATTGATTGAGAGGATCCTCCTCACCTTTGTGTGTGCTGCTTTCTCTTCGCTCACTGATGGCGAAGGCTTTGATGAAGTCTGCGAAGGCGCCCTTCCTTGCGATCAGCTCCGGGTACGAGCCCGCCTCCGTGATCTCACCGTCCACCATCACCAGGATGTGGTCAACAAAAGGCAGGAAACTCAAACCGTGGGTCACCAGCACACGTGTCTGTGGGAGGACACAATAAAAGTTAAAGTGAGTACTAGTGTGTGTATGTTCGGGTGTGTGTGTGTGTGTGTGTGTGTGTGTGTGTGGAGAAAGGGGTGGAGAGGGAGACAGAAAGGGATAAAAAAGACAGGGGTATATAGGAAGAGGGAAAGAATAAATTGTGTATTAGGATGCCTGCCATGCAATGGTATTTGTTTAATTGTTTCTAGCTCTATTTTTAATTAAGTGTTGTAGAAGTCCTCAACTTACTCATTTACAACTTAGCATTTTAAAAACTTTATTTGTACCACCACCACGTTTTATATGCCACCGTATTTTTAATTGTACACAATGCTAAGAGTAAGTGAAAGCAAGCTCAAATTAAAATGTACAAAAATATCAGTCATTAAAATAAATTAGGCTTGTAACATATAGTGCCCGGGGGGAAAAGAAGACCTTGTTCTTCAGGACGCCTTTGGGACCGATGACTCTGTCAAAGATGTGCTGGCCCACATGGGCGTCCACGGCAGACAGGGGATCGTCGAGCAGGTAGATGTCTGACCTCCTGTAGACGGCACGAGCCAGGCTGACCCTCTGCTTCTGCCCACCCGACAGGTTCAGACCCTTGGGAACGGATCACAGAGGAAAGATCAATCACCAGTATCACCTATCGCTATCACTATCAAAGATCAATCACCAGTATCACCTATCACTATCACTATCAAAGGTCACTCACCTCTATCAATTAGAAAGGGTTTGCTTGTGCTCAAGCCTAGGTGCTTCTTGGAGCAAGACAGTAGACTCAAACACAGGTTTCTGGGCCACTTCTAAAACAGACTTAACCCAGGAAGAACCGAAGCACACTGAGTTTTATTTCAGGTGCAAAAAAAAGGCTGACCGAGGTGTTTGACTTTGAGGAAGACCCACTGGGCGTCGAAACGTCAATCTTTTTAATTATTACAGTACTATTACAATGATTTCACAGGTCTATTACTCAGAACTATGAACACACATGTAGCTCTAATGTGCTGAGGATGGAACCATTATGTAGATCCTGATTTCATAAACATGTTTCATACAGTAAATGTTTCTGTGCATGGAAAGGAACTATTTGGACTCAGTTTGGTGCAAATCAGAACACAGCTGTGTGGATTTAGAAGGAGAAGAAGAGCACTTTATTGTCCCTTTGGGGGGAAATTTTTCCTCTGCATTTATTCGTACCTTCTCTCCAATCTCAGTTGAATCTCTAGCTGGCAGGATCTCCAGGTCGGGCAGAAGGGCACAAGCCTCCATCACCCGCTGGTACCACATGTCCTTCTTCTCCTGCCCAAAGATGATGTTGTCTCGCAGGGTGGCATTCTGGATCCAGGCCTGCTGGGGCACGTAGGCCACTGAGCCCTACAACACACACACACACACACACACACACACACACACACACACACACACACAGACAGACAGAGAGCAAGGAGAGTTTTTAATTAGGGCAGGTTTTTGGTGTGTACCTCAGTGGGTAAAGCAGGCGCAGCGTAGCGTAGCTCAGCCGGCTGCTGTGGTCGTCTAGGAATGGAAGGGGACCCATGCAGGTTATTTATATGTGAGTGCAACTATGGGCGAAAGAAAGAACACACTGAACCTGCAGCTGCTGTGCTGCTCCCAAAAGCACAGGATAAACTGTACGGTACAGTAGCAGCAGATTACATAACCGCCTCTGTAATTTGCAATGTGGCTACCGGTAAATAGTCTGGGAGTCTGAGTTTTAATGATACATTTATATCTAGATAGATAGATGTCTGATGATTTGCAGGTAGATTATATCTTCCATTTGTAGATAGATAGTATTAGTCATTTATCGATAAGTTTATATCTGTGATATGTATCTATCATGAAAATGTGTTTGACTGACACAATCACTGTGATTGTCTGGTGAATGTGTGTCTGTTTTTTTACTAACTATGACTTTATGTGTTACTCCAGTTCACTAGCATGTTGCTATGTGATTTACCTTCACAGTCACATGGCCTCTCCTTCGCTCCGTCTCTCCCAACATGGCCGACAGCAGGGATGACTTCCCGCTTCCAACATGGCCGACGACTGCTACCAGCGAGCCGCGTGGTACCCGCACATTAATCCTGCGAGACAAACACCACACCACAGGTATGCTATCAGCGCTAACCGCTAATCACACCTATGAGCTATGATTCTGCAGCCGGGGCCGCAGCTAGGGGACTGATCAAAGTCAACATGTTTACTGGTAGCTTGTTGGTTGGTTGCTAGCTAACAATAGCCCCGTATACATGGACACTTCTAATCTGATTATTTAACCCAATATTCCATTTCAGATGGCATTTAGGAATGCATCTCCTTGGATACTGTTCTATAGAATGCACATATAATCTTTCTAATCAGATTAGAAGTGTCCATGTAAACCCGAGAAAGCTCTATGGCTCTGAACCCGCCTAATGAGGCCCCTTGTGGAGCATCATGGGAATGGAATGTTCACTGTTGTTAAAGGGGTTCTGGTTTACCTCCTGAGGCACGGCGGGCCATCTTTGGACCAGCTGAAAGTGGCATTCTCGATGACCACCCCGTCACCATCTGGTGAAAAAAAAAGCACACAAGTGTACATAAGTCAACTGAAAGGACTGGAGTCACATTTTTGCTGCACTTTCTCTCAGATAGCCGTGAGAGACATAAACATCTTGGTGTAGCAGACGGCATGCAAAGGCATTTCCATTAATTCTGTTTTGGCTAATTTCAGACTCCACACTCAGCCTATAATAAAAACAAATTTTTGTGTTTTGATGCTCAACTGGTGGGATTGAGGAAAAGTCACGGCTCCACGAATAAGAAGATTATTTTAATGATACCATATAGCTTTGCAATCTCCCAAATCCTTTTTCCTGTGTCATAATGAGATGATGGGCAGAGCCATGAAGTCATGTAACTGTAAATTTCGACCACAGTCTACACCCCTGTGGTGCCCACATAATGCCAATGCCGCAGAGGGCGAGTTATTCTCCCTAATTACATGTAATTCACAGCCTTTAAAATGCCCCTTTCAAACACACAAGAACTTTAAGCATCTATATTTTATTGGAAATACTGCAATATCATGGCTGTAGATTTATAGCAGATTTTTATTTTTATTACTCCAAGGTTGGTCTTTTCAGTCCATGCATGGCCACAATATGTTTATTACTTTAATTGGAATGTGAGATATTTATAGAACTGTTATTACACGTATATTAAATATGGGTTGTAAATGTGTAATGCTGTCCGTACCAGGGCAGAAGGGAGCTTTCTCTACACTGTCTGGTTTCAGCTCGTCTTGACAGAGAAATTTCCCCAACCGTTTCAGTGACACAATCGCCTAGGCCAAACAAACAAACATACACAATAATAAACAAACAAACACATATATAAATAAACACAGTTCACCATAATGCTGACAATCTTATCTTACAGTAACTATTTTATGCTTGATGAGACATGAAATCTCTGGTCTGGGATTTCATCATAAACATAACCGTACATCACTTTTCCAAGTGGCCATGATGACTATAAAATCATGTCTTTCAGCAGTTCAGATGCAGGGGCGTAATCGTCCTGTTAAACCAACTCTTAGGAGCGCCTGAGACTTCACTCAGGCCTGTCACTGTAATTTGATTGCCACTTTTGGCTGGGTGGTCACCGCAGCTGTATGATTGACATTACCTGCATGGTGGTGCTCATAGCAAAAGGCAGCTGGCTCAGTGGAGTCTTCAGAATGTTGATCAGTGCCATAGAAACAAAGACCTTCTGTGCATCTAGAACGTTCCTCTCATCAATCAGCACATAGACTCCAAACATGGCAAAGGCAATCTGCACACACAGAGAAATACAGAAAAAAAATCATTAGATGTGCTTTAAAACATAATGGGACACATATGACTGTTGGCAGATTAAAATCTGTGCTCTCTCTGTATTAAGTTTCTTTTTCCACAGACAGTGGTTAACACCAATTATCTTTGTGGCATCTAATATATATTTAGCTGACCGTAGGCATGGTCACCAGCTATCATAGCTTGTGACTGGACAGCAGGTTTATAGTGCCAGCGAGTGACATAGAAACCGTACCAGGAAGGAGGAGGCGTTGAACGAGGCGAAAGAGACGGAGTACAGGATCTGAGATTTCTTCAGAGCGTGGAGCTCACGCTCTCGGTAGCCAATGACACGCTCCAGAAAGGCCTTCTCCCAGGCGTAGAACTTGAGGATCTTGATTCCGCTCAGAATCTCGTTCATCAGCTTGATGCGCCCATCCATGTACTTCATCTGAACCTCCTGGGAGTTGTGAAACACACACACACACACACACACACACACACACACAAAAAGGTTATATAAGTTTGGTGTTTTGTATTTTGTTTTCATGTCAGTGTACTCTCAAAAATATTGTGGACTTGTAAATTAATATCAGACATTACAAAATACTGTATCCTTCATTTTATGGTCAACAACCCTGAAACTCTAAAATAGACACATAAATATACTTGTAGTATGCATGAGAATAAGAGTTTTGGTCCAGACATGTCGAAACAGAACACAGACATACTAATCAAGCTGTGGTCTTGAGCCAAAGACAAGAGCACAAAACACAAACACAGTGTTTACATAACGTGAGCTGGTCGGAATCAATACCACACTCAAATTAATATCGTCATGACAGCGGCTTCCATTTTACAAGACCAAAAGAGCCAAGTGTACGGCTGCCAAGTGTCTTATTATTATTCGGTTCGGAGAGTAAATGAAAGAATGCAGCCTGCTTTTCTTTTCTTTTTTTTTTACAGCAATGGGAAGCTCTTTGTGGTTGTTTTCCACAGGCATTAAACAAGGGCGGCCATCAAAGCGTTTGAGGGCCTACAGAAAAAGCCACACGCTCACGCCACTTTCCTTTTTACCCTGATGGCTCCCAGCTGTGGGATGGGCCCGAACAGAGAGAAAGAGAGAGAGAGAGAGAGAGAGAGAGAGAGAGAGAGAGAGAGAGAGAGAGAGACAGAGAAAGAGAGACAGATAGAAAGAGAGACAGAGTGAGAGTTCTTAGATCTGTTTGTATACAAACACAGCCACCCGTCACCGAGCTACTGTTGCCCTGGCAGCGAACCCATCGGCCTGTGTGCAGATGTGCCTACCTGTAATTTGCTCCTCATCTTGGCGATGAAGCCATTGAGGGGGAAGATGAGGATCACCGTGGCGATGCCAGCCAAAGCAGATGGCCCCAGGCGCTGTTCATGAAAAGAAGAAGGATCATTACACAACAGACAATTATAGACTTAAGTTCTTACGATCCTCAAAGGCCTTCTTACAAAGACACTAACTTTTTTAACAAGCTTGAAATAGTTGTTGTACTGTCACTGTGATGATTGGGAAATAGACAACATCAAATGTGTTTTTAACTATATCCATGTTTTGCAACGCCCTTTATTTTCACTACATCAGAGTCTGTACAGTATTTCAAAAGGCCTACTTTAGCTCGATTACTAGTGCTGTGCTGTGCTGTTACCTGCCACAGGAAGAAGAGGCACAAGGCAATCTCAATGGGAGCCACCCAGACTGCATTGAAGTAGACCACAAAGTCCATCAGCTTCTGCGTGTCGGCTGAGACCAGGTTGACGATCTCTCCCACCGTACATGACCTGCGGGCAGCACTGTTGATCACCAGGCACTGAGAGAAACAGAAGATGGAATGGAAGGTGTCAGAAATCAAACTAACATCACTGTAACTGAACACAGTGGATATCTTCCTTTGTGTTTTGAACTATGTATATGTTTTGGTGGATGCTTAATTTTCCTCTGGATAAAAAAAGTATCCTTAAAGCCACCACATGCAACATTTAGGTAAAACTTTCGACGTTTCCTATTCATTACACGCTTTATGTAAATGTGCACTAGAACTCACTCAGACTTGATAAATGACATGTTCGCATGAGTAAAACGAGCCCCTTCACGAGATTGTCCGACCGGCTCACTAGAAGCGCAGATACCGCCTATGCAAGATCACGGGAGCGCGTCCCGGCTATCGTAAGTTTTCGGTTAGCAAGCAAGCTAGGTCACGTGACTTAGCCAGAGTTTACTGTTTGAATTATACGCGATTTGTGACTTCTCAGCGCATTCAGCTGTCGATACATTTTGTTAGCGGCGATCACCATTGACTATGCAATTCTAAATGGAGGATTATCTGGTCTAGAAAGGCTTAATAACTGCTTTGTTTGGTTGTTAGCTTACTGGACTGAGCCACCGGATCCTGCCATAGGGGTTCTCTTTAAAGTATTTCTTTCTATCCTTAGCCATCCCCCCTTTCCACTCAACTTTGGACCTGGTGGAAAAAAGATGTCACTTTCTTGTAACTGTGAATTCTTATGCTTGTTTTGCACTGAGGTTGCACAGAAACATTTGCACAATCACCTTAAATAATGGAATCTGTGAGACCATTAAAATTAAAATCTCTGCTTTTGAGCATTTTTAGCTTTCTTTCTTAATGAGCTCGTGTGAATGAGTGTAGTGCGAGGGCTTTAATGTGTCTTTTCCTGGTGGGTGAAGAAAGACCATTGTGTGTTGCAGTGCACACATACAGTACTGTACCTTAAATAATGGCATCTGTAAGATCTGCTTTCTTTCTTAATGAGCGTGTGTGAATGAGTGTAGTGTGAGGGCTTTTTCCTGGTGGGTGAAGAAAGACCATTGTGTGTTGCAGTGCACACTGCATACAGTACTGTACTGTACCTTCCTGTAGACGAGGCCCATGACGGCGGTCTTGACCCTCATGCCCACGGTGAAGCAGGTGTACATGTACTGGTGGTTGAAGAGGGACTGCATGCAGGACAGCAGGAACATCAGGAAGGCAAACAGGTAGCCCTTCCACACGGGGGCGTCTTGATCTCTCACAAACCCTAGAAGCAAGCTGTATACACACACACACACACACACACACACACACACACACACACACACATACACACACACACACACATACACACACAGACATACACATACACACACAGACACACATACACATACACACACACACACACACACACACACACACACACACACACACACACACACACACACACACACACATACATACACATACACACACAGACACACATACACATACACACACACACACACACACACACATACACACACATACATACACATACACACACAGACACACATACACATACACACACACACACACACACACACACAGACAAACAAGTTTAAGACACATACACAAATGCACGTGCAGGCTCAATAAACACCCCCACACACACAAGGCCAAATAAAACCAATTTGGAAGCATTACCTACTGCCATGTCAGAGGCGTATTTCCGTCCTCTCCCTAGACTCACTCACGAGACTGCAAGGTCAGCAGCCAGCACTAACTGACAGCCTGCCTGCCCGCCTGCCTGCGGGCCTACTAAACTCTCACTGTCCTCCAAACGCCCTGGCAGCTCCCCGAGGGCCTTGGTTCCCACAGTCACTGCTCTTTAACTTAAACACACAGCTAGCGTCTACTGTACGTCCGCCAGGAAGCCCATAAAAACACACACACACACACACACCAGCCCAGCAGCACCACTATGGTCCCCTTGCCTTAGCCTTAGTCTTAGTGCCTTGCCTTGCCTTGCCTTGCCACTGGCCCCAGCTATGCTGTATCTACAGCAGTGGTGAGAGAGAGAGACCAGCCAAAAGGGGGGGCCTGTGGTTCCCCGAATTTCCAGTCTGGCTCAAACTGGTGTTGTGACGGCTGACTGACGGGACAGCTTCGGCTGAGACGCGGCTGGGATGTGGCTGGGAGTTGGACGTTGTTGGGGGGGTGGCAGTGGTGGTGGGTGAAAGCCACAGCTCTGTTGGTGGCTGCACAGTCGCTGGAGACTGGCAGTGTATAGGGCAACGTGACTTCCACTGTCACGGCCACAGCTACAGCCACGGCCACGGCTGTCTCGCTTGCTGCGCTTGCACTTGGCTGGTGGCTGTCTTATTACGGCGGTTACGGCTGAGGCATACATTAGTGTGCCGTTTAGAGATTATGTGGTTCTGAAACTGTGGGCAAGAGTTGTCTGGGACTTTATCTGCCCTTTATCTCTCTCTCTCTCTCTCTCTCTCTCTCTCTCTCTCTCTCTCATTCTGTCTTTTCTGACTTTGGTTACTTTGGTTTCTTAATTCAGTCACAAACTGCCTTTAAAAAATATTTTTGATTTGTCCTGTCTTATCTCAATGTAACTCTCAACTATCTCTTCACAGATTTTTCTTTTTACCAGTATTCTTCACATAAATTCCCTATGGCATTCCCTATGGCATTCTCCCACCTCTCTTTCACTACATTCTCTCTTTCACTCATTTTCACTCTCTCTCTCTCCTGCTCTCCCCACCTCTCTTCCCTCTCTCTGACTGGCTGTTTTTTGAGCAAAGATATAATTAACAGAGGGTATGTGTGGCTGTGCCAAACTGGGCCTAAGTGTTTGTCCTGTCTCTCCTGGGAAACACAAGGGGGGCATGGGGGCATGGGGGCATGGGGGCAGCGGGGGGGGGGGGGGGGGGGGGGGGGGGGGGGTTGGTTGTGAGGGGGCTTTCATTTTTGGGTCAAGGGGTGGGTGAAGAAAGGGCCAAGAGCTCAGAGTTCAGGTGTTACTTTAAGGTCATCCCTCATAGAGAGAGAGAGACTAGACTACTGACTAAATTTGAGCTTGGTGCTGGGGTCAAGGGAATGGCTTTTCTTTTTTTGTTTGTTTGTTTGTTTTTCTTTTTTAAACTTCTGTTTTGAATTCATAGTTCTTTGCACAATAGACACGATTCAGGGAGAGTCTGCGGTCTTAGAGGAAACCGACATAAAGACTTTAAGAGTCCATGAAAACATGCCGGACACCAGATAAATTTATTTTCAGTTACTATGGCGAAAACAAACAAGGTTCTCTAAAATGGATAGTTCCAGTGCTTGATTATAATTGGCGAAATCGTGTTTGAAGTCATTGTAAAACATGGTGACCACATTATGTTCTACATTAGTCTCCTCAATATCATTCCTCTGGGGTTTTTGCTTAAAGGGGAAACCCAGAGGCAGTTCATCAGTTCATATTCTTGTTCTTTGAGGTTGCTGCCTGCTTTCGGTAGGTATGAGAACAACAACATTTGGTTCTAAGTAGACTGACTCTGCAAATGCTAATGCTAACAGATGGGGGCATAAGAAAATGAAACCGCCACGTTCTTAGCAGTTAGCATTAGCTATGGTGACTGTGTTGCGTTGTGTTTCTCTTACCCGCTAACAGCGCTAGGCAACGTGAAACAACAGGGCTTCAGGTTTAGTCACTCTGGATAATCCCTAGATTAACTCTCAAATATGCTCAAAAGCCAGTGCCTCTTCTCTTGTGGCATAAACAATAATTACTTACTTAAAATTATTTTATTTACATTAGTGGCATTTTTAATTGGTTGGGATCGTTCTCACCTTAGCACCTGTGGAACAGAGAACATGAAGGCGTCGTGGATAATCAGACAGAGGGTTCCTGCAAGGAAGCATGGCCCAACGTTCCGTGCTAGCGTGCGCAGCAGACAGAACCCGGAGCTTTGTTCCTTCCGGAGCTTTCTCAGGAGCTGCGTCTGTTCCGTGAGTTTGTAGCCCACGGCCCGGGAGGCATTCAGAGACTTGTCTTGCCTGTCCACACACACACACACACACACACACACACACACACACACACACACACACACACACATACAAACACACACACACACACACACCAACATGTCACTGATGTAAACCAGACTTTACCACCACTGCTGCTGTTCGATTGAGGTTTTCTTGCCACAGCATGCAATACAGTTACATGATCTCTCCACTGCCACTTTAATCACAGATCATCATGACCAGCCTTATATTATTTAAAGAGTAATCCAGTTAATGGGGAGAAAGTGTCAGGACAGAGGGATTTGTCTATTTGAGGATTTAACCACAGCAAATTGAAGTTGGATGAAGAGTAATGAAATCCACAGAAACTGATGGCAGATTTGTCATGTGATGTGGTTGGTGGCGGGAGAGCAGGGAGGGTGAAAAAGGAGGAAAGAGGGTGACAGTGGTCACGTTATTAAGGATCTTTGTTTGAACTACTAATGGTGTATTATTGGGAGAGATGGTTGCTGTGTGTCACTGTTCTGCATGGTGTGTGTCTTACTGTTGGAGCTTGGCACACTGCTTGGACCACTCGTCCTCCAGGTCGGCGATGATCTTGTCTGACGTGTCCTTCTCCCGGAGTGACCACAGGTCTTCCGCTTTCAGTGGTGAGCGATAGCCCTTCATCACCAGCCTGTGGGCAATATGTGTGTTTATCGCCTGAGAAAATTCTATACTGTTTTCTGATTTCATTTTGTCAAGAGAATGTGTGCTTGTTTGGGTGTTTGCTTTACTAAGTTGGTTACATAAACAAACTTTTTTTTTTTTTTTGGTAATAGATTGGTAGGTAGGTAGGTAGACAAATACAAACGCAACATGGATGGACAGATAAAAGTATAAATCCATATGACTGGATAACTGAATAGATAGACTATAGCTAGGTTGTTAGGATGCTGATTAACTAAACTAAATAGTTTCTTTCCCCCACTTACCCTCTGTACCACCAGAATAGGATCCTAGACAGGAAAGAGGCATCTTCCTCAGGGCACGGGTTCTGTCAGAAATAATTCAGTGGATTATTCAGCAACTCTGTTCCATTACATCACACAAAATCTCTCTAACAGCAGTCTCATGTATTACGAAAAAAAAGATCCTTGTTATCTAGATGGAATGGAAGACAGAATTGTGTACTGCAATAAATGTGAAGATATGTGAAGTCGCTTTTAAAACCATGATAAACCCAGCAGTTTTTCCAGGTTAGGGTTACGGGAAAGCTAGTAAAGGTGGCTAAAGGTCCGTCCATAAACCTGTATGGCATTGTGATGGATAGGCACTATTAGGACTCCCATGTGTCTGTCTGTACCTTGACAAAAATGGGCTTCCTGGTCCGAGGACGCCGGTCAGCGAAACAGCTCAGGATCATCTGGGCCAGTTGAAGGGAGAAGTAGACAAAGAAGGCCACGAAGCGCATGGCATCAGTCGAGAAGCCCTGCAACACACACACACACACACACACACACACACACACACACACACACACACACACACACACACACACACACACACAGAGAGAGAGAGAGAGAGAGTGAGCACTGTAGAACACAGTGTACATTTTATATAAAAGTCGAGAGTTGTACCACATCACCAGTACTGCGCCAAGTTACTGTCATCTGAGCCGATACGATAAATTTGATTTATATTTTGGCTTTAAGTCAACTTGAGGTTTAAATCTACTGAAGCTGCAGGACACACTACAGGTTTACCACAAATCTCATTAAGAGTCAAAAAATGAGGAACACATAAACATGAAGCGTATAGAAAACAGCACATTCCAAGTCAAGCAGGTCTTAAATACACCAATAAAAAAGCATCAGTTAATGATCACAGATACACCACACGAGGTGCTCTGCAAGATTAAAAGCCCCACATTGTTTCAGTTTTTCAGTGTGGTTTTTGCCAGCCGTGAGGTGCTTAAGTTGGAGCCAAAAGGTGTGATGGGTAAAGACCTTAGCGATAAATGAATAGCGGATGGAGGAATAAATGAAGTGGAGGGAGGAGAAGAGAATGAGGTTACACACAAGATAGTATTAAAAAGTGTGCACGCACATCCAGAAGTCACAGGTGCTGGGTAAAATAAAACGTGAATTAAAATGAAAAATACCTGCACACATTTATTTCGCAACGTTTCGGCCCAGGTTTGGCCTTCGTCAGGTGAATCCTGGGCCGAAACGATGCAAAATAAATTCACTGGGAGCAGCAGTAACAGTGTGCGGGTATTTTTCATTTTCATTCACACAAGATAGTTACATACAGTATGATGGATATTTTGATGTTTTACATGTTGTGTTTTTACACTAGACGCTTTGGCAACACTGTTTCTATACGAATGGTCATACCAATAAAGCTTGTTGAAGTGAATTGAATTTAATTGAAATGAGGGTAAAGAAGAAAAAGAAAGAGAAGTTGCAGAGAGAGAGAGAGAGAGAGAGAGAGAGAGAGAGAGAGAGAGACACACACTGAGTAACAGAAAAATAATGTAAACACAAGAGAGAAACCCAAAGGCAAATAAAAAGTCGGTCACTCTGACCAAGCCATGGGGGTTTCCCATGCGCCCCGTGGTGATATCCCAGAGGCCAGTGGCTGAGGTTGGAGCCCATTTCCTGCTCGACCATATGTGTCTACTTCCTGCTTCCTCCTCCTTTTACCATATCTGTGCACAGCGCTTCCGTCCTTCCGCCTGTCCACCCGCCCGCTTGTCCTGCCGTCTGGCCAGCCGGGCCCTGAGAGTAGCCTACCCTACCCAACCCAACCCATCTGTGCCTGAGTCCGTTGTGAGCCTGGTACTCCGGGACTCCGGGCCCCCAGCCGCAGGCCGTA
>JAODXP020000015.1:5017686-5050186 GCA_027497455.2 Sardinella longiceps
CCCAAAAAACAGAGTCTGTCTCCAAAGACTCCAGATGTGAGACATAAAATAAACTTAATGTATACGTTTGCCACAGGGTTCCTATAGTGTGAACCAGACGCACATTTTTTGCATATCTCGCATGAATGGTTGCAATCACCATGGGGGGGCATATGGGAGGGGAGGTGGGGTGGGGGGTGCTGGTTAAATTAGAGTGTTGAGATGGTAGGGTGTCACACACACACAAACAAAGACAACATACAAACAAACACACACACACACACACACACACACACACACACACACACACACACACACACACACACACACACACACACATACAAACAGACACACACACACACACACACACACACACACACACACACACACACACACACACACAAGCATGCAGGGTGAATGTGGGGAGGGGAGGGGACATTGGGTGGCGGTGGCATCCGCAGACGTGCGCAGCCTCCCCCGCGGTCCGCTATCTGTCTGGAACTCCACCAGAGGCCCTGACCACACCGGCTCTGCCCCCAGACAAGGCCGGGCATTCAGGGGACTGCTGAGGTAAACCATCAACCGCCTACAACCCACTGGGGCGTAGGTTTAGACAGACAGACTGAGAGAGAGAGAGAGAGAGAGAGAGAGAGAGAGAGAGAGAGAGAGAGAGAGAGAGAGGGAGTGAATGAGGGAGAGAAGGAGAGGGTGGAGGAGGGAAAGAGTGGAGCATCTAGATGAGATGCATCAGTTCTTTACTTGCAAACAGGCTTTTCCTCAGCAAAAATAAATAAATAAATAAATAAATACAAGCATTCGCTGCCATAAACAGCCCAGACAGACAAAAACCGATATATCGCCGGCGTATAATCAGGCCTGGTCGTACAGTACGCGTTGGGGTGTTTGGGGGCCTGGGAAAAGAGAAGGAGCTTGTGGCTCTGGCGAGGGCTCTTGGTGTGTGTGTGTGTGTGTGTGTGTGTGTGTGTGTGTGTGTGTGTGTGTGTGTGTGTGTGTGTGTGTGTGTGTGTGTGTGTGTGTGTGGCTGTGGCGTCACGTGGCTCTTTACCTCCTCCATGATGGTCTGGATGTTGGCCCTGAGAGGGATGATGGAGCAAACCACCGCCATGGTCCAGAAGAGGAACAGGAAGACGGACGAGCGGCAGCCTTTCAAACGCTCCACCTGTATGACGATAACCGCCAACACCTGAGACAGACAGACAGAGAGAGAGAGAGGGATAGAGAGAGAAAGAGGGAGAGAGAGATAGAGAGAGAAAGATAGAGGAGAGAGTAGAGAGACAGAGAGAGAGAGAGAGAGAGAGAGAGAGAGAGAGAAAGAATGTGCAAGAATGGAAGACAAGGGAAGGGAGAATGAAAAAATATGATTAGTCTAAAGCGAACAATGCTATTCTCACATATGCCTCAAATATTTCTGCCTGCTTTCTAACCCCCCTCACCCTATCTTTATTTAGCTTTGTTTTTATCCTATAACATCAACACGACCATTTTGAAGGCCAGCACTGACTGTTTGTCCATAGTAACAGTACCTTCTTTGCTTTGACAAAAATAAGAATTCCACACATTTGCAATATACTGTGATAAAATGTCTGAGTCTGGCTCTCAACCGTATTTATTGATTTTTATAAGAAGAATGCAAAGCTTCGCTAAAATAGCAGGAATGTGCCATCTATTTCCAGGACTGTAAAAGTTGAGTTATCGGCTGGGTTGGATGGACGCATGGCCATCCACATAAATGCCCCTCCTTCAGCCCACTGTTGACCCTGGTGTCTACGATGACCGCAGGTGAAAGAGGTTTATTTGCACTGGGAGGCTATAGGAGCAGGCAGCCAGACACTCCTCAGGCTCGGGGTCACGCTGTCTGAACTACTCACATAAACCTCAATCTCACACATCATGAAACTTCTAGAGTCCCTTCACATTTTCAACTGACCTGAGCAGTGTTTTTTTTTTTTTTTTCTCTTTTTTTTATTAGACATAACAATTGTGATATAATCATTTATTTGCTTAGTCTTTCACTCACATCCAGCCATATTATATGACTGTGTATTTTTGTTTTCGCTCCAGGGTAGCGGTGAGCAGAGACTTCGCTATGTCAACGGTAGAAACACATACTTTACAAAGCGAAACACGCTACGAGTTAACCAACGCCCCTGCTTTGACTAAAGAGGACCGCAAAGCCCTCAGGCAAGTGAGCGAGTTTTGATGCGCGTGCCAACACTAACGCACACACACATACACAGAGACAGACGTGGCAGACTGGCGGTTACCATGGTGAGGCCGCGGATGATGGGACTGAGGAGGAACACCATGTGGTGCTCCAGCTCAGAACTCCTCTGAGCCAACAGGTAGAAGACCTCCAGAAAGCCAAAGGATGCCAGGCACAGCCCCAGAATCTGAATGGAAAACAAACAGAGAGACAGACAGACAGACAGACAGACAGAAGGATGAAATGATAGAAGAATAGATCAAGAAAGAAAGAAAGAAAGAGTCAGAGACCTCCTTCTCCTCAGACACTTACACAGACAGCAAGATGTATAATCACCACGACCAGAGAGACATTCTTCACATTTTCAGGCTGACGAGCAGCACAATACCAAACTGGGCTAAAAGCGTTTTTTACATAGTGCTGCTAGGAGGGTGTTTTCAGCATTTCTGGGGAATGGCTTCCGTCCTTTCCAGCATGGAACCACATTCGGATGCTGATGATATTGTTGTTGAATGTGTTAGTGGTGTCTGCGTGCTGAAAGTGGGAATGTTGCAAGTATATCTTTTCCAAAAAAAAATACAAGGCTACACTCTATATATTTTCCATACACTCCATAGACATACTGTAGGCTACTGTATGATTATACGTTTTAAACGATCTGTTGAAACTCTGTTTACTGCCATTTAAAAGAGTTCGGTAAATGTGATGCATTCAGATATACTCTAATTGAATCGATATGTATTCAGATATACTGAAATTGAATTTCAACCAAAAATTCTGTTAACTTTCTGTTGATAGAGTGATGTTGACTGTCCACTATAAAATGCACCTGATTTAGTAGTGATAAATTATATACTCTAATGTGTAGAATGTGAAAAAAAATCTATGTGCAAATAATGGCAGTTCATACTAGATAATATTACAACATAATATTACATAATATTTATAAAATATTGATTATACCAATCAATCTACTGTATTGGTGAAACCAATAAAAAAAAGCTAAAGTTTTGCTTGCTTCTCTGTGCTCATTAAATATTTACTCAAACATCCTCATTTGAACTCAGCACAAGATCTTTGACCTGTGTCTCGTGCGTGTGTGACTGAGACCTAGAGACCGAGGGTGACTCCGAGTCCTGTCCTGACTCACCGTTTTGGCACAGCAGAGGCTGGACAGGGATATGCGTCCATGGTCGCGGAATTTGAGGAACAAGAAGTAGAGGGGGGCAGCAAGCCACAGATAAAAGCAGGGAAACCACACCAGCACCGTGTGCTGGAAACACTGGGTCAGGTCCGGGTGTGGGGTGTACCACGTCAAGTTCCAGTCCTGAAATGGCAAACACACACACACACACACACACACACACACACACACACACACACACACACACACACACACACACATACGCAGACACACACACACACATAAGCACACACACACACACAAAAGCACAAACACACACACACATACAAACACAAATGAACTCAGTGCACTCTGTGGTTCCGCAGTTGGTTTGCAACAGTATAATATTCTGCTTGATTTGGCGGTGGCCCTACAGTGGGTGGTATTCATTTTTCAGACATGACACACATTCTGTAACTATAACCAAACGAGTCAGATCCTGACCAAAGGGCAGAATAGGTATACACACTTCCCCTAAAATACAGATGGGATGATGTTACAAATCAGACGTCATGTGATTTGGAAAGTCTGAATCAGAATTTGACGCAATTTCCTTGTGTTTCCATGTTCTATACAAAGAAAATGTTGATGCGGTGGAAAGTGTGAGCTCTAAGAAAAGAAAAACCATTAGAAAACCAATACATTAGCTGAACAGAAACTAATGCCCCATGAACATGACTTCACAGAAAGTCAACTGACATGTTATCACCAGTTACTGTAAAGAAGATTTCATGGAAACACTTTGAAACAATCAGCCCCAGGGCTTAATAGGTTAGGATGAATAACATAATGGTTCAGTTCAATGTCTTGACTTGTTCTCAGCAAACCTCCAGAATGTAGGTAATAAAATTACAGCAATTTAAGCAGCTGTTGAAATGATAGTCACTGTTAATCATCTTTCATTCAAACGACTCTCAGTTTCATTTCCTCAGCGTGACACCTCAGAGTCAGACGTTTCTCTGTCTGTCAACTCTTACGCAATTTTACACTTGAATGCTACACTTGAATTTCTTTTGATGCCCAGTTCCTGTTTAATTTAATAGCAACATTCTATGAAGGAGGAATTTAATGAGGCTAAACCTGAACATTTGTGAGAATTGGTAAGCACACATTATCTTGGCAGTTGGGTTAGCCCACACTGAGCCATGGATCTGCCCAAGGTTTCTTCCTTAAGGGAGGTTTTCCTTGCCCCTGTTGCCCTTGGGTGCTTTGGTCATCCCCTGCACCGCCAACTTTTCTACGTAGCCCCTTTCCTACTGAACTTCAGTACCTTTCACAAATAATCTGACGACATACCGGTACATGTAATTTCACTGCATGTTTTACACTTAGGGTTCATAATGCATGTGACGAATACAATTCCTTGATTCCTTGAAAAGGGTTGAAAAGGACAAATAAAATTCCTTGATTCCTTGAAAAGGGTGGTGGATGGATGGATCATCTCACAGAGGTGGCCGTTCACCTGCCTTGACTCTTGGAGTGGTATGGGGGTGAAATATGATTGAAGGTGCCAACCTCTCTCCGTCCAGCTGTGGGGATTGAAAAGCCACAGCCCTCTCTGACCACAGAGTAAATATAACAAGCAGAAGAGTCTCTAAGCCCCCTCCAAAACTGTAGCCTACAGCTCCCACCAAACCACAGTGACTGCCAAAGTTGTTTGTTTGTCAAATCATGGTGACATTCAAAACGCTTAATATGCATTTAAAGGCATCACAATTTTCCAAAGTCATACTCCATGGTCGTAACTGTTTTCCGCTTATGTCCTACAACAATGGATGGGAGCCCAGGTTGTTTACCAACTTGTGTACAACATCTGGATTGTATTTGTTATACATTTCTTATGCATTTGGCCATATAAGCATAGGGGCTTAAAAAAGGGCCACCAACAAAATAAAATGTTTATGCTTTTATGATCAAGGGGTGCTGGCACGTTTTTTGGGGGGATTCTCGGTCAGTTAGATTAAGGATATATTTTGAGATGACATATTAAAACACTTCTAAATGCCTTGGAAAGGTTTCTTAAGTTAAATGTGCATGAAGCCCACCCTGGTGGACCCCTAGAGGAAGATTGTGATGGTACCGCACTGTCTTGATTTGTTTACCCCTAGAGATGAAGACTGGAGCACAGAACTGGCAAATACTGCATGCGGCCTAGAAGAGTCTGGCTGTGGTGCGGACGGTGGTGTGTTGGGGTTTGGCACTTCTTCTATGGTGGAGATCCCTACCATATGGCCGAAGAAATGATGAATGAGGGAGAAAAGGAGAGAGAGAGAGACAGACAGAAAGAGTAGGTACACTACCCACTGTATTACACTGATTGGATCTGTATGGTATCTTTTAGAACTGTACAGATTGATCCACTGTCATCTAATTTCTCTCATTTCTCTCATTTCTGCCTTTCCCACATCGAGTGTATCTCAACGTGCTCTTTCTAACTAGTTTACATCAGATCTGACACACACATTCTCTCTCTCTCTCTCTCTCTCTCTCTCTCTCACACACACACACACACACACACACACACACACAGATACACTGTGTGGATGGTGTCTTTGGGTGTGTGGTCTAAATATAGTGTCTGGTTGGCTGAGGCCCTGGGGTCTGGAGTGACACCTCGCAGGGCGAGAGAGAGAGAGAGAGAGAGAGAGAGAGAGAGAGAGAGAGAGAGAGAGTACTGGCGTGGCCACAGGAAGGGAAAGGAGCGTTTGCGTCGCCTCTCCCACTCGTTTCCCTCCACAGTCCAGCACAACAGTTACACTCTTCTACCTCATCCTTCCCTTTTTCTCTCTTTTTTTTCTTGCTCTCACAACCAGTCTCCTTGCCACCTCCTTTTCTCTAAGACTCTTTCACTCTTTCTCTCTCTCCCCACCTCTCTTTCCATCTTCCTCTCTCTCTCTTTTGCCATCTCCATCCGTCAGACTTTCTCTCTCCCTCTCTCTGCCTCCATCTCTCTCTCTCTCTCTTGACCTGTCTCCCCCCTTCCCTCATATAGTCTGTATGCTTTTTCTCTATCTTCTCTCCCAGTCACTCTCTCTCTCTCCCAGTCTCTCTCTCTCTCTCTCTCTCTCTCTCTCTCTCTCTCTCTCTCTCTCTCTCTCTGCCTCAACCTTCACAAGTTATAAGGCTCCTAAGGTTTCTATCTCTCTTTGTTCTGTCTGTTCATTCTCTCTGTTTTGTGTCTCAGACACATTTTCCCACTCTTTCCTTCTTTTACACATTATTCTCTCTCTCTCTCTCTCTCTCATTCCCTCCATCTCTGGGACTTGCCGCTATGGCTTGGCATCAGATTTGGATGCTACAGTGGGTCATTCTCTCTCTCTCTCTCTCTCTCTCTCTCTCTCTCTCTCTCTCTCTCTCTCTCTCTCTCTCTCTCTCTCTCTCTCTCAGAGACATTGTTTGAGTTGGTTTCCACCCCAATCCTCGCCACATTCCCAGGACATGATTCAGGAGTCGGCCTGTTTGTGTGTGCTGCTGCTGCGGGCGGCACTGCAGGCAGCACAGGAGCCAACAGAGGGACTCTGGAGCCCAGAGGAAAACCAGAGGACAGGACAGCCTTGCATTCGCCAATTAGTATGAAACAAGCTTGCAATATGCACAAGCAACATGATACATTATTTTGATATATTTGATATGCATAATACATAACAGGATAATAATAATAATAATAATAATAATAATAATGACAATGATAATATACTGTAACTACCAATTCTAGGGGAAAGTTTCAATTCTATACTGTATTGCTCATGTACATGTACATGATCCAACCTATGCACGAGCATTGAAACATATCATGGGGCGATAAGTTAATTGCATTAGTTAATTGCAAGACTTTGTCAGGATCCCTTCCTTCCACCAATGTGCAGTACATGAGTGATTCTCTTTTTGAGGAAACTTCATAATGTTACACCTGATTTTAATGTTTGATTATAGACAGTTTTCCCTACTATTATTTAAACACACACACACACACACACACACACACACACACACACACACACACACACACACACACACACACACACAATTATCCTCACATTAGACCCAACAGCAGATGCAGGGCTCACATTCAAAGTGCATTTGCAGAATGCAGACATGGCCAATATGGCATGGATGTCACCCTGGTGACACCTTTATAGCTGCGTAACTAGCCTCTAATTGTGGTCATGTCACAGCCCTGTGCGACAATTAATGTATAATGGCAATACGCTGTTAGAAAAACTCTTTAAACTTAATGCCACAATCATCATGAGAAATAGAGCAGAAAGGGTTAATATCTGATCTATTAACTCGTGCCGCGTCACTAAAGAGGAACATGAATCATTCATTTAAGTCAGCAGGGTCAAAGTACAGGACCGGGGCAAACTTATGATCTTTTGACACATTTCATGTTTTAACTCCGCTGGAGTTCTTCTCAGAAACCAGCTGAGACTCTCGCTCTTCCTGACACGCATCCAAGTGCACTATTGATTGCCAAACATCTGCAAGCCAAGTCTGGATGAGTCTAAGCAGCAATACAGCATGAGAAACGAAACTCTTCCCCATGAAAAGTCCAATAATACCTGCTGTTAATGCTCAGTCAAGTGCCTTTCATGGGTCAAATCAAATGGAGATACGGAGATACTGATGAACGTCTTTAGTGGTGGTTCTGGTATGGCTAAATTAATAAGAGACACCTGGGACTGTGTTGTTTAGTTAGCTCAGCATGAAATCTGGTTCACTAAGTTCAATGAATCATTAGAGTTGGGAATCTGTGACTCGTGTCCTTGGCTCGCGTGAGTTCACGCGGAGCAAAGAAACAAACAGGTGTCACTTCTGAGAATCGATCGGAGAGAGACACACGTTTTATTGCCAACGCAAACAAGCTCTCTCACCTCATTAATTAAACTCATCCCTTTGACAGCTTTGTCCAAACAAACAGCCAAACCACGCGCACAAGAGGAGCCACTGAAACTGCTTACACTGGTCTAATTGAACACAGAACTGTTGGTCTAAACACACACATTACGCATATCACATTTTCCAGCAATCTGCAATCTCAAATTAATCCACAATCTCTCAAGACAATCAGCCTTCAAAGTATCCACTAAATGACTTTCCATTCATTTACTTCTCTTTATCATACCCACTTGACTTTATACATGCAGAAGGCAAACAAAGTCAGGAGAAATGGCATTGCATTGTCTTTTCCAGCTCTCTCAGAAGGAACCAGGGACCACTACACAGATGCAAATAAGTAAAGGATTTAGTTTGGTGCATGGCCCCTATTCAATAAACTAATACACTGAACACTGTGCGGAGTTTAGATCTAAAAGTGAGGGTTTTGCTCACAGGTTACTTACCCAGAGAGGGTCCAGACCACTGAGACTGCAAAGGGCATCCATTCAGGGGTCCTTGTCTTCCTCACAGACACTCGCTGCTTGATCCACGACTCCCCTCCTCTCCTCTCCTCTCCTCTCCTCTCCTCTTCTCTCCTCTCCTCTCTACCGGCAAACCTCCGCAGCTTTCCCAGGCAAATGCTGCTCTGTTACAGCCACCTTGCCCGGTATGTGAGTACAGTATGTGTTCAGACAGGAGTATGTGTATATGTGTGTGTTAGTGATTCACAGATTTTCTGCCTGTTTGTGTGTGAGAGAGTTTTTAGAGGGAAAGTTTTTTTTGTTTTTTTTGTGTTTTTCACACACACTCTGTGTGTGTCTAACAGAGATTGAGTGTTAAAGTGTCAAGTGTGTCAGCCAGTGGGTGAGTCAGTCAGTCAGTCAGGATCTCTACGCTTCAGTGAGGACAACACACCAGATGACTTTGTAAGCGCGCTCTCTATTGCTCCCTCTCTCTCTCTCTCTCTCTGGATCTTGTGTGGCTGTCTTGTTTTTGAGTGCTGGGCTGCCAGTTTTTCTTCAACCTCCCCCCACCCCTCAAAGGTGGGTGGAAGATATTTCTCTTTTTTTCACACAGACACTGACACACTCACACACACACACACACACACACACAGTCTCTCCCGCTGTCTCTTTCACCCACGTGTGCTGTGGTCAAAACACCACAGACACTCCCCTGTTAAGGGGGAGAGCCCATCCAGCATCTTGAGCGTCTCCTTCCCTCCCCAACCTCACCAACGCATTCTGGACTTCCCCCTCCCCTTTAACAGCATGCCACGCCCCCTTCTGCTAAGCCCTCCCATCACAACCATTATAGCTCCACCCATTTAAGAAACACAACATCTATGCGAGCCAAACTGCTCCAAATTTAAATGAGGAGAAATATCCTTGTGAAACCTCACAGTAAAATATGGGTGTCTGAGTCTGGCCTTTTACATATTCAGCAACATATGCACTGTTTGTTTACTTAACTATCACTATTAAAAGAACACCATGCAGGCTTGTCATTTTTACTTATAGACCTCCCTCTACAGTCACAGATCCTTTTTTTTTCTAAATTAGCAACAACTTAGCCTGGTCATGACCATCCCCTTGGTCTACGCTTCACTTCGTACAGTGGTCTGGGATCTTGGCTATTGAAAAATGATTGCAAGCGAGAGGTGTGGACTCTGTAACCTCACTCATGTCAGATGATTCATTACACTGCAAGCTGCACTTACATCTGAAAGCCCTTCATAAGAGACATCATCATCAGGGTGGACATCATCAAAAATCCTTGCATAATTTAACAAAGTACTTGTCTGTCATCTTACTTCTACCACTCACATCGAAACCCACCCGTGACAAGCTACTGTATCCCATCGTGCAACACAATTTCTAGTTTCTCAACTATTTCAAACAAACAATTGTATCTCTGGCATAATTGGCACAATAATCGATTTAACTCGCATAATACAGATATCTCTTTCATATATAACTGTTAGTGGTGTTTTGTACGTTTGTAAGAGAAGAGCTACGTTATCCCGCCTGACCATTCCTATGGTCTCCTGATTGGTTTGTCCGTTTCATTTTGGTCCTGAAATCCCTTGCGTTTGCGCTGTACGCAGCATCTGACTTGACTGATGTTATGGACTCTGTACAGGAGAAGTCTGAAACGTTTAATCTGATTTAACTCAATAGCTAATATTTGGCCGTGAATGTCTTGGGACAATGTGTACAAGTCGAAAGTGAAGAGCAAGCGACTATTCTAAAACTGATAGTTCCGGTCCTTGATTGTGATTGGTTGAAAACGTGTTCAATGCCGTTGTAAATTGAGCATTTAGCACAGCTCTAACCGCATTTCATTCTAAACTGCTGCGCCATAGTAAAGTGAACGGAGCTGCGCTTGTGCGTTACTTGGCAACCATTCAGTAAGAGGAAATACAGTATATTTTTTGGTGGAGGAATTGGTATCAATGAATAACTCGCCATATTTCTCGTGGTTGTGTTTTCTGTTAATGAAACTATTCCCGGTTAACGTGGTAACAGTTTTAGAAAAGCAATAAACCCCTCGACTCCGGTGTTAATGCTGGTTTTAGCACGGATGTCTACCGGCACTCGGCTGTGCCTCGTGCCTAACAACACCCGTGCTAAAACCAGCATTAACACCGGCCTCTCTGGATTTATTGCTTACGTCTATTACCAGGCAAGGCTACTTCCAAACAACAGCACAGTGAGGTCAAGCAACAGGACTATGGCCTGATTAACACCTGACTTTAATGCATTGCCTTTCCATGAAATCCTCTGGAAAGTGACGTGAGCTATGGTAAGAGGAATGGATGGTCAGGTGACAGTGCCAAGTGCATACGTTCATTCAGGAGAGCACACTGTCCGATGGGACACACTTGTGAAATGCACTTTGGCGATTTCAACACCCTATTGAGAATGAGGGGCCCGTCGTCGGCAAAATTGTACAGGGCCATGAGGGGTCTTGCAGAGGACTTGAGGTGGGGTTGAAGGTGGGGGTGTGTGGTGGAGGCAGTAATTTGATTGGTCTTTGTTGTTTTTCTGCCCTCAACAGCACTTTCCGGGCAGTATTGCCTTCAAAGCACTACAGTACCTCCCCCTATTTACGGTTAGGTTGAGGTGGTTGGGGTTAGGGTTAGGGTTAATGTAGGGTCTTTTAGGCTGTGCTGCCTGGAAGGTGCTGTCGGGGGCGATAAACTAATCTGCTTTGATTGGGGGAGTGTATGAGGATTACAGGACAGACTTGTTTGGGATGGCTAGCTGGCTGGCTGGCTAACTCAAAGAGAAGGGTTTCATTGGGCAAACACCCATGATGTATGCAGCATTACATACTTTTGCCCAATGAAAATGCATGCAGCGTGCATGCGTGTAGTCATGGAGTCAGCCAGGCAGCTTTCTCAGAAGAGCCCATTTGTCTGCATCTCAATGGACAATAAGAATATCTATTGTATAGTAGTATTAGTATTTTATAGTACTCCATCTAGCTTCTAATTAATGTGGACACTCTTTCTCTGTGGCTGTGTGTGTGTGTGTGTGTGTGTGTGTGTGTGTGTGTGTGTGTGTGTGTGTGTGTGTGTGTGTGTGTGTGTGTGTGTGTGCTATTTTGTACATTTCCCGTGAGTTTCAAGGCTAAAGGTGTAGGCCTATGGAGGTTTGTTTGAGGATGTGTGAATGTTTGAGGTGGTCTGGAGCCTATACTGTAGGAGGCAACTTCGCTGTGACGTGACACGTCGTGTGAGCTGATGTTGCCCTGGACTAAGCGAGAAGAGTATTACCTGGTAAAAGCTAGCGTGCCAATGAGGAATGCCACAAGTTCGTGCACACTTGACAGCATTCATGAATATGTGGGTAGGTGTGTGTGTGTTTCTGTCTGTAGTACAGTATGTCATGTGGGTTGGAGAGAGAACCTGCCTAGTCCCGTATACTCTTTGAAGTGCATGCTCACTTGCTCAATCACTCACTCACTCACTCACTCGCTTGCTTGGTCCCCAGGGAGGCGTAAACAAGTTACGGTAACGCAACCCCTTCTAGGCGAATGTTGCAAGAGAGAGACACGTCATGTACAGTGGGCACAAAAACAGATCCAGGAACAACACTGGGTCTCAGTGAGACTGCTTACTATTGCTCTCCCTGGTGGGTGTGACAGCATAGTGGACAGGCTTAAAAACACACAGGGGATTTCAGGGCATATAATGGAAAAGTTTTATAGCCCTTAAGAAAATGAGAAACTGTGTAGACTCAAACAGAGTCTCAAAAAAAGTCATCAACATTGCGACATCTGGACAGGACAGTAGAGAAAACATGTTGGTTTTGATTAAAAAATGTGGAATAAATGACACTTGGTGACAATAACACAATGTTATGTAGCTCATATAACTTCTTTTGTAAGGGTGACACAATGCTTACTGGTTTTGGTGTTCATTTTAGAAAGTTAGACACCATACTGTGCATTTTTAATCACTCTGAACCAAAGATATCATCAACGATCTCTGACTGAACCATGCTACTTTTGAATAAAGACATGCATACATTGAAACTATGGGAACATACTGTAGGAAGGTTCACCAGTTCACCCAATCAGATTGCTTGATAATGAGTGCTAGATATAAGTATGTTTTGCCGGGCAGCTAGCCATGGTCCTAGGATGCCATCAGTGGAGATTACATGCCAGTGATGCCCACTGGCACCACCCTATGGATAGGGGGAAATAACCAAGAGTTACAGATGACATGGAAGAGATAGGTAAGGGATAACGGCCGCCGAGGTGTCCTAATATAAGAAAATAATGGACGAGGCGAAGGCGAAGAACAGCCCAACAGCGCAGCTGAAGGGCTGTTTGCCTACGGCAAGTCCATTATATAGAAATATGTGGCTCCGTTTAGAAAGAAGTTATCCTGTTCAGTTGGGGTACTATTTTCATATGAAAGAAGATCCGCAAGGCTGCATTCTATGGAACGCTGGTTAAACTTTTTTGCCCAACAATGCCTCAGGTGTCCTGTTATCAAAAATTAACGGACACCCTGACAGCCAATCAGAAAACAGTATTCCATTCCACTGGGTGATAAAGGAGGACGAGTGAAGCTTTGAAATGGTTGTAATGCTTGTGCACGTGCCGTAATAGCCAGGTAAGTAAGGAGGGTTAAATGGGTAGAGTGATGGTTGTCAATCCATTCTTTAGGCTCCTCCTGAACTATGTTTAATAAAACAACATTTATGTATCACCTGATGATGCAGTTGTTTGTAGTGGATAACGACCCAGGTCTGCAAACGGAAAGGTCCCAGACCAGTGCCCAATGGAGGTCATTAACCCTTCAGCGTGGGAATTCTGGGGATTCTAATAATCACCATTGAAAAAGCTCTGTGCATTCCTGGATATTGAGGGTCAAGTGCCTTGCTTCTCCAGGGCACAACAAGGGCATTTGAGATTTGAACCCAAGATTTTCAGTCACCTAGTCTGCTAGCTACGACCCTTGACCCCTATGCTACCACTGCCCCCAATAGAGGCCTTTGTTTGACCTTTTCCGGTAGACATCAGACAACAATGTATGAGTCTTGATTACAAGATTTACGGAGCCCACACACACATTTGAGGATTTATTTGTCTGCCTCTGACAGCTTGACAACTGCAATTACTGTATCATAGCTTTCAGTCCAACTATGTCTTCTCTATTATAAGACATTGTTCTAAATTCTAAATCCTTTCGCTGGAATTCAGAACAACAGCTGTGCATGGATGTGGGTCAATTTTTGCATGATTGCGGGAGCGAACTAAACACAGTCGGTTCGTATTTATTTTGCTCTCTTCCCTAGAAGTGGAAGAAAAAAGCGTGCCTATACACTCTGCATTCACGTGTGTGTGTCCATCCATGCAGTGTTGGCATACGCTTTCTGACAGCTCTGTGTTTGCCAGTGGTATGATGGATACTCTCCAGACAGTGCAGCCATGCAGGGCCGTCGCAACAAGGCAGGCAAACCAGGCAATTGCCTGGGGCCCCAGGCTGAAAGGGGCCCCCAAGATTGACTGTTTAATCATTTTAGTAGTTATGTTGGTGGTGTTTTTCAACAAAAAATGACTTTAAACTGGAGTTAGACAACTGTACAATACAAATAATTATATTGATGATGTTTTAAAATTATAGCAATGTGGTTCATGTAAGTATTTATGGGGAGTGAAGGGCCCCCATGTCCTGTTTGCTTGGGGCCCCCTAAGTACCTTGAAACGGCAGCCATGTGAGAGATTAACTCTCAGTGAGCAACATCTGAGCGAAGGCATGGCTGGCATCCGGTTGAGAAGAGGGGAAAAAACACATGGAAGCACTGGGGTGATGTGTGATGTTTTGGCCTGTCAGGGAAAAACAGAGGCAGTGTGTGCATTGCCAATGTCAGAAGCACGCGTGGATAAGACTCTATGGAGGTGGCGTGATGACAGCATGACAGTTACAGTATGAGGGCCCTTCTCCCACAAGAATCTACTGTAATTAACGCTTCATGCTTAATTACACAGATAATCTGGGTCATATGGAAAGGTCCCATCTATATGGCGGCTTCTCTGCTGGATCGCAACCCAGTCTTCAGGGCTGGCCAAAGGGTTTAAATACCGCTTGCTTTCCAAAATAAATTCTAGGCTTTGCACAACAGAGGGTAGAGAGAGACAGCTCTGACTCGTCTGTTTGTGTGAGGTCTATCTACCCAAAAACTGTGACACACGTGAGAGAAATAATATATTCACACAAAGAGGTTCCTTCCTGGGGCTTCTGGGCAAAAACTCAACTCATGAAGTTCAAAAAGTTCATTAAGTGTTTATTGTCTACATTTTCTACATTCAAATCTATCTCTAATATGGTTTTGTCTCGTGTATATGGTTGAAAAGAAATTCACTTGACTTGATCTATCTATCTATCTATCTATCTATCTATCTATCTATCTATCTATCTGAACAGATTTGACAGTTGGTACTTAAGTATTACGTAAGAGTTCTGTTTAAAACTAATATTATTCTATGGAAATAACCAGTCAAGTCCAGACCAGACAGATTCTAGATTGTGCACTTTTATTACACATGATGTAAACAACCAGCGATGCAAGAGACTCAATAACAAAATCAATGGGTTTGGAATGAATGATAGACACAACACACAGTCAGCCATCCATAAACAACTTTTTCTAAGTTATTTTAATGCCTTAGACAGATAGAGAGAGAGAGAGAGAGAGAGAGAGAGAGAGAGAGAGAGAGAGAGAGAGAGAGAGATGAGAGTACACTGGAGTGGAGAAACTGAGCAGATGTGGTGGAGCTTGCCATCTGGCCCGTTGCCACACCTACCGTCTCCATGGCAGCATGTGGTGGGGCTGGTTCTGGGCGGCCGCAAAGAGCTGCCCGCACCTCCTTCGGACGGACGGACGGGAGCTTTGGGAGGAGAGGGGAGGGGAAGGGAAGGGAGAAGAGGCAGTGCCAAGCGGTGGTGAAGGAGCCCCGGTCACCTACACTTCCTCTGGCCTCACCCGCGGTGGCAGCGGAGGGGAAAAAAACGTCTAGTCAAAATAGTGGTGTCATTTTTTTTTTTTTGCGTTTAGATTCTCAGACAGGGTGCGCAAATATAGCCGCTCAGCCACACAGAGGAGGCTGGGCCAAAATCTTTTCAGCAACAAAATAAGAGTGAAAAAAAAAAAAAAAAAAAAAACGCAATGTGTCTGACTTCTCCCTTTTTGTATATAAAAAGACGCTTACAACATTCCTCTGGGTGCACAGAAAATGCATTCAGATGTGAACGTGTCTGTAGTGTCATTATGTGGTCACTGGGATTATTGGCAGGTGTAATAAGACTGGTGGTGTAATGTTAAGAATGCATCTGTCAGATGCTTGCTTCACATACCAGATGGGGTCACAGATATGACATACAGTACTGTGCAACTGTTTTAGTGAGTTGAAGGATTAAAAAAAACGATATGCTTTCATTATGCATTATTCTAGTGCATTTTCTAAGCACTAATTTTCAAGCATTGAAAAATTGATGTCTGATTTCTTAATGCTTAGCTGAGTTAGTTTAGCCATCTGCTTTGTGGTCTCTCATAATTAGTTCATTTCATTCTACATATCTGGTGGAATGTTTCCCCATTATAGTCCTGCTTCATGCTTAAAGCAATATACCGGAGTAAGTTTAAGCATAGTCCTGCTGCACGAGCCTTCTAACAGCAATATATTTCGCATGAAATGAAAGATTTTCGAACAGCACAGACCTAACGCGAACGCGAAACACTTTACATTGAGTCAATGTAACCTAAGATCTTACTTTCGGTTTCCAACAGTCAGGTCCCATTGATTCAGTGTAAAGTGCCTGTTCGCTTCTGCGTTCGTGTTCGGTCTGTGCTGTACCAAATTATTTAGTTCCACTCGCTAACTAGCGCATTTAGCAAGCTCTTTCAACAGGGCTCTGCTTGAATTCACTCCGGAACTCTCCTTTAATGCCTGTGGACACATTGTAGCAATCTAATTTAGATGGCATAGATTAACCGTCACATGAAACCGTCTTCTGAAACAACTTTATAGTCCAAAACCCAGATTAGATCGAATTAGATTCGATTAAATTAGATTCAGTGATCAGTCACTCCACAACTGATGGTTGTGATGCCAGATTTGAGGCTTCACACATAATAGATGACCGTTGATGTTGGACTGGACTGGGCTCTCGAAGAGGAAGTTCCCCACTGGAACGCAAACATCCATGTCTTGATCCATGTCTGTCCGTCCGGGAAGCAGGCCCACAGTCAGTGTAACATCTCAATCGCCATCCTGGGAAAAGTGCTGCGGTTCTTTAATTTCCTCTCCCAGTCTAATCCCTTCATTCCTGCTTGTGACCTCTGCACATTCCCTGGACTTCACATCCAAATCCCTTTTGTCCTGAGAAATATGACATCCGTCCTTATCAAAAAAAAAAAAAAAAAAACTTGGAGGGAGACAGAGGGGAAGGAGTAGAGAATGAGAGTCTCATCGGAGAAACAGAAAGACTGACCAGTGGGTAGTAGGCTATAGAGAGGAAAAATGTGTAGAGAGTTTGTGGATATATGAGAGAGGGGGCAAAAATAAAAAAAAGGGACAGGTGAAGAAAAACAGATGAGAAAAGATTTAAGATGGGATAAGGTAGGGAATGTACCAGATAGGCGAGAGATCTCTGTTGTGCTTCCAACAGCAGCATGTTCTTCTGTAACCTTGACAGACAGCAACAAGAGCTTTGCATGCTCTGCAACTGCAAGATTGATTGTCCAACATCCACTACGAGAAGTTGCTAAAAGATAAGGATGGTTCCTGTCTTTCCCTCCTCTTGTTAATTCCTTGTGGAAATGCTACAGATTCTCCAACAGATGAGGATGACTGAGACAGGATGTCAAGGTAGCAAGATCAATGAGACAGAAGTCAAGACAGTGAGAGAATATTTTGGTCATATTTTTACTGTTTGCACTTATTTCTTTGCTTATCCTTGCCATTCCCTGTGCTGCATCAGTAGTATCCACACTGGGGATTGTAAGTCTGACACTCTTCATCTGGTCCTCAGTAATTGCCTTCACAAACACGCAAGAAAACACACAGGCAAAGTGTTGTGGGAAATTAAAGCTGTTTATAGCTGATGGTAATAAACATTTCTTTGCCTGGTCCGTGCATTTTTTTGGACGTATTTTTATGTTTACTTCCTTTGGTTCCTTCCATCTGGGTTGCCCTAATAAAAGAAAGTTTTTTTTTTGTTTTTTTTTTTAGTGTCCACCAAAAGCCAAGGGGCTGATACATTACACACGCGAGCGAGTCCGCTGAAAAAAACGTACAGCATAGTACAGTCAGTCGCAGAGGCTAAATGAGCATCAACATTGTGTCCTTAGATGAACCGTGGAGCTAGTTAAGTCTTTGGGCTGGCTGGGGCGATGTGTGGGTGCTGACGCCTAGTAGTTTGCAGCGGCAATTCATCTCCAGAATGTCATCAGGCTCGAATAGTTCTGATGCATGGCAGCCAGCGCAGAGTATTTCTTTTTTTTTCTCTCTCTCTCTTCTTCATTTACGAGAGAACACAAACTTCAGAGAAAGAGAGAGCTCTACTCAGACGCAGCTGTCTGCCATAACAGTAACACCAAAGGCGTGAGATTAAAAGATTCATAACACCAAAGGTGTGAGATTAAAAGATTGAGCTTGTAGACAAACTGTTTATTATACAGCTCCAAGAGCTGATGGAAGCGCCTCAGTCCCCTCAGATGGGAGGTATTAACAGGAGTATTTACAGGTACTTGCCACTTTTGGAGTCTGCTTGAAAAGCTCTTGGAAGGTAATTAGGGAAAAGTACCAGCTGTATAAGAGAGTAAAATGTACAGAGAAGGACAAAGAGGCTTCTTCCTTTCATCAAAACAGGCCAGTTAAAGTATTAGAGTTGCCCATGGTGACATATAGTGGTAATTCCATAATGAAGCACATTTTGGGAGTGTTGGAGTGCGTTGGAGTGTTAATCTTTTCCCATGGACAATTAGTTATATAATGCTTCATCAGATACATCACCTGGATCCTAATGTCCTCTCTAAGTGCTGAGCCCTGAATGAATCCCTAAAACTTTAAATGGCATGAATCAGTAAATCATGACGTTAATTTATGGCAGTTTAGTCTTTGGCAATTTATGGCTTAGGGCTTATAGCATAGAAATCTAGACGCCCCAGTACTGCTTGCCAGGCTATAGGCTTAGGCATTGAGATTGGAATAAGGAACCAGAAAAATCTAATCTTAAGAGGAAAACTACAGTTTAGTAGTTTAGTTTTGTCAAATGGTGCCGACATTGTAGAGATAATTACTGTCTAATACGCTCAAAGGGAAAAAAAACTGATGTGCTGCAACAAGTCCTTCCTGAAGTTTTAGACACAACGTCATGGGCCGCAATGGCAAAGACTCCAGCATTTTTCCTCTCGCCCTTCCCAACCGTAAAGAGAGAGAGAGAGAGAGAGAGAGAGAGAGAGAGAGAGAGAGATGTGCCGCAGGCTCTGATAGAGTTGTTTATCACATAGTGACAAACTTAGTCACAAATTCTATTGTATACAACAAGGCTTAAGCAGTCGAGGGCCGTATTGGATAACAGGGGAGGGACAATCAACAAGTAGTTCCTGACATACCAATGGTCAGACCAGACTGACATTGTGGCTGTCTTCCTTACGCCAACTTGGACCACGGTGGGATGGTCAGTGTCCAAGGAAAGCACCCAAGGTCACCTCTCTTCACACCAGCCTTGTCCAATAATATTGTGGGTCGTTCTGCATAATTGTCTCCAGCAACGCCACGGCCGTCCAAAACAGTAGGGAGAGGAATTATACACAGAGCAGTTTCCTCTGTGGTTGAACACCTCAATCTTACATAATCCTAGTAAACAAAAGTTTCAGAAAGTAGGTCAAGAGGGTTTTTGAACAGAAGCTGTGTGTGACACAACAGACTACATCAACAACATGTGTCATCCTTAAAAAATATACTACATTTGATGTTGCAACACAAGAATACTTTTTACACACAAGAATACAATTTATGTGAGTGATTAAAGTGCCTTCAGTGGTGTCTTTCAGTGGAATCTGTGTTTATATTGTGACCTTTTCACATTCTCCATTAGGACTAGGCCTATCTTGGCCTATAGCCCATTCACAGCTAACCATGTGCATTTCTTATCCTGTGCTGCATAGCCTAGCCTACTTTGCTCATGAATCCTCATGTTTTGTGTCATGTTTTGGCTAGGCTACTTCAAATATTTTAAGCGGATAAAAAGAGCTAGAATCAGTCAGATTAAATTGATTTATTGTGAAGGCATAAATAAGGAAAATCTCGTGTAGCATAGCATAATAAAAATGCCTATAGGCTTAATGAAAATAAGGGCCAGTTGAAGGATTGATGTTGAGTAAAATGAATCTTAATGGATAAAGTATTTTCAGCCAATTAATTAAATAGGTTGTTTCGTGGGTTGAATGAATGCAAATCTTACACTACAGACTTTAAAACTTTCTTCAGAAAATGTGTTTGATCAGAGATTTTAATTTTGCTATTTGTTGCGCAATGCCCTCTGGACGCTCGTTTGTGTGTAAAAGACTTCCACCTATAGATAAAAAATGAGAAGTACATCCTACTATTATAGAGAGATGTCTTTACTTCGTTTGGGAAACTAAAAAAATAACGCGGTAACAAACTCTGATATCTAAGTCTTTGAATTCGCATAGGCCTATCATTCGTTCGCCACTATGTAACCATTGTAATCTGAAATTGTTACCATTTAATAGTTCCTCGCTTCACGGTGCGCTGCTCTGGCTCAGCGCTGTTTGTTTATTCGTTTACGTCATCCACAGGCGACACTGGTACTTGCGAAACGAGTGCTTGGTGGTTTGACATTCAAGACTTGCTTGAAGTTTCATGCCTAGTGTAGTTATGCAGCGGATTGTTAAACCTCGGCTTTTATTACAGGAGTGCACATTTCCATTTGTTGCACAGACGACAACGCGGCGACAATGCTTGAATAACACAGGTAAAGTATTAAATGAACGTGCTTACTATCAAACAAAACTGTGTCTAGTTGTTACTGTTGTATAACGATGTCTTATGGGGGTGGCACACCCCTCACTCATACAGTGGAAGTAAATGAGAAATTTTAGGCTTAACGTAGCAAGTCATTCAAATTGCCCTAATAGCCTAATAAAAGATGCTCTGCCAAGTTTACCAACAGTGTGTTTGTTGGCTTTTCTTGAAGTAATGTCAATCATGTTAACATAGCTTACTAGTTCACACCAACTACCTCAATCCGTCATAGCGTGTTGAATTGTACACCATTGCATGAGGTTTTTTTTGTAACACTTTTGCAGCTGCTGTTGTGGTCGCCTGTACGCGACCATACAGCGTGGTGCCACCGACAACCGACCCCGAGGAGAAGGCCATGTTGCACCGCATGCTCAGGGTAGATCATGCCGGGGAATACGGAGCTAATCGCATCTATGCTGGTCAGATGGCAGTCCTTGGCAGAACGCAGACCAGACCGCTGATCCAGGTGTGTCTAGAACTGTAAGCTTAACCTATATACACTTTGTACAGTACATGACCACCTGACTGACATGTCCCATATGGTCAACGTGGTAAAAGGTGATGCTGACCTCCTGTTCTACACTGACATGTTGGATAGTGTGCTGGGAACTAACGTGTCGTGTTGGATACTGGATAGTGGTTAATGCTGGAACCACATGGATAGATTTTCATTCGTCAGACAGTCTAGCCTACACATAACACTGCGTCAGGGATCTCTTAAAGCCGACTGTGATTTTTATTGACCTAACGTTATCAGCGAATCGGCCCTGCCATGCCCAATAGTTCACAGACAAGTTCACAAAAGGCATCTGCCAACAAGGAAGGAAATGTAGGCCTAATAAGTTAGAGCTAAGGAGTCTCTGGTGTTTTGCAAAAAGTGAAATGATGATGTGAAAGCGTTTGGTTTACCAGGCCAATACTTACAGTATGTACCTCAACAGGAAATGTGGGACCAGGAAAAGAAACATTTGACCAAGTTCAATGAGGTCCTGTCTGAAAACAGAGTGCGTCCAACGGCCCTTCTCCCCCTGTGGAACATCGCTGGCTTTGCACTGGGTAAATCCAAGCACTCAAACAAAGCTCGCTGTATATTCTCGCCAGTGCAGAACAAGTGAAAGAAATATTCAAATTCTGATAATATTCAAATGTAGTCTCATCAATATCAACATCATCTTTCCCTCCCTGTGTTTGTGTGTGTGTGTGTGTGTGTGTGTGTGTGTGTGTGTGCACGTACATGTCTGTGTGTGTGTATGTGTGTGTGCGTGTGTGTGTCTGTGTGTGTGTGTGTGTGTGTGTGTGTGTGTGTGCCTGTGTGCACGTACATGTCTGTGTGTGTGTGTGTGTGTGTGCGTGTGTGTCTCTGTGTGTGTGTCTGTGTTTGTGTGTGTGTGTGTTTATACTCAGGGGCCACGTCTGCTCTGCTGGGTAAAGAGGGGGCCATGGCTTGCACGGTAGCTGTAGAGGAGAGCATCTCTGAGCACTACAACAGCCAGATCAGAGCACTGATGGAGGCAGATCCAGACCGATACACTGAACTCTTACAGGTGGGCTTACTCTAGTCTACATCCTCCATCAGCACCAGCTTCACCTGTGTGGGCTTACAGTACATCCTCAGCACCAACACATCCTAATGCCACACATACAGTAATTTCCCGCATAAAAGCCGCATTGTGTATAAGCCGAAGGACAGTGTTTTATGCAAGTTAAAAAAAAACAAAACCATATTAACACCATATTAACTGCCCCCCTGTTTTAACCTCATAGCGGAAGAAATTTAGCAAAATCAATGTATAAGCCGCGGCTAATAGTCGGGAAATTACGGTAGTCCTGTAGTTTCATAGCCTGGTCTTTGCTCCGCTTTGTATAAGGGGCTGGGATTCCGGCTATTGAAAAGCGATTGCTTGCATTAGGTGTTTAAATTTAAAAAAAGATGGGATCAATCCTTGACTGATAGCCTGTTGTATTCTCAAAGTTCGTTGATTGGATGGGATGGGATGCATCCTGAGCGAACAAGGCCAATAGCCTGAATTCCAGACAAAGTATATAAGTGAGATGAGAATCAAGTGGAATTACGTATGAATCAATGGCCAGGCTAGTATCCGTGTTTTTCTCACGCAACAGTCGGTGGAGGTAAAATGTTCTTTCATTCTGCTCTTTTAAAGATGATTAAAGAATTCCGTGATGATGAAATGGAACATCATGACACTGGACTAGCACATGATGCTGAATCTGTAAGTTGTTTCGCTTTGTTTTGTGTCATTGTTGTCAAGTCAGCCAATTTTAAATTGTATGTTTGTGTATTGCTGACAATGTGTTATATAACCTCTTATGCACTGAAGGTCGAAATGTCTTTTTGGTTAGATTTGAATCTGCGTGAAATTTAAGTCCTACAACTACTGTAGCAGAAAAAAAAAGAAGTGAACAGCCACTTTACACTGAATCAATGGGACCTGACTGTTGGAAACCGAAAGTAAGATCTGAGGTTACATTGACTCAATGTAAAGTGTTTCGTGTTCGCGTTCGGTCTGTGCTGTTCGAAAATCTTTCATTTCATGCGAAATATATTGCTGTTAGAAGGCTCGTGCAGCAGGGCTATGCTTAAACTTACTCCGGTATATTGCTTTAATAAAGACAATCCTCCTCTGGCTCATACAGTATCTGTTTTGTCTACTTTACAGGTCCCTGGCTTCTGGCTTTTGAAGAACGTGATACAGGCTGGGTGCAAAGCAGCAATTTATGTATCTGAGCGAGTCTAGATTAAAAAAAGAACACCCAAAGGACTCTTGTTTGCCCTTCATTTTGTAAATACTGGTTTGGATTGTGCCTGCTGAAGTTGTTTTTATTCTGTGTAATAATGTGTGTGGTACATTAAATTACTACAAATGATCATACCTTAATTATCTTGAATTATTATAAATTATTATAAGTTATCTGAGTATTATCAATCTGTATATGTTCTAAATGTTCACTGTTTTCCGGTCTGTTCTGAAGAGGTCAAAAGATTCTACCTATAGCATACCCATTTTGGTTGCACTTTATTTGATGGTACCATCATAAGACTAACATGACACCGTCATTAACTATGACATGACGTTGTCATGAATCTGTCATAAACTTAATACACCTGTCATGACTTCTGTAATTAAGTGTGACCCGGTATTTATCATGGTTAGGGTTAGGGTATGTCAGACAGTTTTATAAAGTTTATGACAGATTCTTGACAACGTCATGTCATCGTTAATGACAGTGTCATGTCAGTCTTATGACGGTACCTTCAAAAAAAGTGTTACCCATATTTTTTATTATGATAAGATAACAGATGTGAGATCTGGAAATTGGTTAATTATTATATATATATTTTTGGACGCTAGATGGCAGTGTGAGAGTAGAAATGCTCTCTGTCTGAAAATCAGTCATGCTGAGATCACATATTGGAACAGCCAGACCTTTTCATAGTTTTTAATATGGGCAACAAATGGTTTTTGGTGTTCGAGAATGAGCTTCTGGATGCAGCTGGGCTGATGCCACCATAGTACCTCCACTCAATATTAATATACTGTAATATTATGCTACAGTACTATGTCAGTGTACTATCCTAAAGCTTTGGTTTCCCCGGGTAGATTTCCCAACAACCAATCAACGAATATAAATTGAAGGCAGAATCGATAGATTTCCAACCAAATTCAAACAAAGTGCCCACCCACTGCAAATAAAATATGTTTCTGACAAGAGTGTCCAAACTCTCTGCACTATGTCAAAGCCTCTGGTCCACCATCCTACTTGGGACAGCCCTGCCACAGTCTAAACGCAGTGACATCATCAGGAAGACCTCTCCCCATAGGATTCAGAACAGATGTGTGTTTCCCAGAACCATAGTCTCTAACCATAGTTGCAACTCAGCATTGCAATCAACATATTTGGAAGGGAATATGGTTTTGGGAAACCATGGGAAACCATTCCCCAGAGCAGCTGAGGCCCAACAGTGTTAAGCTAGACACTAAAAAAGAAGGGTCTTGGTGGAGTAAAAATATTTTTACGCTTTCAGACACTAGAGGGCAGTGTGAGTGTATGTAACAGTATGTTCTTGGTCTGGTAAACACTGAAGTACAGATGCTGTATTTGTATAGTACCGTTGTGGCTAAATTGGGTCTTTAACTTGGGTGTAGGCTGACAATTTAAATTCCATAAAGACTAGTTCAGCTCACATTTATATTCCAGTGCTCTCAGCAGCTGTGTAACAATAGCCCTGTTTACATGGACACTTGTAATCTATTTTAAAGGACAACTCCGGTCAATTTCAACAAAAGCTCTATTGCTCATGCTACTCAGCTTGCCAGTACTGAAGACGTGAGAAATTTATGTCTAACTCATGAGAGAATTACACAGAGAATTAGCTCTGACAGTTAACCCATGAGAGCAGAACTTTAGACTGTGTTTTCAACATCACAACATGTTCCAAATGTCACCCCGCTACATGTACTGTATCAACAGACACCTTACAACACAACACTGTAACGTGTATGACTGCAAATGACTAACAAAGTGGTTAAAAAAGTGTGTCTAATGTAGGACTGTATGTTAGTAGCTTAAACCAAACACACTCCTCTATGGTGCACGAATACCTATCTGCCTTGTCAGATGAACATGTAGTTGAAACATGCCTAAGCTGCTCCCATCAGAATGGATCTGAGGGGGAAAGTGTGCCATGTTTACTCACACCAGCCAACCGGAGGGGAGGGGAGGTGAGGGTAGTGGTGAGGGTAGTGGGAGCGCTGAGCGTGGGTGGCCGCTGTGATAACACACGTGTAACCTGATCTTCACACTGGTGGCCATGCCGACTAGGCAGCTGGGATGGAGGCCTCTGATGTACTGTAGGACCCCTCTCTCTCTCTCTCTCTCTCTCTCTCTCTCTCTCTCTTTCTCTCTCTCGGATTCTCTCTTTCTCTCTCACATTCACTCCCTCAGATTCTCTCTCTCTCTCTCTCTCTCTCTCTCTCTCTCTCTCTCTCCTCCTTTCCCATTTTTCCAGCCATCTTTCTCTCGCTCCAGTTCCCATGACCTAATCTGCATGTCATCTGAGGGGAGAGACTCTGGGCCGGCTGGCCAGCCGTTAGGATACTCTGGTGGGATTCAATCTCAACGGCGGCGGCTCCTGGTCTGGGACTCCACCCGAATCGACTCAACGGTCACCATGGCTGGCCATCACTGCCCCAGACACAAACACACACACATACACACACACACACACACACACACACACACATTACAGGTCATGGGCCCGCATGTATTCTCAGAAAGCAATTACACACACACACACACACACACACACACACACACACACACACACACACACACACACACACACACACACACATTACAGGCAGAAAATACAGTTTTGGGGAAAAAAAAAATGTTGTTTAGATTTGAGATTTCAAGCAGCAATCTTCCCCTTTATGCGCCTATTGATTGGTTGAAAATGTGTCAGTCTCAACGACTAGGCTACAGTATATTTAACATTCCCGACAGGACAGACTCAGAATGCAAGATCTGATATCACCAAGTATTTAAGAGTCCAGGATCAACGTCAAACGTTTGCCCTGGATCAATGTACCTTAACCTTAACCCTAATTCATCCAGGGCAACAAGTTTGACATTGACCCCGGACTCTTAATTACTTGGTGATATCAGATCATCCGACTCAGAATACAGTACGCCGACTTTTTTGAAAGACTTAGCTGAATCTGAACTGTAGACTGTGCCCTACAATGCAATATAATACAAAACAATGAATTAATTTAAAATATGACATAATGTTATGCAAATGCATAAGACAGTCACACAATACAGGCCTACATTATTATATTACCAGAGACACTTATATGACACACACTCTCAACACTGGACCCTCAGTCCTCTACTGAGATGCACTGCACTACTGTATGTGCACTTTTTCCCCTGCATCTTTTCCTGCTTCTTCCTCCCTCTTGCTGTCTTACATGCTAACACACACACACACACACACACACACACACACACACACACACACACACACACACACACACACACACAGAGAGAGAGAGACACACACACGCGCACACACACACACACACACACACACACACACACACACACAGCAACACACAGACACACACGCACATTGTGGAGGCCACTCTGGGTAGTTTGGCACCAAAGACTGTAGGGGCCGTGCAACTGTCCCGTTACAGAGAAGGAGAGGGAGAGAGAGAGGGAAAGAGAGAGAGAGAGAGAAAGAGAGAAGGGGGGGGTGTAGCGGGAGAGAAACTGATGCAATCGCAGTGTAACAGCGCAGCAGCACAGCAACCTCAGCAGTTTACATTTCTTTGCCCACTATACTGCACTGCCTGTGTTTGGTAATGCGATAGCGGCTCAATAAATACTCTTAAGTAAATAAACCAGCTGAGCAAAACAACTTTGCACAAAATAGCTACTTGTTACATTTGTGGTTGACCAGAAATAACAAACATATTTACAGCAAAGTTCTGCTTGCATTTGGGTCATTCCATGTCAAATCACCGAATGTCCCCGCTCGACCATCTCAGATTTGGCTGAAAAAATTCCAGGAGGTTCACACATCTCCCATTTTGAAAACTGCAAAATTTTAGCTCCCAACTCCTTATCGTTTTGTCGTAAAAAATATTTTGTCAACTAACCCCAGACCTGTTTTGAGCAGAGTTTTTTGGGGAGCCAATTTCAGAGGGCTGTATCTTGAAAAGTATTCAAGGTAGGTCCTTCAAATTTTCAAGGGTCAATGTCTGGCACCAGTACTTGTAGAATATGGACTTTTACATGTCTGTTTTTGGTTTATCAACGAATTCTGGGGGCTTGAATTTGCCTGGAATTTTTACACTACCCTCTGTGGCAGCATGTTTGAAGGACTGTGGAAAGTGCAATTTCAAAGACAGAAACTTGATATTACACATACACCTTCCCATATGCGCGTTGTACTTTGTAGTCTAAAACTGATCTTCTGTGATGAGCAGTTTGGAAGATATTGAAGTTTAAAAATGGGAAAAATAAATTTGGTACCGTTTTTGGCATCTTATACCAAAAAAATGACAGCATCCACAAACATAAAATTTACTTTTTTAGAAAGTCTAGATGTCTGTTTTTAACATATCAAAAATTTGTGATGGTGTTTTGCCTCATTTTTGCAAAATGATTTTTTGAAAATGGGGTGTTCGCATGCACTCACAGCACTCATGGGCCATGAAGCCATTTTCAAATGCTAACAAAATGCTCTGGATTCATGACACACAGCTCAGACTCAACAAAATGCTTCACTTGATGCATGGTCAACTATACCCGAAAGATGACCTTTACACAACCTTTATATACTGAAATATTGGAGCTCCAATAAGGGGGAAAACTTTAACTTGTTTTCACTGAAAACGTTTAGGTTGTATCATAATTTAGAAGAAAAAACAACCTGTGTGCTATAGTTAGTATTATATATATATATTGATGATAAGAAGAGTCTTTGACAGTCTGTATTTGATTATTGTTAATTTATTATTTATCACTCTTATTGAATTTATCACATTTTAAAAAGCAGGTAGCTTTGAGACAACTCTTGTCAATGTCTGGCTTGAACTTTAAGTTGTCCCAAAGTTACCAGCATTATATTGAATATGATACATTCAAATTCAAAACGTTTGATGATAATAACAATATAATAATATAATAATAATAAAAATCTATAAAAATAATAAAAAATCTACTAGATTGTCAAAGACAATTCTTATCATAGATAAATATATGTATGTATGATACTAACTGAAGCACACATCTTGTTTTTTCTTCTAAATTATGTTAAAAAACAAATGAAACAAGCACAAGTTGTTGCATAAGTTGGAGCTCCAATATTTCAGTATATAAAGGTTGTGTAAAGGTCATCTTTCGGGTATAGTTAACCATGCATCAAGTGAAGCATTTTGTTGAGTTTAAGCTGTGTGTCATGAATCCAGAGCATTTTGTTAGCATTTGAAAATGGCTTCATGGCCCATGAGTGCTGTGAGTGCATGCGAACACCCCATTTTCAAAAAATCATTTTGCAAAAATGAGGCAAAACACCATCATATGTTGGTGGATGCTGTCATTTTTTTTGGTATAAGATGCCAAAAACGGTACCAAATTTATTTTTCCCATTTTTAAACTTCAATATCTTCCAAACTGCTCATCACAGAAGATCAGTTTTAGACTACAAAGTACAACACATATATGGGAAGGTGTATGTGTAATATCAAGTTTCTGTCTTTGAAATTGCACTTTCCACAGTCCTTCAAACATGCTGCCACAGAGGGTAGTGTAAAAATTCCAGGCAAATTCAAGCCCCCAGAAATCGTTGATAAACCAAAAGCAGACATGTAAAAGTCCACATTCTACAAGTACTGGTGCCAGACATTGACCCTTGAAAATTTGAAGGACCTACCTTGAATACTTTTCAAGATACAGCCCTCTGAAATTGGCTCCCCAAAAACTCTGCTCAAAACAGGTCTGGGGTTAGTTGACAAAATATTTTTTTACGACAACACGATAAGGAGTTGGGAGCTAAAATTCTACAGTTTTCCCAATGGGAGATGTGTGAACCTCCTGGAATTTTTTCAGCCATATCTGAGATGGTCGAGCGGGGACATTCGGTGATTTGACATGGAATGACCCATTTTATAGTTCACTTCAGTTCTTGCACTTAGGACGGTATTCTCCTCCAAAAAAGTGCGTAGCTCCATGCTTTTCAGCCTGCACTGAGCACTTTTTTGGACTTAAGCACCTGGGAGAATTAAGTGATTTGTGAGAAATTACGCGGAACTAGCTTAGTAGCACAACTGATGTTCTTGAAGCTCCTACTGAAGGACTTTTCTGTTGCCTCTTTGTCCAAGATTTCTTTTTTTTATTTCTTTTTTTGTATTTCAGGCAGTGAGGAAGTGCGGTAGAAAACAGCCCTGAGGTTAAAGAAGCCCTTACTGCTGTGCTGGACTTGTTTAGCCGTAACCAGATAGTGAGGTCATGGTCCCGCATGTATCCTCAGAAAGCAATTACACACACACACAACACACACACACACACACACACACACACACACACACACACACACACACACACACACACACACACACACACACACACACACACACACACACACCATGACCCACAGGCCACGAGTGGTAATTTGTTCAGTGTGAGCAACTCAGTCAGCATTTCCTGGTGGGCCAACTTCCTCTTCATCTAAACTTGAAAAATAAATAAATAAATAAATAAAACCTCCACATTTCCACTGTGGGTTCTGTGGTGTGGTTATACCTAAGGTCTATCATGGCTACATGAGGCATTCTAGCCAATCATACTTAGCTTTCGTGGAGTAGTAGGGTCACTAAAGGAAAGTATGGTGAACTGTTCTGTTTTTTTTGAGAGAGGAAGACTTGCAGGGCCGTCGCAGCAAGACAAGCAAACCAAGCAATTGCCTGGGGCCCCAGGCTGAAAGGGGCCCCCAAGATTGACTGTTTAATCACTTTAGTAGTTTAGTTGGATGTTTCTCAACAAAAAAAATGACTTTAAACTGGAGTTAGACAACTGTACAATACAAATAATTATATTGAAGATGCTTGAAGATTGTAACAATGTGGTTCATGTAGATATTTATTTGGGGGTGAAGGGCCCCCATGTTCTGTTTGCTTGGGGCCCCCTAAGTACCTTGAAACGGCCCTGAAGACATGGGTAGTGGTGGTGTGCTGTGCTGTGCTGTGCTGGGCTGTACTGGTGAGAGACCGCACCGCAGTGACTCAAACATTTGAGAGTCATGGGATGTGAGTGGAATCAAGCGTGTCTGGAAGTGCTGGAAAGTTCTGGAAGAAGAAGAGCCACAGTGATGCTCCACAAACATCCCTCCCTCAGGCTCCATGCTCCACAATGAGACACACAGACACACAGCACATGCTGGAGAGAAGAACACACTGACTAGGGGAAAATAATCAAGATCCTCTTTTTCTGCAAACTTGTGTTGCTTCATACACACACTCACTATGCACACACACACACACACACACACACACACACACACACACACACACACACACACACACACACACACACACACACACACACACACACTACTCAAACACACAGAAACACACACACTGGCTGAGGCCTTGGGGAATGTGTGATACTGATATTTATTTTTAAGGTGGGGGGTGGGGGGGGGGTTGTTGCGGAGAGTGGGGTGTGTGAGTGTGAATGAGATTGAACTGTGTTTGGCTGGACAAAAATAGACCCGCTGTGATAAACAGAGGGGTTAGGATAAGGGTCAGCAAAACACCTCTGCAAATTTTACTTTTTCTGTTTGTCTGTCTGTCTCCCTGTATGTGTTTTTCATTTTCTTTTGTCATTGTTCCTGGATGTCTGGTTAGAAAATAATATCTGGTTAGATTAGTATTTCTGGTAAGAACTTGCATTTTTCCACCCTTCATATGACTGTATGCCATCTAAATTAATTTGGATATGGTACCAAAACTAATTCTCTGATTAAAAACACAAGGATACCTCAAACAGTGGGCGAAATGTTGCTTAGTGTCCCTTTAAAGTAGGAATATTCAACTAAAATTTGTAGTGTTGAGTTTAGAGAAAAAAAAATCTCCTTCAGCAAAGGTCCTGGACATCATAACGTAAAACTTGTTTTATTTTCTGAGGGCCTACAATGGGTAAAGATCACATAGCAGAATAAGTCCAGAATGAGTGACAGTAGTAAGTGAGAGCCTCTAGGCAGACTGGGAGAAGGGTGCCAGAAATACTCAGGCCACATGAGAATATGGTTTCAGACTGTGTTCAGCAGCCATATAAACACAAGAAGGAGACCAGATATCCTAATGTAGGTCAGGGAGTGTTGAGGGTACTTCTTGCTCCAGCTCCTTGTTGAGGGTCAGTGGAGTTGTGAGACTGAGAGACATGTGAGGGCCAGGTGTATGTGTGTGTGTGTGTGTTCGTGTGTGTGTGTGTGTGTGTGTGTGTGTGTGTGTGTGTGTGTGTGTGTGTGTGTGTGTGTGTGTGTGTGTGTGTGTGTGTGTGTGTGTGTGTGTGTGTGTGTGTGTGTGTGTGTTTTGGTTTTTCTTCCTGTGTTTCACACCTGCGATATCCAGCAGAAGTTGTTTGTTTTGAAAACCTGTGTGTGTGTGTGTGTGTGTGTGTGTGTGTGTGTGTGTGTGTGTGCGCATGTGTTTGTATGGGCGTCTTCCTGTTTGGTTCTTTATTTGAAGTCGCAGGCGGTTTGACTCTCCTGCTGTGACACCTTCTTTCAGCGTTCTGTGTGGCTGTGGTCTTTGCATGAGCTTACACTCACTGTTTGCTTAAATGCAAATCCTAAAGATGGAAGGCTGTAATCTTTCCTTCTAAAGAACCTTGTCTGTCTACTTCAGTCTTCGCCTGTTTTCTTTTCTTTTCTTTCTTTCTTTCTTTTTTTTGTCTTTTGGTAGAGTTATTCTGGTAGCCTATTCTGCCTGCGGCCACTGGACAAAAAAAACACAAAAGACTTCTGTGTCCAGTCTAGTGCAACGGTCTGCTATGAGTGTGGTCAGTGTACACAAGCCCAGAGAATAGAGGTCCTGGTCAGGCCGGAGTTTAGACTGCTTTTGCGTTGG
>JAODXP020000015.1:5055186-5067902 GCA_027497455.2 Sardinella longiceps
CATACATTACATGCAGCTGGTGGACTTGAGTTCAAGGTTCAAAGGTTAGCTATATGTGCAAGAATGTGTTTCTATCCCTCTATTTTATCCTCTTTCCCTCTTTTTCTCTCTCTCTCTCTCTCTCTCTCTCTCTCTCTCACACACACACACACACACACACACACACACACACACACACACACACACACACACACACACATGTGAAGACAGATTGACTCACACAGTCTCTCGGTCCCCATGATGTCATGGTTCCTGCCCAGTGTGTGTGTGTGAGTAAGTGTGTGTGTGTGTGTATGTATTGTTCGTGGGCACAGAGACACAGGAAAACAACTCCCTTAGGTCCACACCACACCAGATGACTCAGAAGCTCCCCACTCACCTCTCCAGTGGTGTGGTGGCGATGATAGACTATGCATTGTGTGTGTGTGTGTGTGTGTGTGTGTGTGTGTGTGTGTGTGTGTGTGTGTGTGTGTGTGTGTGTGTCTCGTCTCTCTCTCTCTCTCTCTCATTCTCTCTCTCTGTGTGTGTGAGTGTGTGTGTGTGTGTGTGTGTGTGTGTGTGTACTGTATAAGTGTGTGTGTGTGTGTGTGTGTGTGTTTCTGTGTGTATGGCTGTGTGTGTGTGTGTGTGTGTGTGTGTGTGTGTGTGTGTGTGTGTGTGTGTGTGTGTGTGTGTGCTAGCATATGTGTATCCGTTCAACACTGAGAACAGAGGAAACTCTCCTGCCAGGTTAGCAACAGGTTATACTGTACAGACAAGTAGTGGAATGTTACTGTAACCAACCCTCATTCACATTTATGCCATTTCATCTGATTGGGAAATTAAGTCACAGCCTTTGTTTAGATATTAATGTCTTACTTGGAAATGCTGAGTGTACCTGTAAGCCATAGGGCATTTAAATGTGCTGTTGCAACTGTACTGATTGTGTTCTTCTTCCCATGTGGTAACCCAAACCCCTTAAGGTGTTTCAGCTGTGGGTGTCACTTCCTGTCACAGAGGTGTGGGGGGCTCAGAATCTAGCAGAGTTACTGTAACTGTTAGCTGTGTAGGTTTTTACTGTTAGACTGATTTGTTTTGGTGATTAACTTCTTAGAGAGTTTTGGGGGTAAACCAAAAAGAAAAACAGAATAAAACACACAAATACAACCATCACAACATTAGCCAGGGCAAAACTGTGGGCTGTGCACCACAATAGCTAAAAGTTAAAAAAGAAAAAAAGGAGGAACACCAACAGGTATCAAGTAAATAGATAATGCAGGACAAATGGTAAAAAGAAAATAACAGTACCTACATTACTCTAAGATGCTAGATACATTCTGACTGAAATGTCAGAATGTAGTGATTTGGCTACAGGGTTGAAGCAGGGCGATCGCGCTTCACCTAAACCTGCTGCTTGCGTTCATGTGTGTCAGTCACTCGATCGACCGAGACACACCTCACACAGGTGGTCCTGTTTCCATGGCGACTGCAGACCTCGCCCCCGGGTCATTTGCCCCTTGCGATTGGTGGGGTGGCTGGTTTGTTCAACGGAAAGAGGAGGTTGATTGCATTGCTGAATTCACCGGCCTCAGCAGGCACACACAGGCTTATTGATTTGCCGTTGCTGCTTGTCTCTGTGTGTGTGTGTGTGTGTGTGTGTGTGTGTGTGTGTGTGTGTGTGTGTGTGTGTGTGTGTGTGTGTGTGTGTGTTGTGTGTGTGTACGTGTGCATGCGTGAGTGTGTGAATACTGTGTATTTCTGGTGATTGTACTGTACAGTTTGTGGCTATGAATGTATCTCTGTCTGTATATCTGTATTTGGCATCTGTTTCATATTACTGAGTGTGTGTGTGTGTGTGTGTGTGTGTGTGTGTGTGTGTGTGTGTGTGTGTGTGTGTGTGTGAGAAAGAGATTTATTGCATTATATACCCCTGTGTCGCTGAAGCGCAGTGTTTCTGTTTATGTGTGGCGTATGTGCACCAGCATGTTTGCTGGATGTGTCATTGTTTCTGGTGAATGCCAGTCCTTCTTATATGTGTCACACTCACACACAAACACACACACACACACACACACACACACACACACACACACACACATGGACACACACACACACACATACACACACACACACACACACACACACACACACACACCACACACACACACACACACACCCGTGCCTGTCTGGACCTGTAGAAAAGAGTAGGAGATAATAAGAGCATTTCCAGATAGCCACCAACCACGGGGCAAATTTGATTGGAGGGTTTTTGTTCTTCAGGGAATAGAATAGGTTGCTTCCCAATCCGTCGCTACCACTGCGTGAGCGAGCATACTGCCACATTGTTTGGTAAATGCACGGTTGCACGCGTGGTCTAAAAGCAGAACAGAAAATGAAATGCAGAAGCAAGGCTCTGGAGCTTCCACTTCCACTCCAGAAATGTCACATCCTGTGTGTGCAAAAGAAGATGCTTTAGATTTATAGAAGAGTCGTGTTCATTATGGGTTTGAATGTATATGAAAGGAAAGACTTAAGTAAAACTGTATTATACTTATACTGTGCTTGATGTACATAGAATCAGACGAGGATGTTTGTATATAGTTTTGTATTTTATTTTTCTGCCCATATGTGACTTGAAATAAATTGACGGTATTTTTAATTTATCAATATTGTTTGGTGCATTCTTTGATTTTATCAAATACTTTTTCCTCCCCTTTTCTGGCAATAACCTAAAGTGAGTCGCTTTGGACATTTGTTGAATACAGTACCTTGAGTAGACCAACGATAATCAAGACTGTTTACCCCGTCAAGAAAAGTCTAAAGTGCACAAGATTTCTCTATAGAGAAATAATTCAAATGTAACCAGGTAATTTAAAATAAAGAATGTAAACAAAAATACGATAGACAGTGGGGACAGTTACACCATGTAATCCCAACTGATGCTCATCTACCCGATTACTGTGGGATGTGTTTTGGTCTTTTAGTACTTTTTTGTTTGTCCTTTCACATGGAAATTTGTCTTTGGCCTCACTGGTTGTAAATAAATCACAGCAGTGACACATAAATCATAGACACAACATAGGAGGACATCCCCCAAATAACACTGTTTACTCACACAGACACCCACACTATAAGATGGAGGCCTAGACTAAACATACAAGGATCCCCCCTTCTGTACTGTAGGTGGCCCAGCATCAAACATCTCTCCCATCTTTGGCAGCTGTGCCCAGTGGAGGCCTGAGACTGAGAGAGGCTCTGCTTGAGCTTAGAACATCTGTAGCATGAGCCTCTAACACACGGAACAGGAAGAGCACCATATGGTAAGTCAGCCACATGCCAGGAAGTAAGGCTGTCCTCTCTCTCTCTCTCTCTCTCTCTCTCTCTCTCTCTCTCTCTCTCTCTCTCTCTCTCTCTCTCGTCTTGTTTCTTTCATTTCCCTCTTCTATATCTTTAAAATACCTGTCCTTGAAAAAAAAATGTTAAAACACGTAATATATATATGAGAGAGATTATGAGTAGAGTTTGGTCAGTTTGTTATGGTCACTGATGTATAACTATGTGTACTCTGAGCTAAACGGTCTTTGGTCTTTCTTGGGTGCGGACCATGGGCAGTGTTGTGTTTGGGTAGATACTTTAGTCTGGGTGTCACAATTGATCAGGCCCAGACTACGGTCATAGCAACTGTTCACAGAAACTTCACAGCACTTTTTTGTCACACACACATACAGTATACTTGGCAGACAGCCCCCCTAAGTACTCTCAGAGCCATGTACAAATTCATAGCCATGCAACAATCATACAGCCAACAGGGGGCAGTGTAAGACTTTACTAGAATCTCACTTGCACACTTTTGCTGTCTGTGTGCTTTTCCTGACAGGGATAATGTTATCCATCACCTTATTAAATCTCATAACCATTTCTAACACTCTTCTCCATTAATGTTGGCATTGAAAATGTGGGGGCTCTTTCACAGAAGTCTAGTGGCCACCCAATGCCCACCAGTGGACTTGGCTCAGCCTATGTGCCAGGGTTCTGCCCCTTATAGCTCTGCCATGTAATCTCTGTGTACACATTTTCTCTAATACATTAATGTGTTTATATTTTATTTATTTAGCTTTATTTATTCTGCCAGGTAATATGCTATTTTACAGTAATATGGCCAGTGGTTAAAGTAGGATCTGGCAGGAGGGGGAACTCTCATATTTTGTGTCGGCACAAACAATGAAAAATGCTATAGAAGACGAATAGGATAATATTGTTCATTTACTCTGAGGCTGCCAGGTACATGCGTACATTTTAACCGCTGAATATGACATTAATATGACTGGCACAGTAATGGGGAGAGAAGCAGTGCAAACATGTCATCCTCTGGACCAGCAGCAGGGGGAGCCGGAGGTAAAGGTAGAACATAAAGTGCTGACACCTCCATCAGGTCATGGACTCTTTTCCATGGAAACGTACTTTAACGTTTCTCCTTTGCCTCCCACAGGGATTGTGTATAGCCCCTTGATGATTAGCTAGCATGCTTCTCTCTCTCTCTCTCTCTCTCTCTCTCTCTCTCTCTCTCTCTCTCTCTTTCACTCTTTCTTACTCAGTTAAAGCCTCCTCTTCTCACTCCTCTGCATCCCTCACTCTCTCTTTTCATTTTTCTTCTCTTTCTTGTTGATCCCCCCTCATGTGCACCACAGCTATAATGCTGCTCAACACAATCACACTCACACTAAAAGTACACATTAGACCTCTGCTGTCTACTCTCATTTTGTAACACTGTGGTGTGTGTGTGTGTGTGTGTGTGTGTGTGTGTGTGTGTGTGTGTGTGTGTGTGTGTGTGTGTGTGTGTGTGTGTGTGCACCTGTCTCTGACTGTGTTTTTATCATTGCCACTCTGTGCCCTCCTCTTCTGTATGAGTGCTTTTTCCTCTCTCTCTTTCTCTCTCTCTCTCTCTCTCTCTCTCTCTCTCTCTCTCTCTCCCGCATCCCTTTCCTTCCCCTCCCCCACTGCACTGCTCTTTCTCTTCTCTCTGTCTCTTCCACGTACTCCCTCTCTTTCCCTCTCTCTCTCTCTCTCTGTCTCCCTCCATCTCTCTCTCTCTCTCTCTCTCTACTCCAGACACACAGGTGGCCCTGTGGTCCCTGACTCAGCTCATAAACGCCCTGCATAACATGTTGCCGTGGCAGTAATTACTCACCCCACCTGCCGCCAGTCCACCACCACCACCACCACCACCACCATCCCCACCTCTTTTCCTCCTTCTCCAGCTCCCATCATCCCCCCACTCCCAACACACACACACACACACACACACACACACACACACACACACACATCCATCCATCCATCCCCCACCGCTGCCAAACACACACATACACACACACTCACACACACGCACACACACACACACACACACACACACACACACACACACACACACACACACACACACTCACAAACACACACACATCCATCCATCCCCCACCGCTGCCTCTCTGTGGCTCTCCCTCCATCTCCAAGTCAAGTGCGATGGAACAACAAGTGGCTGTGCAGTCGCCAGTCGGGTGTCTGCTGTTCCAGCAAAGCAACTGACTTGATTGGCTGACAGACTGAACAACTGACAGATCGAACAACTGACTGACTGACTTGAGTGTGGAGGGGAACACAGGGAAGCGGAGAGAGAGAGAGAGAGAGAGAGAGAGAGAGAGAGAGAGAGAGAGAGAGAGAGAGAGAGAGGAGAGGAGGGAGGAAGAGACAGAGACAGAGACGCACGCCTGACAGATTTGATACCCATCAGTGTTTCATCGAAACCTGGATGACTCACCAGACTCTGATAGGAACACAGGACACAAGGCGGGGTGGGAGGGGAGGGGAGGGGAGGGGGAAAGTCGTGGGGGTGGGGGCTGGGCTGGATGGGGAAGAGGAGGAGAGGAGATAGAGAGAAAGAGAGAGAGAGAGAGTGAAAGAGAGAGGGAGAGAGAGAGGAGGAGGAGAGAGTAGTCATACACTCAGGGGGAAAAGAGTGTGTGTGTCTTGCGTGTCATTTGCCGGGAGTGGGCCAGACAGAAGAGATAAAGAAGGAAGAGAGTGAGAAAGGGAGAGCGAGGGAGAAAGAGAGAGACAGGAAGAGAGAGGAGGAGAGAAAGAGAGTGAGTGAGAGAGAGAGAGATAGAGAAAGAGAGGGAGACGGAGAGAGAGAGTGAGAGAGAGAGAGAAACTAAGCTTTTGGGTGGGTGGGGTTGAAGATGGAGGGCAGGAGTAAGGATAAACAGATAGATAGAGAAAGGAGAAAGAGAGAGAGAGAGAGTGAGTGAGTGAGTGAGTGAGTGAGTGAGTGAGATTGGTTGTATTGTTGTTGTTAAATGATGCTGTTTTAATTTGGGAAGAGAGGAAGAGGAAGCGGACTCTTTCCCTTTGGAATGGATTTGCCTCCAAGGGCTGGGACGGAAAGCAGCCCGAGGAACAATTAAAAAACCACTCTCTCTCTCTCTCTCTCTCTCTCTCTCTCTCTCTCTCGTCATCTCTGAGCGGCATCCCTCTTTCTCTCAATCTCTGTCTCTTCTTATCCCTCTATCCCTTTTTCCTTCTTTCTCCCTCTTTCTTTCTTCGTCTTCCCTCGTTTTCTCTCTCTCTCTCTCTCTCTCTCTCTCTTCCCCCTGTTGCTCTGGATGAGGCTGAGAGTGAAGGCGGAATAGGAGAGGAGAGGTGCTATGAGGTTCTGCATGGACGCTGAGAGGGAGGGAAAAGACTGAACAAGGATGGCTTACACACAGGTAAGCTTCACTCGCTGCTTTTCCCCATGTCTGTGAGTAGACCTACCACACACCAGACAGGACCCACACACACACACACACACACACACACACACACACACACACACCACAGTCTCACTCACTTGCACAGGTGCACCCAGACACACACACACACACACACACACACACACACACACACAAACATGCAAAGGTGTATGCATAGACCTCAAATCAAGACTGGTAAATTCTTGCCATAAATATTAGGGAAGTGGTATTTTGTGATGGATCTGTTTTAGCTCACCTACTTAAAAATTCTGACCTAGCTCCTCTTTTAGTAGAGCTCTCGCTAACATGATGTTATAATATCACAGTTCAAGGCCTTAGCCAAAATAGCAAAAATGTTTGTTTCATTAGCTCTCCTGGTGAGATGTCACATTTTTAAGTCAATGGATATGCGTTTTCAATTCTGTTCATTGTGTTCTAACACCAATAATATTCCGAGCTTTGGCAGATGATATCTTTTTAGCACACGTTTTGTCACCATCTGTTATTGAATGCAAATGACTGACACTGAAAATCCTTCAATTGCTAAATCCCATTTAGGCTAGACTACTACAGTATATGAATTAAAGCACCGGTGTCCACCCGTCTCCTGTGCTTTGATGTGACCGTATATACTGTACCACTGCCTGTGACTGCTCACCAGGTTATTCAACAGGTGTAGGATTACAAACAAAACTCTGTGACTCAAGCAGAAAGAAATCATTAGACAATAAGAGAATAATTCAATTCTGGATGTCTTTCTCACCAGATTAGTATTGACATCATGAATAAGAAAGCTTTCAGAGCTTGTGTCTCAACCTGCACGGCAAATCCTCAGGTCCATTTTCAATTTTTTTGCAACCAGGATCGTGTGTCCTGTTTATTTTTCAATGGATTAGAGTGGGTGCATTCCCTGAGAATTGACATGATCCAATTATGATGGGTATGCGTTTATCAGAAATTTCAGGTACAAAAAAAACCAACAACACAATTCTTATGTTATATGCACAAGTGTGTGTGTGTGCGTTCTGTACAGTATGTTTGTGTATCTTGGAAAGTAAGCGCATGTGTGTGTCTTTTCTTTGTGGCTCTCTGTTGTATATTTGCGCAAGAGTCAGATGTTATTGTTTACACACTCAACACTGTACGGTACAATTGTGTTTTACGAGTGTGTTAGATCTCAAATCTCGTGTATAGCCTATGTGTAGCTGCGCATGTGTGTGTGTGTGTGTGTGTGTGTGTGTGTGTATGTGTACGTACTGGAGATGTGGTTGTGTTGGCCATGTGCTCTGCTGGGCTTTGGTTTGTGACCCGAGTGCGTCATCATGCCACATAGTCCAGCAGTCACAAGCACACACACACACACACACACACACACACACACACACACACACACACACACACACACACACAAGCAGAACTGCTACTAGGGGGTGGGGGACAGGACAAGAGGGCGGCGCTCATATCACTGTTGCCGTGGTTACAGCCACAGCTAATTGCAAAGAAAACATCGAGACTGGTGATGAGGAGCACAGAGGCCAGGGCTCGTGCAACACACACGCTCACACACACGCACATACACACACACGCTCACACACACACACACACAAACACACAGAGTTCTATCTTTTTATCTCTCACTCTCTCGTTCTCTTTTTCACATACAGCACAGTTTTTTGTCTCGCTCCTTCTCTCTCTCTTTTTAACACACACGTATTGACTGGGTGAACTGCAGACACATGGCAGTTTTTTTGTAGCTTTTTGTGTGTGGACTACATTTCATCTTTGTCTTTGTAATATACACCAATGCCAGCATCTGTGTTTAGGACTCACATCAGTAGACAACAGGAAGTGGTGCAACACACACACTATGGGAGTGAGATGGTGCTGTTTTTCCACTCACACACACATTAGATAGAGAGTTACTGTAATGTGAGAGAGGACCAGACAGAATATGGCATTGATATTTCGTCAACAAAGAACACATTAGGAGAATTGAGGAATAGAACGGATGTACTGTATCACAGGTTAGTTTTTCATAAATGCTTGCTTTCAATACTAACATTTCAAACATATGAGCACGGTATGAACAGTAGGCATACAATGCTAACAAAATACAGATGTCAACCTGAGGACGTGAAACAAAGCATACTGAGGTCCACACCCCTCACATGGGAACTGGAATCATCTCATTATAAAATATCATGGGCAAAGACGGGTCAAAAAGTTCACAAATCACTGTCACAGCTAAAGTGACTTGAAATTTTTTATATCTTGCATTAGAGCTCATCCTGTCAGTCTGACTGCCTTGTATTTACCAACCTTTCTGAACAACTTCACAAATGTAACTGAAGTAACAAAATGTGTTGCATTTACTTTAAAGGCATACCCACCAACATTTCTAGGTTAAAGGGACACCAGACAACCTTTTCATGGTTAATTTACCAGCCTCGTAGTCAGTTTGATGACATGGCTCATCACAGTGTGAATGAGAGCTCTCTCCGCTGCCTGTAGAGTAGATTCTGCAATAACTACACTTGTGGGATATGAAACACTGGGCTGGAGGAAACAAAGCTGAAACTGAATATAACCAAACTCGCATTTACTACCAGCTTGTCAGTCAACGTAACAGATAAAAATGATCATGTTGGTTCCTGTTCTTTGCTTTGCAAGTAACTTAGCAGTATTAGCCTGGCTAGCGTGACCACAATCACGAAATTTAATGCAGCGACACAAAGTATGGGCTAGTCTTTCTCACCAGACCTGGCTAGTCACCTAGTCTGGTGTGCTTTTTAAACCATAGAACTTTATATTGAAATGATTCAGTCTTAGCCTACTTGTTTCCCTGGAGGAGGGCTTCATGGATTATGAGGAAATAAAAGGTTTTGCAATAAAAACATTAGTTGATCAAATGCAAAATGATGTTTTGACTGGCTGCATAACAACAGGCTATGACATTTCCTATGTTCTCCTGAAACTAAACCAATGGTTTTCTTTGACTCTTTTTTTCCCCATGACCCATGGCTGTTCTACACCGATGAAAAGGATAGTTGGAACCCATCAATGAGGTATGTGACATTGCCATTAATCTTTTTATACCCCAGTAATTAATTGAGAGAGATTAGATAAGAGATAAGAGATAAGAGATAAGAGATTGATGAATAATAAATCATATCCATCTACAGAATCCCTGTGTGTAGGTCTACTGGCTCCGGTCAAGTCAAAAGTCAAACTCATAGTTATTGGAAAAAATAGCCTAAATTGTGGGAATATCCTGCTCAAGTGGGCCTATGTTTCATTCAAACAGTGTTCTAGTGATCAGTTCACACGTATTTGTAACAAGTTTATTTGTGAGACATGTCACGTCACACACAGTGAATCATATCAGACGTGTGAAACTCATCGGACTGTGCCAACCAATCCTTGGCCACACCTGCACCTCTGCCTCCTTTCTCCCCTCCGAGCGTCTTTCACCTCTTACCTCCTGTGACCAGTCCCTCGCTGGCTCCTCAAACCATTATCGGACCTCAGACTGGCTTAGCTATTTATAGCCTAACTTAACCGAGAGACCAACCCACGCTGATATTTTCATCAGGGGACGGATGTGTTTTTTTTTTTTTTTTTTTTTGTGCAATCATGTCACCTCGTGCTGTGTGTAGGCTCCTGCCTGTCCGTGAAGTCTGTCAGGCGGAAAAACAAATTGCTGTTTTGAAGTTCCTGTTGATTCCGTCACACATGACAATCTACATCTAAAATGTCCAATCTACATCTAAAATGTTTGATGATTTTCTATTTTCTAATCAGCAGGGTATAAAATTGCTTCAGAATAACTTTTATTTTCTATGTTTTAGCGATGGCCTCTCAAACAGTGCAGTGGTTTTGTATTTTTTGATTGGATGTCCATGTGATGTTTTAGCCTGTTCCGTTCATCAGCGGTGGAGTTTGTAACCAGGATATGGAAGCATAGTGTGTGTGTGTGTGTGTGTCGTCTGTGTGTGTGTGTGTGTGTGTGTGTGTGTGTGTGTGTGTGTGTGTGTGTGTGTGTGTGTGTGTGTGTGTGTGTGTGTGTGTGTGTGTGTGTGTGTGTGTGTGTGTGTGTGTGTGTGTGTGTGTGTGTGTGTGTGTGTGTGTGTTGAGGCAGAGCAGATGAGTCACACAGTTTACTACAGGGCCTCCCTGGAGGCCTGACCAGCTTCTGCCATTCTGTCTGCACCAGCCGAGCCGAGCTGTGCCACCAACAGTCTAATGCATTTTTAAACACACTGAGGGAATTGTTAGAAATCATTCTTGTGTTCATGTTTAGGGACTACATGATGTTATTCACAGGAATAACGTCCTTAGCAGCATCCTGAAGTCCTGAAAAATAAATAAATAAATAAATATAAAACAGGCCAAATAGTGCTACATTGGTTTTCATTCCCTTTTTATTTGTACCCCTCTCTTTTTCTCTCATTTCAAATTGCCATGACTCAGAAAACTAATGTTGCCAAAGCTAACATACAATTGAAAGGCTACATTATCTGTTTGAAATGAAACAACAACAACATTAAAAAAAGAAAAGAAAAGAAAATGTATGGCCTTAATTTGATAGGCCTATGTCATATAACTTAACTAAATCAACTTACAGTAAGTGTAAGGCCTAACTAAATTATCCCGGTTTAAAACAAAATACTTATCTTTAAACATATTCATAGAAAATTAGATAAAGTTAAATTAGATGAAATTAGTGATGTAATATTAAAACAAACCTATACATTTCAATGTCATCTAAGTTAATTAAAACAAACTCTCAAAAGATGAACTCTAATCAAATGAACTCTCTCTCTCTCTCTCTCTCTCTCGCTCTCTCTCTCTCTCTCTCTCTCTCTCTCTCTCTCTCGCTCTCTCTCTCTCTCTCTCTCTCTCTCGCTCTCTCTCTCTCTCTCTCTCTCTCTCTCTCTCTCTCGCTCTCTCTCTCTCTCTCTCTCTCTCTCTCTCGCTCTCTCTCTCTCTCTCTCTCTCTCTCTCTCTCTCTCTCTCCCCCCCTGTGTGATGTCCTATAGGGGGTCCTGTCCAGGCTGACTGACCTGCTCCTGTGCCGCTGGTCGTGCCGGTCGTGTTGGCAGTGGTGCTGGGAATGCACCTGCTGCCAGCCCAGCGATGAGGAAGTGGAGATCCTCGGACCCTTCCCCGCACAGACGCCATCTTGGCTGTGAGTACCCTGTCTGCAAGATCTGATATCACCAAGTATTTAAGAGTCCAGGATCAACGTCAAACGTTTGCCCTGGATCAATGTACCTTAACCCTAACCCTAACCCTAATCCTAACCCATTCATCCACGGGCAACAAGTTTGACATTGATCCCAGACTCTTAATTACTTGGTGATATCAGATCTTCCACCCTGTCAGTTCTCAACAGTCAACACTTGATGAAGTAGGCCTTTGATAATCAAATAATACTGAAGCACTTGGAGAGCGCAGACCTCCGCCAAGGCAATGTGGTCACACACACAATATATATTCCAGATGGTGTTCTGGATGACCGATCACCATCAAAATTAAATCAGTTGTTACTTGTCCCAAATCCCAATACACATGTTGTCCGAAAATTTCATCCAAATCCGTGAAGTACTTTGAAACTTGGACATAACTACTGTAAATTGAGTAACAAGTTTTCAGCAAAAATGCTTTTCATCTGATTGCTTTGCTGAGCTTTGCTGAGAAGTTTCTATTTATACTTATTTGTTGGACATATAATAGATCAAATCAAAATGAATATACTTCCCAATTCAATCACTGTAGCACATTTCCATTAAACAAAATACATTTCAATACTGCATAAATACTAACAGTCAAAAGACAAAAAAATCACCATTATGAAAGATTATATACAGCAAATAAATAACTGTTCCTTTTGAATGATCATGATGAGTCACACAATATAGTCACCTGAGGGGAGTTCAGTCGGGGAAA
>JAODXP020000015.1:5068002-5080502 GCA_027497455.2 Sardinella longiceps
AGATCGAATTAGATTCGATTAAATTAGATTCAGTGATCAATCACTCCACAACTGATGGTTGTGATGCCAGATTTGAGGCTTCACACATAATAGATGACCGTTGATGTTGGACTGGACTGGGCTCTCGAAGAGGAAGTTCCCCACTGGAACGCAAACATCCATGTCTTGATCCATGTCTGTCCGTCCGGGAAGCAGGCCCACAGTCAGTGTAACATCTCAATCGCCATCCTGGGAAAAGTGCTGCGGTTCTTTAATTTCCTCTCCCAGTCTAATCCCTTCATTCCTGCTTGTGACCTCTGCACATTCCCTGGACTTCACATCCAAATCCCTTTTGTCCTGAGAAATATGACATCCGTCCTTATCAAAAAAAAAAAAAAAAAACTTGGAGGGAGACAGAGGGGAAGGAGTAGAGAATGAGAGTCTCATCGGAGAAACAGAGAGACTGACCAGTGGGTAGCAGGCTATAGAGGGGAAAAATGTGTAGAAAGTTTGTGGATATATGAGAGGGGGCAAAAACAAAAAAAAAGACAGGTGAAGAAAAACAGATGAGAAGAGATTTAAGATAGGATAAGGTAGGGAATGTACCAGATAGGCGAGAGAGCTCTGTTGTGCTTCCAACAGCAGCATGTTCTTCTGTAACCTTGACAGACAGCAACAAGAGCTTTGCATGCTCTGCAACTGCAAGATTGATTGTCCAACATCCACTACGAGAAGTTGCTAAAAGATAAGGATGGTTCCTGTCTTTCCCTCCTCTTGTTAATTCCTTGTGGAAATGCTACAGATTCTCCAACAGATGAGGATGACTGAGACAGGATGTCAAGGTAGCAAGATCAATGAGACAGAAGTCAAGACAGTGAGAGAATATTTTGGTCATATTTTTACTGTTTGCACTTATTTCTTTGCTTATCCTTGCCATTCCCTGTGCTGCATCAGTAGTATCCACACTGGGGATTGTAAGTCTGACACTCTTCATCTGGTCCTCAGTAATTGCCTTCACAAACACGCAAGAAAACACACAGGCAAAGTGTTGTGGGAAATTAAAGCTGTTTATAGCTGATGGTAATAAACATTTCTTTGCCTGGTCCGTGCATTTTTTTGGACGTATTTTTATGTTTACTTCCTTTGGTTCCTTCCATCTGGGGTGCCCTAATAAAAGAAAGTTTTTTTTTTTTTTTTTTTTTTTAGTGTCCACCAAAAGCCAAGGGGCTGATACATTACACACGCGAGCGAGTCCGCTGAAAAAAACGTACAGCATAGTACAGTCAGTCGCAGAGGCTAAATGAGCATCAACATTGTGTCCTTAGATGAACCGTGGAGCTAGTTAAGTCTTTGGGCTGGCTGGGGCGATGTGTGGGTGCTGACGCCTAGTAGTTTGCAGCGGCAATTCATCTCCAGAATGTCATCAGGCTCGAATAGTTCTGATGCATGGCAGCCAGCGCAGAGTATTTCTTTTTTTTTCTCTCTCTTCTTCATTTACGAGAGAACACAAACTTCAGAGAAAGAGAGAGCTCTACTCAGACGCAGCTGTCTGCCATAACAGTAACACCAAAGGCGTGAGATTAAAAGATTCATAACACCAAAGGTGTGAGATTAAAAGATTGAGCTTGTAGACAAACTGTTTATTATACAGCTCCAAGAGCTGATGGAAGCGCCTCAGTCCCCTCAGATGGGAGGTATTAACAGGAGTATTTACAGGTACTTGCCACTTTTGGAGTCTGCTTGAAAAGCTCTTGGAAGGTAATTAGGGAAAAGTACCAGCTGTATAAGAGAGTAAAATGTACAGAGAAGGACAAAGAGGTCTGTCTTTTCCTTCTTCATCAAAACAGGCCAGTTAAAGTATTAGAGTTGCCCATGGTGACATATAGTGGTAATTCCATAATGAAGCACATTTTGGGAGTGTTGGAGTGCGTTGGAGTGTTAATCTTTTCCCATGGACAATTAGTTATATAATGCTTCATCAGATACATCACCTGGATCCTAATGTCCTCTCTAAGTGCTGAGCCCTGAATGAATCCCTAAAACTTTAAATGGCATGAATCAGTAAATCATGACGTTAATTTATGGCAGTTTAGTCTTTGGCAATTTATGGCTTAGGGCTTATAGCATAGAAATCTAGACACCCTAGTACGGCTTGCCAGGCTATAGGCTTAGGTATTGAGATTGGAATAAGGAACCAGAAAACCTAATCTTCAAGAGGAAAACTACAGTTTAGTAGTTTAGTTTTGTCAAATGGTGCCGACATTGTAGAGATAATTACTGTCTAATACGCTCAAAGGGGAAAAAAAACCTGATGTGCTGCAACAAGTCCTTCCTGAAGTTTTAGACACAACGTCATGGGCCGCAATGGCAAAGACTCCAGCATTTTTCCTCTCGCCCTTCCCAACCGTAAAAAAAAAAAAAGAGAGAGAGAGAGAGAGAGAGAGAGAGAGAGATGTGCCGCAGGCTCTGATAGAGTTGTTTATCACATAGTGACAAACTTAGTCACAAATTCTATTGTATACAACAAGGCTTAAGCAGTCGAGGGCCGTATTGGATAACAGGGGAGGGACAATCAACAAGTAGTTCCTGACATACCAATGGTCAGACCAGACTGACATTGTGGCTGTCTTCCTTACGCCAACTTGGACCACGGTGGGATGGTCAGTGTCCAAGGAAAGCACCCAAGGTCACCTCTCTTCACACCAGCCTTGTCCAATAATATTGTGGGTCGTTCTGCATAATTGTCTCCAGCAACGCCACGGCCGTCCAAAACAGTAGGGAGAGGAATTATACACAGAGCAGTTTCCTCTGTGGTTGAACACCTCAATCTTACATAATCCTAGTAAACAAAAGTTTCAGAAAGTAGGTCAAGAGGGTTTTTGAACAGAAGCTGTGTGTGACACAACAGACTACATCAACAACATGTGTCATCCTTAAAAAATATACTACATTTGATGTTGCAACACAAGAATACTTTTTACACACAAGAATACAATTTATGTGAGTGATTAAAGTGCCTTCAGTGGTGTCTTTCAGTGGAATCTGTGTTTATATTGTGACCTTTTCACATTCTCCATTAGGACTAGGCCTATCTTGGCCTATAGCCCATTCACAGCTAACCATGTGCATTTCTTATCCTGTGCTGCATAGCCTAGCCTACTTTGCTCATGAATCCTCATGTTTTGTGTCATGTTTTGGCTAGGCTACTTCAAATATTTTAAGCGGATAAAAAGAGCTAGAATCAGTCAGATTAAATTGATTTATTGTGAAGGCATAAATAAGGAAAATCTCGTGTAGCATAGCATAATAAAAATGCCTATAGGCTTAATGAAAATAAGGGCCAGTTGAAGGATTGATGTTGAGTAAAATGAATCTTAATGGATAAAGTATTTTCAGCCAATTAATTAAATAGGTTGTTTCGTGGGTTGAATGAATGCAAATCTTACACTACAGACTTTAAAACTTTCTTCAGAAAATGTGTTTGATCAGAGATTTTAATTTTGCTATTTGTTGCGCAATGCCCTCTGGACGCTCGTTTGTGTGTAAAAGACTTCCACCTATAGATAAAAAATGAGAAGTACATCCTACTATTATAGAGAGATGTCTTTACTTCGTTTGGGAAACTAAAAAAATAACGCGGTAACAAACTCTGATATCTAAGTCTTTGAATTCGCATAGGCCTATCATTCGTTCGCCACTATGTAACCATTGTAATCTGAAATTGTTACCATTTAATAGTTCCTCGCTTCACGGTGCGCTGCTCTGGCTCAGCGCTGTTTGTTTATTCGTTTACGTCATCCACAGGCGACACTGGTACTTGCGAAACGAGTGCTTGGTGGTTTGACATTCAAGACTTGCTTGAAGTTTCATGCCTAGTGTAGTTATGCAGCGGATTGTTAAACCTCGGCTTTTATTACAGGAGTGCACATTTCCATTTGTTGCACAGACGACAACGCGGCGACAATGCTTGAATAACACAGGTAAAGTATTAAATGAACGTGCTTACTATCAAACAAAACTGTGTCTAGTTGTTACTGTTGTATAACGATGTCTTATGGGGGTGGCACACCCCCCTCACTCATACAGTGGAAGTAAATGAGAAATTTTAGGCTTAACGTAGCAAGTCATTCAAATTGCCCTAATAGCCTAATAAAAGATGCTCTGCCAAGTTTACCAACAGTGTGTTTGTTGGCTTTTCTTGAAGTAATGTCAATCATGTTAACATAGCTTACTAGTTCACACCAACTACCTCAATCCGTCATAGCGTGTTGAATTGTACACCATTGCATGAGGTTTTTTTTGTAACACTTTTGCAGCTGCTGTTGTGGTCGCCTGTACGCGACCATACAGCGTGGTGCCACCGACAACCGACCCCGAGGAGAAGGCCATGTTGCACCGCATGCTCAGGGTAGATCATGCCGGGGAATACGGAGCTAATCGCATCTATGCTGGTCAGATGGCAGTCCTTGGCAGAACGCAGACCAGACCGCTTATCCAGGTGTGTCTAGAACTGTAAGCTTAACCTATATACACTTTGTACAGTACATGACCACCTGACTGACATGTCCCATATGGTCAACGTGGTAAAAAGTGATGCTGACCTCCTGTTCTACACTGACATGTTGGATAGTGTGCTGGGAACTAACGTGTCGTGTTGGATACTGGATAGTGGTTAATGCTGGAACCACATGGATAGATTTTCATTCGTCAGACAGTCTAGCCTACACATAACACTGCGTCAGGGATCTCTTAAAGCCGACTGTGATTTTTATTGACCTAACGTTATCAGCGAATCGGCCCTGCCATGCCCAATAGTTCACAGACAAGTTCACAAAAGGCATCTGCCAACAAGGAAGGAAATGTAGGCCTAATAAGTTAGAGCTAAGGAGTCTCTGGTGTTTTGCAAAAAGTGAAATGATGTGAAAGCGTTTGGTTTACCAGGCCAATACTTATGTACCTCAACAGGAAATGTGGGACCAGGAAAAGAAACATTTGACCAAGTTCAATGAGGTCCTGTCTGAAAACAGAGTGCGTCCAACGGCCCTTCTCCCCCTGTGGAACATCGCTGGCTTTGCACTGGGTAAATCCAAGCACTCAAACAAAGCTCGCTGTATATTCTCGCCAGTGCAGAACAAGTGAAAGAAATATTCAAATTCTGATAATATTCAAATGTAGTCTCATCAATATCAACATCTTTCCCTCACTGTGTGTGTGTGTGTGTGTGTGTGTGTGTGTGTGTGTGTGTGTGTGTGTGTGTGTGTGTGTGTGTGTGTGTGTGTGTGTGTGTGTGTGTGTGCACGTACCTGTGTGCACGTACATGTCTGTGTGTGTGTGTGTGTGTGTGTGTGTGTGTGTGTGTCTGTGTGTGTGTGTGTGTGTGTTTATACTCAGGGGCCACGTCTGCTCTGCTGGGTAAAGAGGGGGCCATGGCTTGCACGGTAGCTGTAGAGGAGAGCATCTCTGAGCACTACAACAGCCAGATCAGAGCACTGATGGAGGCAGATCCAGACCGATACACTGAACTCTTACAGGTGGGCTTACTCAAGCCTACATCCTCAGCACCAGCTTCACCTGTGTGGGCTTACATCCTTAGCACCAACACATCCTAATGCCACACATACAGTAATTTTCCGTGTATAAGCCGAAGGACAGTGTTTTATGCAAGTTAAAAAAACAAAACCATATTAACACCACATTAACAGCCCCCCTGTTTTAACCTCATAGCGGAAGAAATTTTTCAAAATCAATGTATAAGCCGCAGCTAATAGTCGAGAAATTACGGTAGTCCTGAAGTTTCACAGCCTGGTCTGTGCTCCGCTTCGTATAGGGGGCTGGGATTCCGGCTATTGAAAAGCGATTGCCTGCATTAGGTGTTTAAATTCAAAAAGATGGGATCAATCCTTGACTGATAGCCTGTTGTATTCTCAAAGTTCGTTGATTGGCTGGGATGGGATGCATCCTGAGCGAACAAGGCCAATAGCCTGAATTCCAGACAAAGTATTTAAGTGAGATGAGAATCAAGTGGAATTACGTATGAATCAATGGCCAGGCTAGTATCCGTGTTTTTCTCACGCAACAGTCGGTGGAGGTAAAATGTTCTTTCATTCTGCTCTTTTAAAGATGATTAAAGAATTCCGTGATGATGAAATGGAACATCATGACACTGGACTAGCACATGATGCTGAATCTGTAAGTTGTTTCGCTTTGTTTTGTGTCATTGTTGTCAAGTCAGCCAATTTTAAATTGTATGTTTGTGTATTGCTGACAATACACAAACCTCTTATGCACTGAAGGTCGAAATGTCTTTTTGGTTAGATTTGAATCTGCGTGAAATTTAAGTCCTACAACTACTGTAGCAGAAAAAAACGAAGTGAACAGCCACTTTACACTGAATCAATGGGACCTGACTGTTGGAAACCGAAAGTAAGATCTGAGGTTACATTGACTCAATGTAAAGTGTTTCGTGTTCGCGTTCGGTCTGTGCTGTTCGAAAATCTTTCATTTCATGCGAAATATATTGCTGTTAGAAGGCTCGTGCAGCAGGGCTATGCTTAAACTTACTCCGGTATATTGCTTTAATAAAGACAATCCTCCTCTGGCTCATACAGTATCTGTTTGTCTACTTTACAGGTCCCTGGCTTCTGGCTTTTGAAGAACGTGATACAGGCTGGGTGCAAAGCAGCAATTTATGTATCTGAGCGAGTCTAGATTAAAAAAGAACACCCAAAGGACTCTTGTTTGCCCTTCATTTTGTAAATACTGGTTTGGATTGTGCCTGCTGAAGTTGTTTTTATTCTGTGTAATAATGTGTGTGGTACATTAAATTACTACAAATGATCATACCTTAATTATCTTGAATTATTATAAATTATTATAAGTTATCTGAGTATTATCAATCTGTATATGTTCTAAATGTTCACTGTTTTCCGGTCTGTTCTGAAGAGGTCAAAAGATTCTACCTATAGCATACCCATTTTGGTTGCACTTTATTTGATGGTACCATCATAAGACTAACATGACACCGTCATTAACTATGACATGACGTTGTCATGAATCTGTCATAAACTTAATACACCTGTCATGACTTCTGTAATTAAGTGTGACCCGGTATTTATCATGGTTAGGGTTAGGGTATGTCAGACAGTTTTATAAAGTTTATGACAGATTCTTGACAACGTCATGTCATCGTTAATGACAGTGTCATGTCAGTCTTATGACGGTACCTTCAAAAAAAGTGTTACCCATATTTTTTATTATGATAAGATAACAGATGTGAGATCTGGAAATTGGTTAATTATTATATATATTTTTTTGGACACTAGATGGCAGTGTGAGAGTAGAAATGCTCTCTGTCTGAAAATCAGTCATGCTGAGATCACCTATTGGAACAGCCAGACCTTTTCATAGTTTTTAATATGGGCAACAAATGGTTTTTGGTGTTCGAGAATGAGCTTCTGGATGCAGCTGGGCTGATGCCACCATAGTACCTCCACTCAATAATAATATACTGTAATATTATGCTACAGTACTATGTCAGTGTACTCTCCTAAAGCTTTGGTTTCCCCGGGTAGATTTCCCAACAACCAATCAACGAATATAAATTGAAGGCAGAATCGATAGATTTCCAACCAAATTCAAACAAAGTGCCCACCCACTGCAAATAAAATATGTTTCTGACAAGAGTGTCCAAACTCTCTGCACTATGTCAAAGCCTCTGGTCCACCATCCTACTTGGGACAGCCCTGCCACAGTCTAAACGCAGTGACATCATCAGGAAGACCTCTCCCCATAGGATTCAGAACAGATGTGTGTTTCCCAGAACCATAGTCTCTAACCATAGTTGCAACTCAGCATTGCAATCAACACATTTGGAAGGGAATATGGTTTTGGGAAACCATGGGAAACCATTCCCCAGAGCAGCTGAGGCCCAACAGTGTTAAGCTAGACACTAAAAAAGAAGGGTCTTGGTGGAGTAAAAATATTTTTACGCTTTCAGACACTAGAGGGCAGTGTGAGTGTATGTAACAGTATGTTCTTGGTCTGGTAAACACTGAAGTACAGATGCTGTATTTGTATAGTACCGTTGTGGCTAAATTGGGTCTTTAACTTGGGTGTAGGCTGACAATTTAAATTCCATAAAGACTAGTTCAGCTCACATTTATATTCCAGTGCTCTCAGCAGCTGTGTAACAATAGCCCTGTTTACATGGACACTTGTAATCTATTTTAAAGGACAACTCCGGTCAATTTCAACAAAAACTCTATTGCTCATGCTACTCAGCTTGCCAGTACTGAAGACGTGAGAAATTTATGTCTAACTCATGAGAAAATTACACAGAGAATTAGCTCTGACAGTTAACCCATGAGAGCAGAACTTTAGGCTGTGTTTTCAACATCACAACATGTTCCAAATGTCACCCCGTTACATGTACTGTATCAACAGACACCTTACAACACAACACTGTAACGTGTATGACTGCAAATGACTAACAAAGTGGTTAAAAAAGTGTGTCTAATGTAGGACTGTATGTTAGTAGCTTAAACCAAACACACTCCTCTATGGTGCACGAATACCTATCTGCCTTGTCAGATGAACATGTAGTTGAAACATGCCTAAGCTGCTCCCATCAGAATGGATCTGAGGGGGAAAGTGTGCCATGTTTACTCACACCAGCCAACCGGAGGGGAGGGGAGGGGAGGAGAGGGTAGTGGTGAGGGTAGTGGGAGCGCTGAGCGTGGGTGGCCGCTGTGATAACACACGTGTAACCTGATCTTCACACTGGTGGCCATGCCGACTAGGCAGCTGGGATGGAGGCCTCTGATGTACTGTAGGACCCCCCTCTCTCTCTCTCTCTCTCTCTCTCTCTCTCTCTCTCTCTCTCTTTCTCTCTCTCGGATTCTCTCTTTCTCTCTCACATTCACTCCCTCAGATTCTCTCTCTCTCTCTCTCTCTCTCTCTCTCTCTCTCTCTCTCTCTCCTCCTTTCCCATTTTTCCAGCCATCTTTCTCTCGCTCCAGTTCCCATGACCTAATCTGCATGTCATCTGAGGGGAGAGACTCTGGGCCGGCTGGCCAGCCGTTAGGATACTCTGGTGGGATTCAATCTCAACGGCGGCGGCTCCTGGTCTGGGACTCCACCCGAATCGACTCAACGGTCACCATGGCTGGCCATCACTGCCCCAGACACAAACACACACACATCACACACACACACACACACACACACACACACACACACACATTACAGGTCATGGGCCCGCATGTATTCTCAGAAAGCAATTACACACACACACACACACACACACACACACACACACACACACACACACACACACACACATTACAGGCAGAAAATACAGTTTTGGGGGAAAAAAAAATTGTTGTTTAGATTTGAGATTTCAAACAGCAATCTTCCCCTTTATGCGCCTGTTGATTGGTTGAAAATGTGTCAGTCTCAACGACTAGGCTACAGTATATTTAACATTCCCGACAGGACAGACTCAGAATGCAAGATCTGATATCACCAAGTATTTAAGAGTCCAGGATCAACGTCAAACGTTTGCCCTGGATCAATGTACCTTAACCTTAACCCTAATTCATCCAGGGCAACAAGTTTGACATTGACCCCGGACTCTTAATTACTTGGTGATATCAGATCATCCGACTCAGAATACAGTACGCCTACTTTTTTGAAAGACTTAGCTGAATCTGAACTGTAGACTGTGCCCTACAATGCAATATAATACAAAACAATGAATTAATTTAAAATATGACATAATGTTATGCAAATGCATAAGACAGTCACACAATACAGGCCTACATTATTATATTACCAGAGACACTTATATGACACACACTCTCAACACTGGACCCTCAGTCCTCTACTGAGATGCACTGCACTGTGTGCACTTTTTCCCCTGCATCTTTCCCTGCTTCTTCCTCCCTCTTGCTGTCTTACAGTACATGCTAACACACACACACACACACACACACACACACACACACACACACACACACACACACACACACAGAGAGAGAGAGACACACACACGCGCACACACACACACACACACACACACACACACAGCAACACACAGACACACACGCACATTGTGGAGGCCACTCTGGGTAGTTTGGCACCGAAGACTGTAGGGGCCGTGCAACTGTCCCGTTACAGAGAAGGAGAGGGAGAGAGAGAGGGAAAGAGAGAGAGAGAGAGAAAGAGAGAAGGGGGGGGTGTAGCGGGAGAGAAACTGATGCAATCGCAGTGTAACAGCGCAGCAGCACAGCAACCTCAGCAGTTTACATTTCTTTGCCCACTATACTGCACTGCCTGTGTTTGGTAATGCGATAGCGGCTCAATAAATACTCTTAAGTAAATAAACCAGCTGAGAAAAACAACTTTGCACAAAATAGCTACTTGTTACATTTGTGGATGATCATAAATAACAAACATATTTACAGCAAAGTTCTGCTTGCATTTTATATTTCACTTCAGTTCTTGCACTTAGGACGGTATTCTCCTCCAAAAAAGTGCGTAGCTCCATGCTTTTCAGCCTGCACTGAGCACTTTTTTGGACTTAAGCACCTGGGAGAATTAAGTGATTTGTGAGAAATTACGCGGAACTAGCTTAGTAGCACAACTGATGTTCTTGAAGCTCCTACTGAAGGACTTTTCTGTTGCCTCTTTGTCCAAGATTTCTTTTTTTTATTTCTTTTTTTGTATTTCAGGCAGTGAGGAAGTGCGGTAGAAAACAGCCCTGAGGTTAAAGAAGCCCTTACTGCTGTGCTGGACTTGTTTAGCCGTAACCAGATAGTGAGGTCATGGTCCCGCATGTATCCTCAGAAAGCAATTACACACACACACAAACACACACACACACACACACACACACACACACACACACACACACACACACACACACACACACACACCATGACCCACAGGCCACGAGTGGTGATTTGTTCAGTGTGAGCAACTCAGTCAGCATTTCCTGGTGGGCCAACTTCCTCTTCATCTAAACTTGAAAAATAAATAAATAAAACCTCCACATTTCCACTGTGGGTTCTGTGGTGTGGTTATACCTAAGGTCTATCATGGCTACATGAGGCATTCTAGCCAATCATACTTAGCTTTCGTGGAGTAGTAGGGTCACTAAAGGAAAGTATGGTGAACTGTTCTGTTTTTTTTGAGAGAGGAAGACATGCAGGGCCAGTCGCAGCAAGACAAGCAAACCAAGCAATTGCCTGGGGCCCCAGGCTGAAAGGGGCCCCCAAGATTGACTGTTTAATCACTTTAGTAGTTTAGTTGGATGTTTCTCAACAAAAAATGACTTTAAACTGGAGTTAGACAACTGTACAATACAAATAATTATATTGAAGATGCTTGAAGATTGTAACAATGTGGTTCATGTAGAGTAGGTATTTATTGGGGGTGAAGGGCCCCCATGTTCTGTTTGCTTGGGGCCCCCTAAGTACCTTGAAACGGCCCTGAAGACATGGGTAGTGGTGGTGTGCTGTGCTGTGCTGGGCTGTGCTGTACTGGTGAGAGACCGCACCGCAGTGACTCAAACATTTGAGAGTCATGGGATGTGAGTGGAATCAAGCGTGTCTGGAAGTGCTGGAAAGTTCTGGAAGAAGAAGAGCCACAGTGATGCTCCACAAACATCCCTCCCTAAGGCTCCATGCTCCACAATGAGACACACAGACACACAGCACATGCTGGAGAGAAGAACACACTGACTAGGGGAAAATAATCAAGATCCTCTTTTTCTGCAAACTTGTGTTGCTTCATACACACACTCGTTACGCACACACACACACACACACACACACACACACACACACACACACACACACACACACACACGCACACACACACACACACACACACACACACACACACACACACACACTACTCAAACACACAGAAACACACACACTGGCTGAGGCCTTGGGGAATGTGTGATACTGATATTTATTTTTAAGGTGGGGGGGGGTTGTTGCGGAGAGTGGGGTGTGTGAGTGTGAATGAGATTGAACTGTGTTTGGCTGGACAAAAATAGACCCGCTGTGATAAACAGAGGGGGGATAAGGGTCAGCAAAACACCTCTGCAAATTTTACTTTTTCTGTTTGTTTGTCTGTCTGTCTCCCTGTATGTGTTTTTCATTTTCTTTTGTCATTGTTCCTGGATGTCTGGTTAGAAAATAATATCTGGTTAGATTAGTATTTCTGGTTAGAACTCGCATTTTCCTTCATATGACTGTATGTCATCTAAATTAATTTGGAGATGGTACCAAAACTAATTCTCTGATTAAGGAAAGGATACCTCAAACAGTGGGCGAAAAGTTGCTTAGTGTGCCTTTAAAGTAGGAATATTCAACTAAAATTTGTAGTGTTGAGTTTAGAGAAAAAAAATCTCCTTCAGCAAAGGTCCTGGACATCATAACGTAAAACTTGTTTTATTTTCTGAGGGCCTACAATGGGTAAAGATCACATAGCAGAATAAGTCCAGAATGAGT
>JAODXP020000015.1:5085502-5107511 GCA_027497455.2 Sardinella longiceps
TGTTTTATGGGATATTTATCAGCAGGCTCAGGTGCCTTTTACTTCATTAGGAAGCGGTCCATTTGAGGAAAGTCTGTAAAATACATACAGTATTTTTTTCATTAACATGAATGATTACTGCAGTCTTATTCAGTAACATAAAGAAAATAAATATATTGTATATTTTATATATTTTTCTTGCATGTTGAAGGACATTATGTCATTTCGATGTCTATGCAAAGCACCATAGATTTAAGATGTAAGAATTGTACATAGTGAGAAATTACTTTATGTTTTTTACAGACATTGTTCCTTTTTGGAGGGTACAGCCTTACAGGTATATTTCTTAGGGTATTTCTCTGAACCAAAGATTCAAAGATTGTTGCTGATAGATTGTCTTGAATGTACATCTTTCTATACATAGAGTTATGTATAGACTCTTTATGTATAGAATGTTTAGATGCACAAATTAAGCTTGCAAGTGGTACAGCGCAAATGCCAATGCAATGCAATGACACTTTCTCTGTTGTGATTTGTACATTGTGACAGCATGTAGCAGTTGTTTTTCGTACTGTACCTTATTTATCGCGGTACTGATCAGGGGAAACTAATTACAGGATACATTCCAGCTTTGTAGACATAATTGCTGTTTGCATTTGGGGAAAAACATGAAGGGACTCACAAAAGCCATGTTCTTTTTTTCATGTTTTAATCAGCTGTCTCAGGCAACAGATAATGATTGTCAGAGGAAGTGGCGTGAATGGTACTGTTTTAAAAACAGAGTGATTTCCTCTGTGATTAGTGTTAGCTGTGTGGTCTCTGGGGCCTCTATGGTCAACAAGGGCTTCCCTTCAACTCTCATACATACATTACATGCAGCTGGTGGACTTGAGTTCAAGGTTCAAAGGTTAGCTATATGTGCAAGAATGTGTTTCTATCCCTCTATTTTATCCTCTTTCCCTCTTTTTCTCTCTCTCTCTCTCTCTCTCTCTCTCTCTCTCACACACACACACACACACACACACACACACACACACACACACACACACACACACACACACATGTGAAGACAGATTGACTCACACAGTCTCTCGGTCCCCATGATGTCATGGTTCCTGCCCAGTGTGTGTGTGTGAGTAAGTGTGTGTGTGTGTGTATGTATTGTTCGTGGGCACAGAGACACAGGAAAACAACTCCCTTAGGTCCACACCACACCAGATGACTCAGAAGCTCCCCACTCACCTCTCCAGTGGTGTGGTGGCGATGATAGACTATGCATTGTGTGTGTGTGTGTGTGTGTGTGTGTGTGTGTGTGTGTGTGTGTGTGTGTGTGTTTGTGTGTGTGTGCGTCTCTCTCTCTCTCTCTCTCTCTCTCATTCTCTCTGTGTGTGTGTGTGTGTGTGTGTGTGTGTGTGTGTGTGTGTGTACTGTATAAGTGTGTGTGTGTGTGTGTGTGTGTTTCTGTGTGTATGGCTGTGTGTGTGTTTTTGTCTGTGTGTGTGTGTGTGTGTGTGTGTGTGTGTGTGTGTGTGTGTGTGTGTGTGTGTGTGTGTGTGCTAGCATATGTGTATCCGTTCAACACTGAGAACAGAGGAAACTCTCCTGCCAGGTTAGCAACAGGTTATACTGTACAGACAAGTAGTGGAATGTTACTGTAACCAACCCTCATTCACATTTATGCCATTTCATCTGATTGGGAAATTAAGTCACAGCCTTTGTTTAGATATTAATGTCTTACTTGGAAATGCTGAGTGTACCTGTAAGCCATAGGGCATTTAAATGTGCTGTTGCAACTGTACTGATTGTGTTCTTCCCATGTGGTAACCCAAACCCCTTAAGGTGTTTCAGCTGTGGGTGTCACTTCCTGTCACAGAGGTGTGGGGGGCTCAGAATCTAGCAGAGTTACTGTAACTGTTAGCTGTGTAGGTTTTTACTGTTAGACTGATTTGTTTTGGTGATTAACTTCTTAGAGAGTTTTGGAGGTAAACCAAAAAGAAAAACAGAATAAAACACACAAATACAACCATCACAACATTAGCCAGGGCAAAACTGTGGGCTGTGCACCACAATAGCTAAAAGTTAAAAAAGAAAAAAAGGAGGAACACCAACAGGTATCAAGTAAATAGATAATGCAGGACAAATGGTGAAAGAAAATAACAGTACCTACATTACTCTAAGATGCTAGATGCAGTCTGACTGAAATGTCAGAATGTAGTGATTTGGCTACAGGGTTGAAGCAGGGCGAACGCGCTTCACCTAAACCTGCTGCTTGCGTTCATGTGTGTCAGTCACTCGACCGACCGAGACACACCTCACACAGGTGGTCCTGTTTCCATGGCGACTGCAGACCTCGCCCCCGGGTCATTTGCCCCTTGCGATTGGTGGGGTGGCTGGTTTGTTCAACGGAAAGAGGAGGTTGATTGCATTGCTGAATTCACCGGCCTCAGCAGGCACACACAGGCTTATTGATTTGCCGTTGCTGCTTGTCTCTGTGTGTGTGTGTGTGTGTGTGTGTGTGTGTGTGTGTGTGTGTGTGTGTGTGTGTGTGCGTGTGTGTGTGTGTGTGTTTGTGTGTGTGTACGTGTGCATGCGTGAGTGTGTGAATACTGTGTATTTCTGGTGATTGTACTGTACAGTTTGTGGCTATGAATGTATCTCTGTCTGTATATCTGTATTTGGCATCTGTTTCATATTACTGAGTGTGTGGTGTGTGTGTGTGTGTGTGTGTGTGTGTGTGTGTGTGTGTGTGTGTGTGTGTGAGAAAGAGATTTATTGCATTATATACCCCTGTGTCGCTGAAGCGCAGTGTTTCTGTTTATGTGTGGCGTATGTGCACCAGCATGTTTGCTGGATGTGTCATTGTTTCTGGTGAATGCCAGTCCTTCTTATATGTGTCACACACTTGTGCACACACAAACACACACACACACACACATACACACACACACATACACACACACACACACATGGACACACACACACACACACACATGGACACACACACACACACACACACACACACACACACACACACACACACACACACACACACACACGTGCCTGTCTGGACCTGTAGAAAAGAGTAGGAGATAATAAGAGCATTTCCAGATAGCCACCAACCACGGGGCAAATTTGATTGGAGGGTTTTTGTTCTTCAGGGAATAGAATAGGTTGCTTCCCAATCCGTCGCTACCACTGCGTGAGCGAGCATACTGCCACATTGTTTGGTAAATGCACGGTTGCACGCGTGGTCTAAAAGCAGAACAGAAAATGAAATGCAGAAGCAAGGCTCTGGAGCTTCCACTTCCACTCCAGAAATGTCACATCCTGTGTGTGCAAAAGAAGATCCTTTAGATTTATAGAAGAGTCGTGTTCATTATGGGTTTGAATGTATATGAAAGGAAAGACTTAAGTAAAACTGTATTATACTTATACTGTGCTTGATGTACATAGAATCAGACGAGGATGTTTGTATATAGTTTTGTATTTTATTTTTCTGCCCATATGTGACTTGAAATAAATTGACGGTATTTTTAATTTATCAATATTGTTTGGTGCATTCTTTGGTTTTATCAAATACTTTTTTCTCCCCTTTTCTGGCAATAACCTAAAGTGAGTCGCTTTGGACATTTGTTGAATACAGTACCTTGAGTAGACCAACGATAATCAAGACTGTTTACCCCGTCAAGAAAAGTCTAAAGTGCACAAGATTTCTCTATAGAGAAATAATTCAAATGTAACCAGGTAATTTAAAATAAAGAATGTAAACAAAAATACGATAGACAGTGGGGACAGTTACACCATGTAATCCCAACTGATGCTCATCTACCCGATTACTGTGGGATGTGTTTTGGTCTTTTAGTACTTTTTTGTTTGTCCTTTCACATGGAAATTTGTCTTTGGCCTCACTGGTTGTAAATAAATCACAGCAGTGACACATAAATCATAGACACAACATAGGAGGACATCCCCCAAATAACACTGTTTACTCACACAGACACCCACACTATAAGATGTAGGCCTAGACTAAACATACAAGGATCCCCCCTTCTGTACTGTAGGTGGCCCAGCATCAAACATCTCTCCCATCTTTGGCAGCTGTGCCCAGTGGAGGCCTGAGACTGAGAGAGGCTCTGCTTGAGCTTAGAACATCTGTAGCATGAGCCTCTAACACACGGAACAGGAAGAGCACCATATGGTAAGTCAGCCACATGCCAGGAAGTAAGGCTGTCCTCTCTCTCTCTCTCTCTCTCTCTCTCTCTCTCTCTCTCTCTCTCTCTCTCTCTCTCTCTCTCGTCTTGTTTCTTTCATTTCCCTCTTCTATATCTTTAAAATACCTGTCCTTGAAAAAAAAATGTTAAAACACGTAATATATATATGAGAGAGATTATGAGTAGAGTTTGGTCAGTTTGTTATGGTCACTGATGTATAACTATGTGTACTCTGAGCTAAACGGTCTTTGGTCTTTCTTGGGTGCGGACCATGGGCAGTGTTGTGTTTGGGTAGATACTTTAGTCTGGGTGTCACAATTGATCAGGCCCAGACTACGGTCATAGCAACTGTTCACAGAAACTTCACAGCACTTTTTTGTCACACACACATACAGTATACTTGGCAGACATCCCCCCTAAGTGCTCTCAGAGCCATGTTCAAATTCATAGCCATGCAACAATCATACAGCCAACAGGGGGCGATGTAAGACCTTTACTAGAATCTCACTTGCACACGTTTGCTCTCTGTGTGCTTTTCCTTATAGGGATTATGTTATCCATCACCTTATTAAATCTCATAACCATTTTTAACACTCTTCTCCATTAATGTTGGCATTGAAAATGTGGTTAATTTTGAGGTTACTGCAACATACTTCATCATGAAGGTAGGCCTATGTGTACGCACTGGGATTAAATTTGAGGTTACTGCAACATACTTCATCATGAAGGTAGGCCTATGTGTACGCACTGGGATTGAATTGGGGCTGATTATGTGGGGGGGCTCTTTAAAGGGACACCAGGCAATGTTTTACTGTTAATTTACCAGCCTCGAAGTCACGAAGACAGAGTGTCGAGTCCACGAAATAGAAACTGAAAGTATGGTATTACTGAAATAGCATTTATTACCTGCTTGTCAGACAGCGTAACGCACGAAAATGATCATCTCTGGTTTGTACTCTTTGATTTGCAAATAAATTTACATTGATTGTTGAGAATGTGTAACGCAGTTGTATTTTTTCTAATATTTCGGCGACTGTAGGTGGAGCTCTGGAGATAGAAAACCGTAGTCCTGCCTGATGTCCCTTTAAGGGGTCTAGTGGCCACCCAATGCCCACCAGTGGACTTGGCTCAGCCTATGTGCCAGGGTTCTGCCCCTTATAGCTCTGCCATGTAATCTCTGTGTACACATTTTCTCTAATACATTAATGTGTTTATTTATTTTGTTTATTTAGCTTTATTTATTCTGCCAGGTAATATGCTATTTTACAGTAATATGGCCAGTGGTTAATAGTGGGATCTGGCAGGCAGGTGGGAACTGTCATATATTTGCGTCGGCACAAACATAGTCAAATGCTATAGACAGACGAACTAGGGTAATATTGTTCATTTACTCTAAGGCTGCCAGGTACAATGCGTACATTTTAACCGCTGAATATGACATTAATATGACTGGCACAGTAATGGGAAGAGAAGCAGTGCAAGCATGTCATCCTCTGGACCGGCAGCAGGGGGAGCCGGAGGTAAAGGTAGAACATAAAGTGCTGACACCTCCATCAGGTCATGGACTCTTTTCCATGGAAACGTACTTTAACGTTTCTCCTTTGCCTCCCACAGGGATTGTGTATAGCCCCTTGATGATTAGCTAGCATGCTCTCTCTCTCTCTCTCTCTCTCTCTCTCTCTCTCTCTCTCTCTCTCTCTTTCACTCTTTCTTACTCAGTTAAAGCCTCCACTTCTCACTCCTCTGCATCCTTCACTCTCTCTTTTCATTTTTCTTCTCTTTCTTGTTGATCCCCCCTCATGTGCACCACAGCTATAATGCTGCTCAACACAATCACACTCACACTAAGTACACATTAGACCTCTGCTGTCTACTCTCATTTTGTAACACTGTGGTGTGTGTGTGTGTGTGTGTGTGTGTGTGTGTGTGTGTGTGTGTGTGTGTGTGTGTGTGTGTGTGTGTGTGTGCACCTGTCTCTGACTGTGTTTTTATCATTGCCACTCTGTGCCCTCCTCTTCTGTATGAGTGCTTTTTCCTCTCTCTCTCTCTCTCTCTCTCTCTCTCTCTCTCTCTCTCTCTCTCTCTCTCTCTCCCTCTCTCTCTCTTTCTCGCATCCCTTTCCTTCCCCTCCCCCACTGCACTGCTCTTTCTCTTCTCTCTGTCTCTTCCACGTACTCCCTCTCTTTCCCTCTCTCTCTCTCTCTGTCTCCCTCCATCTCTCTCTCTCTCTCTCTCTCTACTCCAGACACACAGGTGGCCCTGTGGTCCCTGACTCAGCTCATAAACGCCCTGCATAACATGTTGCCGTGGCAGTAATTACTCACCCCACCTGCCGCCAGTCCACCACCACCACCACCACCACCACCATCCCCACCTCTTTTCCTCCTTCTCCAGCTCCCATCATCCCCCCACTCCCAACACACACACACACACACACACACACACACACACACACACACACATCCATCCATCCATCCCCCACCGCTGCCAAACACACACATACACACACACTCACACACACGCACACACACACACACACACACACACACACACACACACACACACACACACACACACACTCACAAACACACACACATCCATCCATCCCCCACCGCTGCCTCTCTGTGGCTCTCCCTCCATCTCCAAGTCAAGTGCGATGGAACAACAAGTGGCTGTGCAGTCGCCAGTCGGGTGTCTGCTGTTCCAGCAAAGCAACTGACTTGATTGGCTGACAGACTGAACAACTGACAGATCGAACAACTGACTGACTGACTTGAGTGTGGAGGGGAACACAGGGAAGCGGAGAGAGAGAGAGAGAGAGAGAGAGAGAGAGAGAGAGAGAGAGAGAGAGAGAGAGAGAGAGGGAGGGAGGGAGGAAGAAACAGAGACAGAGACGCACGCCTGACAGATTTGATACCCATCAGTGTTTCATCGAAACCTGGATGACTCACCAGACTCTGATAGGAACACAGGACACAAGGCGGGGTGGGAGGGGAGGGGAGGGGAGGGGGAAAGTCGTGGGGGTGGGGGCTGGGCTGGATGGGGAAGAGGAGGAGAGGAGATAGAGAGAAAGAGAGAGAGAGAGAGTGAAAGAGAGAGGGAGAGAGAGAGGAGGAGGAGAGAGTAGTCATACACTCAGGGGGAAAAGAGTGTGTGTGTCTTGCGTGTCATTTGCCGGGAGTGGGCCAGACAGAAGAGATAAAGAAGGAAGAGAGTGAGAAAGGGAGAGCGAGGGAGAAAGAGAGAGACAGGAAGAGAGAGGAGGAGAGAAAGAGAGTGAGTGAGAGAGAGAGAGATAGAGAAAGAGAGGGAGACGGAGAGAGAGAGTGAGAGAGAGAGAGAAACTAAGCTTTTGGGTGGGTGGGGTTGAAGATGGAGGGCAGGAGTAAGGATAAACAGATAGATAGAGAAAGGAGAAAGAGAGAGAGAGAGAGTGAGTGAGTGAGTGAGTGAGTGAGTGAGTGAGATTGGTTGTATTGTTGTTGTTAAATGATGCTGTTTTAATTTGGGAAGAGAGGAAGAGGAAGCGGACTCTTTCCCTTTGGAATGGATTTGCCTCCAAGGGCTGGGACGGAAAGCAGCCCGAGGAACAATTAAAAAACCACTCTCTCTCTCTCTCTCTCTCTCTCTCTCTCTCTCTCTCTCTCGTCATCTCTGAGCGGCATCCCTCTTTCTCTCAATCTCTGTCTCTTCTTATCCCTCTATCCCTTTTTCCTTCTTTCTCCCTCTTTCTTTCTTCGTCTTCCCTCGTTTTCTCTCTCTCTCTCTCTCTCTCTCTCTCTTCCCCCTGTTGCTCTGGATGAGGCTGAGAGTGAAGGCGGAATAGGAGAGGAGAGGTGCTATGAGGTTCTGCATGGACGCTGAGAGGGAGGGAAAAGACTGAACAAGGATGGCTTACACACAGGTAAGCTTCACTCGCTGCTTTTCCCCATGTCTGTGAGTAGACCTACCACACACCAGACAGGACCCACACACACACACACACACACACACACACACACACACACACACACAGTCTCACTCACTTGCACAGGTGCACCCAGACACACACACACACACACACACACACACACACACACACAAACATGCAAAGGTGTATGCATAGACCTCAAATCAAGACTGGTAAATTCTTGCCATAAATATTAGGGAAGTGGTATTTTGTGATGGATCTGTTTTAGCTCACCTACTTAAAAATTCTGACCTAGCTCCTCTTTTAGTAGAGCTCTCGCTAACATGATGTTATAATATCACAGTTCAAGGCCTTAGCCAAAATAGCAAAAATGTTTGTTTCATTAGCTCTCCTGGTGAGATGTCACATTTTTAAGTCAATGGATATGCGTTTTCAATTCTGTTCATTGTGTTCTAACACCAATAATATTCCGAGCTTTGGCAGATGATATCTTTTTAGCACACGTTTTGTCACCATCTGTTATTGAATGCAAATGACTGACACTGAAAATCCTTCAATTGCTAAATCCCATTTAGGCTAGACTACTACAGTATATGAATTAAAGCACCGGTGTCCACCCGTCTCCTGTGCTTTGATGTGACCGTATATACTGTACCACTGCCTGTGACTGCTCACCAGGTTATTCAACAGGTGTAGGATTACAAACAAAACTCTGTGACTCAAGCAGAAAGAAATCATTAGACAATAAGAGAATAATTCAATTCTGGATGTCTTTCTCACCAGATTAGTATTGACATCATGAATAAGAAAGCTTTCAGAGCTTGTGTCTCAACCTGCACGGCAAATCCTCAGGTCCATTTTCAATTTTTTTGCAACCAGGATCGTGTGTCCTGTTTATTTTTCAATGGATTAGAGTGGGTGCATTCCCTGAGAATTGACATGATCCAATTATGATGGGTATGCGTTTATCAGAAATTTCAGGTACAAAAAAAACCAACAACACAATTCTTATGTTATATGCACAAGTGTGTGTGTGTGCGTTCTGTACAGTATGTTTGTGTATCTTGGAAAGTAAGCGCATGTGTGTGTCTTTTCTTTGTGGCTCTCTGTTGTATATTTGCGCAAGAGTCAGATGTTATTGTTTACACACTCAACACTGTACGGTACAATTGTGTTTTACGAGTGTGTTAGATCTCAAATCTCGTGTATAGCCTATGTGTAGCTGCGCATGTGTGTGTGTGTGTGTGTGTGTGTGTGTGTGTGTATGTGTACGTACTGGAGATGTGGTTGTGTTGGCCATGTGCTCTGCTGGGCTTTGGTTTGTGACCCGAGTGCGTCATCATGCCACATAGTCCAGCAGTCACAAGCACACACACACACACACACACACACACACACACACACACACACACACACACACACACACAAGCAGAACTGCTACTAGGGGGGTGGGGGACAGGACAAGAGGGCGGCGCTCATATCACTGTTGCCGTGGTTACAGCCACAGCTAATTGCAAAGAAAACATCGAGACTGGTGATGAGGAGCACAGAGGCCAGGGCTCGTGCAACACACACGCTCACACACACGCACATACACACACACGCTCACACACACACACACACAAACACACAGAGTTCTATCTTTTTATCTCTCACTCTCTCGTTCTCTTTTTCACATACAGCACAGTTTTTTGTCTCGCTCCTTCTCTCTCTCTTTTTAACACACACGTATTGACTGGGTGAACTGCAGACACATGGCAGTTTTTTTGTAGCTTTTTGCGTGTGGACTACATTTCATCTTTGTCTTTGTAATATACACCAATGCCAGCATCTGTGTTTAGGACTCACATCAGTAGACAACAGGAAGTGGTGCAACACACACACTATGGGAGTGAGATGGTGCTGTTTTTCCACTCACACACACATTAGATAGAGAGTTACTGTAATGTGAGAGAGGACCAGACAGAATATGGCATTGATATTTCGTCAACAAAGAACACATTAGGAGAATTTAGGAATAGAACGGATGTACTGTATCACAGGTTAGTTTTTATAAATGCTTGCTTTCAATACTAACATTTCAAACATATGAGCACGGTATGCACAGTAGGCATACAATGCTAACAAAATACAGATGTCAACCTGAGGACGTGAAACAAAGCATACTGAGGTCCACACCCCTCACATGGGAACTGGAATCATCTCATTATAAAATATCATGGGCAAAGACGGGTCAAAAAGTTCACAAATCACTGTCACAGCTAAAGTGACTTGAAATTTTTTATATCTTGCATTAGAGCTCATCCTGTCAGTCCGACTGCCTTGTATTTACCAACCTTTCTGAACAACTTCACAAATGTAACTGAAGTAACAAAATGTGTTGCATTTACTTTAAAGGCATACCCACCAACATTTCTAGGTTAAAGGGACACCAGACAACCTTTTCATGGTTAATTTACCAGCCTCGTAGTCAGTTTGATGACATGGCTCATCACAGTGTGAATGAGAGCTCTCTCCGCTGCCTGTAGAGTAGATTCTGCAATAACTACACTTGTGGGATATGAAACACTGGGCTGGAGGAAACAAAGCTGAAACTGAATATAACCAAACTCGCATTTACTACCAGCTTGTCAGTCAACGTAACAGATAAAAATGATCATGTTGGTTCCTGTTCTTTGCTTTGCAAGTAACTTAGCAGTATTAGCCTGGCTAGCGTGACCACAATCACGAAATTTAATGCAGCGACACAAAGTATGGGCTAGTCTTTCTCACCAGACCTGGCTAGTCACCTAGTCTGGTGTGCTTTTTAAACCATAGAACTTTATATTGAAATGATTCAGTCTTAGCCTACTTGTTTCCCTGGAGGAGGGCTTCATGGATTATGAGGAAATAAAAGGTTTTGCAATAAAAACATTAGTTGATCAAATGCAAAATGATGTTTTGACTGGCTGCATAACAACAGGCTATGACATTTCCTATGTTCTCCTGAAACTAAACCAATGGTTTTCTTTGACTCTTTTTTTCCCCATGACCCATGGCTGTTCTACACCGATGAAAAGGATAGTTGGAACCCATCAATGAGGTATGTGACATTGCCATTAATCTTTTTATACCCCAGTAATTAATTGAGAGAGATTAGATAAGAGATAAGAGATAAGAGATAAGAGATTGATGAATAATAAATCATATCCATCTACAGAATCCCTGTGTGTAGGTCTACTGGCTCCGGTCAAGTCAAAAGTCAAACTCATAGTTATTGGAAAAAATAGCCTAAATTGTGGGAATATCCTGCTCAAGTGGGCCTATGTTTCATTCAAACAGTGTTCTAGTGATCAGTTCACACGTATTTGTAACAAGTTTATTTGTGAGACATGTCACGTCACACACAGTGAATCATATCAGACGTGTGAAACTCATCGGACTGTGCCAACCAATCCTTGGCCACACCTGCACCTCTGCCTCCTTTCTCCCCTCCGAGCGTCTTTCACCTCTTACCTCCTGTGACCAGTCCCTCGCTGGCTCCTCAAACCATTATCGGACCTCAGACTGGCTTAGCTATTTATAGCCTAACTTAACCGAGAGACCAACCCACGCTGATATTTTCATCAGGGGACGGATGTGGTTTTTTTTTTTTTTTTTTTTGTGCAATCATGTCACCTCGTGCTGTGTGTAGGCTCCTGCCTGTCCGTGAAGTCTGTCAGGCGGAAAAACAAATTGCTGTTTTGAAGTTCCTGTTGATTCCGTCACACATGACAATCTACATCTAAAATGTCCAATCTACATCTAAAATGTTTGATGATTTTCTATTTTCTAATCAGCAGGGTATAAAATTGCTTCAGAATAACTTTTATTTTCTATGTTTTAGCGATGGCCTCTCAAACAGTGCCGTGGTTTTGTATTTTTTGATTGGATGTCCATGTGATGTTTTAGCCTGTTCCGTTCATCAGCGGTGGAGTTTGTAACCAGGATATGGAAGCATAGTGTGTGTGTGTGTGTGTGTGTCTGCTGTGTGTGTGTGTGTGTGTGTGTCGTGTGTGTGTGTGTGTGTGTGTGTGTGTGTGTGTGTGTGTGTGTGTGTGTGTGTGTGTGTGTGTGTGTGTGTGTGTGTGTGTGTGTGTGTGTGTGTGTGTGTGTGTGTGTGTGTGTGTGTGTGTTTTGAGGCAGAGCAGATGAGTCACACAGTTTACTACAGGGTCTCCCTGGAGGCCTGACCAGCTTCTGCCATTCTGTCTGTACCAGCCGAGCCGAGCTGTGCCACCAACAGTCTAATGCATTTTTAAACACACTGAGGGAATTGTTAGAAATCATTCTTGTGTTCATGTTTAGGGACTACATGATGTTATTCACAGAAATAACGTCCTTAGCAGCATCCTGAAGTCCTGAAAAATAAAATAAATAAATAAATATAAAACAGGCCAAATAGTGCTACATTGGTTTTCATTCCCTTTTTATTTGTACCCCTCTCTTTTTCTCTCATTTCAAATTGCCATGACTCAGAAAACTAATGTTGCCAAAGCTAACATACAATTGAAAGGCTACATTATCTGTTTGAAATGAAACAACAACAACATTAAAAAAAGAAAAGAAAAGAAAATGTATGGCCTTAATTTGATAGGCCTATGTCATATAACTTAACTAAATCAACTTACAGTAAGTGTAAGGCCTAACTAAATTATCCCGGTTTAAAACAAAATACTTATCTTTAAACATATTCATAGAAAATTAGATAAAGTTAAATTAGATGAAATTAGTGATGTAATATTAAAAGAAACCTATACATTTCAATGTCATCAAAGTTAATTAAAACAAACTCTCAAAAGATGAACTCTAATCAAATGAACTCTCTCTCTCTCTCTCTCTCTCGCTCTCTCTCTCTCTCTCTCTCTCTCTCTCTCTCTCGCTCTCTCTCTCTCTCTCTCTCTCTCGCTCTCTCTCTCTCTCTCTCTCTCTCTCTCTCTCGCTCTCTCTCTCTCTCTCTCTCTCTCTCGCTCTCTCTCTCTCTCTCTCTCTCTCTCTCTCTCTCTCCCCCCTGTGTGATGTCCTATAGGGGGTCCTGTCCAGGCTGACTGACCTGCTCCTGTGCCGTTGGTCGTGCCGGTCGTGTTGGCAGTGGTGCTGGGAATGCACCTGCTGCCAGCCCAGCGATGAGGAAGTGGAGATCCTCGGACCCTTCCCTGCACAGACGCCATCTTGGCTGTGAGTACCCTGTCTGCAAGATCTGATATCACCAAGTATTTAAGAGTCCAGGATCAACGTCAAACGTTTGCCCTGGATCAATGTACCTTAACCCTAACCCTAACCCTAATCCTAACCCATTCATCCACGGGCAACAAGTTTGACATTGATCCCGGACTCTTAATTACTTGGTGATATCAGATCTTCCACCCTGTCAGTTCTCAACAGTCAACACTTGATGAAGTAGGCCTTTGATAATCAAATAATACTGAAGCACTTGGAGAGCGCAGACCTCCGCCAAGGCAATGTGGTCACACACACAATATATATTCCAGATGGTGTTCTGGATGACCGATCACCATCAAAATTAAATCAGTTGTTACTTGTCCCAAATCCCAATACACATGTTGTCCGAAAATTTCATCCAAATCCGTGAAGTACTTTGAAACTTGGACATAACTACTGTAAATTGAGTAACAAGTTTTCAGCAAAAATGCTTTTCATCTGATTGCTTTGCTGAGCTTTGCTGAGAAGTTTCTATTTATACTTATTTGTTGGACATATAATAGATCAAATCAAAATGAATATACTTCCCAATTCAATCACTGTAGCACATTTCCATTAAACAAAATACATTTCAATACTGCATAAATACTAACAGTCAAAAGACAAAAAAATCACCATTATGAAAGATTATATACAGCAAATAAATAACTGTTCCTTTTGTATGATCATGATGAGTCACACAATATAGTCACCTGAGGGGAGTTCAGTCGGGGAAACGTTTTGCTATGTTTACTGATTGAATGACTGAGTTCAGCTCACCCCTGTTTCGTGTTGCACTGGTTCATGCGTCTTTGATCTCTGCCCTGATGTACAGACAGATGAACTTGAAGGATTAACTGCATCTGAGAACACCGAAACACAATATGGCACCAAATGTGCCTGTGTCTGTGTACTTGGTAATTCTACCATTAGTTCAGATCAGTCTAGAACAGGGGTGGGCAGTTAATTTGGCTGAAGAGCCAAATTGCGTTGTAGATATTGACTGATGGGCCGGTTGTTAACAGTCAACCTGTTGATGCTGAAGTTGGCAAGTCTCAAACCATTAGCCCCACTTTCATGAGAGGGCATTTTACCATGCAGGCTCAAAATGGAGGATTTGTATTTCAGGAATACAACTAATTTGACAAATCAGGCCTGTAATCTAATTCACCTTGGCTAAATGAGAAATTATTCTATTTTGAAAAGGCTCCATGGGCCGTATTGAATAGCCCAATGGGCCGCATGTGGGCCGCATGCGGGCCTTAGTTTGCCCACCTCTGGTCTAAGTGTTCTGATCTATGACCATTAAAGGAATAGGAGTAGAGTTCACAAGTACTAAACCACACTGAAACTTTGTGTAAGCAGCTCAAGTAAACTAATTCACCTTGGCTACTGTAAATGGGAAATTATTCTATTTTTGGATGGCTCCACGGACCGGATTAAATAACTCAACGGGCCGGACACCTCAACACCTATTGTCTAGATAGTTGTCAATAATATTATCTCAGAATAACAGAAAAAAAGTGTTAATATATGTCATTAATTCCTATTCTAAACAAGATAAAGATAACGGTTTAGAAAAATGTTTTGTCATGTAGGCCTAAATTGTTCATACTTCAAGTGTTCAAAATTAGAATGACATATAACATTTAAAACTACTCAGTACGTAACTTATACAATTTAAATTACATTGTTATTGCCTGGTCCTTGTACAATCAAATCATCCTATGTGTATAAGCAGCGCCCTCTGTTGGTACTTCTATCCATCTGCTAGAAAGGGTAGAATTTCTATTGTCAGCTATACATTTTTGTCTGTCTGTCTGTGTGTGTCTGTGTGTGTGTGTGTGTGTGTGTGTGTGTGTGTGTGTGTGTGTGTGTGTGTGTGTGTGGTACTAAAGAGGAACATCAAAGAACATACACACAAAGTATAAATTATTCATTGAGTATATTTAAGTGTGTAAGGTCTTGTATCATCTTATATCTTGTGCATTTGTGTGTGTGTGTGTGTGTGTGTGTGTGTGTGTGTGTGTGTGTGTGTGTGTGTGTGTGTGTGTGTGTGTGTGTGTGTGTGTGTGTGTGTGTTTTTGGGGGGTACTAAAGAGGAACATCAGAGCACACACACAAAGTATGAATTATTCACTCAATAAATTTGAGAGTGTGTGGTCTTATATCACATGTATGTGTGTGTGTGTGTGTGTGTGTGTGTGTGTGTGTGTGTGTGTGTGTGTGTGTGTACTGTATGTGCGTGTGAACCTGTGTAAATGTATGTGTGTGTGTCTTCTCTGCATGAGAGCTGTTAATCACTTAGCTACAAGGCTTCAACCAAACATATTCAGTATCTAATGGGGCAATGATGACACAGAGGCCACAGCTGCCAAGATCCTGCTATGATGATGGAAACACTAAATTAGTCAGTTTGGTTATGTGTGTGTGTGTGTGTGTGTGTGTGTGTGTGTGTGTGTGTGTGTGTGTGTGTGTGTGTGTTTGAGCTTCTTAACTTCTTACAGAAATCTAATTCAGAAATTCATTTGCTCCATATGAGAACTAATAATTGTGTTTTATCCCACACAGCTTGTATAGAACCTCACTGTTCAAAATGGTTTGTGTGTGTGTGTGTGTGTGTGTGTGTGTGTGTGTGTGTGTGTGTGTGTGTGTGCGCGTGTGTGCGCACATGTGTGTGTGTTTGAACGAATTATTGGTGTCTTGTTAGTGTAGTTGGTACAGTATATAGCAGGCTCAGTACTGCTAGTTCTAACTCCCTTTTAAAGCTTTTAATTAAAGAAATCATTGGATTGGTGGGGTTTGCTTAAGCTACAGTCAAGGTCCCCCATTGATGAGAGTGCAGTGGGCAAATCAAAAAGGGAAAAGTGTGAGTTGGAAAAGAGGATAACTACGTGTTTGATATGCTGGCTGCTGGGCGAAGATCTGAAAGGATGCCATCTCATTACGGCGGTACTGCCTGCTGCATGGGCTGTGAATAACACGCCCGAGCTTTAATGAGATCACCCCCAAACAAAGCAGGCTTGCGGCAGGGGTCATCCCAAGCACGGAGATGGTGGGTGGGGTGGTGGTGGTGGTGGTGGTGGTGGTGGGTGGGGGGGATTGGGAGGGGGTGTGGGGGGAGATTGCCGTATTCCAATAACACACCCACACACACAATCAAAACAGATGGAAAACAACTCAGGTTGTGGGGACAGAATATTAATCATTTATCTGCTGTCAGTGACATCACTTTTCATGAGCGGAGGGGTCCGTGTGGACGTGGAGTTCTGAAGTCAGAGGGAGGAGGAGGAAAGCAAGGACACACACTCTGGCTCTCATAGGAGAGAATAGGGGGTTTGACAAGATGAGGTCAGTTACCGGATTTGTCACCCTGAGGTGGATCCCGATTCCTGAAGTTCAGTTTGAGACGTGGTCGGTCCAAGAGGGTCGTGTGTGTCGTGCGGTTTAATAGGCAGGGAAGGTCATTGAGTTGCCGTGGAGGAAGAAGTCACAACAGGGTCAGTTTGGGGTGGGTCTTCTCCTCTTGCCCATGCTGTGATGGGCACTGACATCTCTCACCACACCTAAGATATTACACAGCCTTGACACAACAACTTAACTCACATCCATATACAATGCCAACAAACACACAGACACAAACACATACACACGCACGCACCAAGTCATACTCTTGCAGCAGTTACATAGGCACACCCCTCACAGAGAACCACACACACACACACACACGCGCACACACACACACACACACACACACACAAACACTCACACACAAGCTCGCACGCATACACACACACACTGACATAACAGTTATTTTGGAACTCCGGGAATATCCCATTCATGGTCATACTGAGTTTAAAATGAATGATGAAATAGTTTTTTCCACAGTAAATCAGTCATCTCCCTCTGTGTCCACACCATTGGCTAATGTGGTCTCTGGTCTCTGGTCTCTGGTCAGGTCTTGGCATCGGGTCCCTCTCTCTCCCCGTGCCAGCCAAGCCCAGCCCAGTCCAGTCCACCTCCCAAGCTCCCCCGCTGCTCCCCTGCCTGCTCTGGCCATGTGTTTTAGATTCCGGGGTTGCCGTAGCAACTATCTCCCTGTGAGCTGTAGTCATGGACACAAGGGGTCCTTGATGATTCCCAAGGGAGGACTGGGAATTAGGCTACCATCAAGAAACCCTGGGCAGGCTTCTACCCCATGCTGAGAGAGAGAGAGAGAGAGAGAGAGAGAGAGAGAGAGAGAGAGAGAGAGAGAGAGAGAGAGAGAGAGAGCAAATAACTAGAAATAATAAAAACAAGACCATGAAATTAGACAAGCGAGTTGTAGCAGATATTGCGTAGTATCAGGCATTTGAAATGAATCTAAATTTAATAAACCCTCCAATTCCCGTGGAATTATTCACGCCCCCAAGGATAAGTTTCGAGCCAACAGTTTAAATAAGTTGTTAGGTTGTGTATTTTCATAAATTACATCACAATGCGCACAGCATTTTCTTTCTCCACTTTCTTTCACTCATGTAGTGAAAACACTCAGTCCTTCAGGAGTCTACAGGGAAAGTCATTCATTAAAGTTATTTTAGTCAACAACCATGCCAGATATTGATTTGGTTGCTGTAGTTGCAGATGGAGTCATAGCATGGAATTAGATTGCTCTCACTTGATTATGAAATTTAAGTAATTAAATATATTAAATAAATTGATGATTTTACTGCAGCACACACATGCCTTGACTCTTCTTAAGAGTTTTACAGTGGGAAGTGGATAGTCATCAAATTTCGATTCAGGACATTTCTGTGAACATTTAATGTACATCAACTACCAAGTCACCAACTGTAATTGTATTCACGCTTTAAAAGTAAAAAAAAAAATGTTAGCTGATATGATATTTACTGTATAAATACACATTTTCTCCTCCCTCAGCTCTCAAAGCTCAAGTTCCAACCTCACCATCGCTTCCATTTCTTTATAAAATTTTAGCTGTTTGAAAATGTGTATTATAACTGGTATTTACATGCTGAAACATTATTATGTACCTAATCAACACTGTATTTTTGGCCATATGCTTATCCATAACTGCTTTCAATATAGCTTGGGAACCTGATGTGACACAGACATCATTTCTTTCAATGAGAACTACTGTATAGAGGGGAAAGAGCTTGTGACATCCCATTTTTGCAACGATAATTTGCTCTGTGTTTTGAAAATGAAGCTGATAACAAACCACTGTTTTATAATATATATATATATATATATATACATTATATTATATTCTCAATGACAAAGGTGTAAGATGGCCTTATTGTATGGTGGCCAAATAACCTCCCAAGACACGCCCATTTCCAAAGCTCTATCATAAAAAATGTCTCTCTTTCTTTTTGCAGCGTCAACGACTGCCATGATGAGAAAGATGGGAGCAACAGCAGCATCCTCCAGCAGCCCAACAGCAACAGCGGCTCCATCCACAATAACGGCCACCACAGCCCCGGCCGAAGACGGTCCAGTACAGAGATCACGCGCTCCACCCTGAGCCTGGCCCGCCAGCTGTCCAGTGAGCTAAGACAAGTTCTTCTCATCTCGACTCGACTCACACCCACCTCAGGAAAATCACACTGGCTTGGTTGTCATGAGTGCTAACTACAACTTGCTTACAACTTAGCACTTATGACAACCATGACCAGGATGAATGAGATTTTTCATATCATAGACACTGGCTTGGTTGTTCTATACTTTTAGTCTTTACTTTAGCATTTAAGATAAAAATCTACCTCCTTTTGAAGCAGCTTGAATCTGTATCAATAGCAATTATTTTGACACCTGTTGTTGTCTTGTTGTTTGTGGTTATTTAGCTATTTAGCTATTTTGTTGTCTGTTTTATTCTATTGTAATGCGTTACTTACGTTGTCTTGGCCTAACTGCATTTGAACTGATCTGATTCATCACTACCATTGACAGGTTTGGATGCTCGTAGACCCAGCTCTCCGTTAGTGGATGTAAAGCCCATTGAATTCTGGGCCATGGGCCCGAGAAAGGAGGTGGTACAGCCTCTGCGGAAGCCTCCGCCGCCTCCCGACGACTATTTTCGCCAGCTGGAGCCTCGCCTGTACTCCTCGGACTCTTGTGGCGACGATGTGGACTCGTTGACGGATGACGAGATTCTGTTGCGCTACCAGCTGGGCATGCTTCACTTCAGCACGCAGTACGATCTCATCAACGGACACTTGAGCGTGCGCGTCATCGAGGCCCGGGACTTGCCTCCGCCAGTCACGTGTGACGGGGCACGCCAGGACATGGCGCACTCTAACCCTTACGTGAAGATGAGCCTCCTGCCTGACCACAAAAACTCTAGGCAGACGGGCGTCAAGCGTAAAACTCAGAACCCTGTGTTCGAGGAACGCTTCACCTTTGAACTGCCCTTCCTGGAGGCTCAGAGACGCACCCTGTTGCTCTCTGTCGTCGACTTTGACAAGTTCTCGCGCCACTGTGTGATTGGGAAGGTGGCACTGCCTCTGTGTGAGGTGGACCTGGTTAAGGGGGGGCACTGGTGGAAAGCCTTGGTGCCCAGTTCTCAGGTACTTCACTCTAGTCTTTCATTCAGTTCTGTTCACTTCAACTCTATTCAATTCAATGATGCAGTTCGATAATTCAACTCACAGCTGAGTTGGAAGCCTGGGCTTTTCAGCCCAGTGGTTAGAACCTTCAACTCCCATGCCGTGGGTATGTTGTAGTTGATGGGGTGGCGGGTTCGAGACCCGAATGTGGTGAGAACGGACCCGGCTAAATATAATAATAGAGCTCTCTTTAAATGCTCAATAGAGAGCAAAGAGTTCAATAGCATTGAGTTGTGAGATGTGTGTGGTGAAGTTTGCTGTAGCACGTGTACCAAGGCCGGGGCAGCTGCCTCTCTCTCCCTGCCTCTTCCTTCTCAGTCTCTTAATATTCTTAGGATAAAAAAATATAATATTCTATATATGTGAAATGCAAGTAATACTTCTTGAGGGAAACAAAGTGATCCAGAATGTGCCTCACGTCGAGCTGATGTTTATAAAGCATTGCTTGAACAATATTGTGTAGGCCTAAACCCTGCATCTGTTGTGACAAAAGCAGTTAAGGCTTTGGGGAAAAGAGGCATGTCCCAGATCAAATTTGTTGTGAAGTTCGAAACAGCTGTTCACCCATGGGTTTTCAAGGCCTCTAGCTTACTATATGGCCTCCTACCACTTGGTAGGGATTTAATGAGATTGTTAGATGAAATCAAACACCTGTCCTCTAAATCCATTCAATCGGCTCAAAAGCGGAGACGTTTTACTGTGTGTTGACCTTTATGTTCTTAATTGGGTGTTTTTGTCCATCGCTACTCGCAAGAGGATTGATTTAAATGGGTTGAGGCAGCTCTGGTGAAGCCATTGGGTTCACAGAGATCCAAATGGTTCGAGCCAATTTTACGCTACTTCCATATGGAGCATTTTGCACAGCAATACAGTTGTTTGTGAATTTCACACAATGATGCCTTTAGGCTTGTTCTATATAGCCAAGTGTAAACAACTACATCATGGTCTCCCACTGAGCCATGTATGCGTGAAAACAGACCCTCTTCTGAGACATTTTGCTGCCCACGTCTCTGCACCAGAGGAGCAAATTAGACCAAAGACGATTCAATATCAAGCCAAGTATTGATTATTTTTTTGAGACTTCAGAATCTACCACAATATACAGTAATTTGATATGATTCAATATTATACGTTTTTACATTGTATGTATCCAATTAGGTTATACTTGTAGTAGTTGTGCTCAATGCACTGCAAATAGAACAGTTACTCAACCTATCAAGCAAACAGATGGCTAAATATACTCTTGCGGATGTTGTCTGTGTAATCGATGCATCAATATGAATTGATTAACATTTACAGCCCTACTCTGAACAGCTACGTCTTTGTGTAACTGTGTGAGAGAGTGTTCTTTGTCTCCTTGGGAGAAAGTGTGAGAGAGTGAGTGAGAGAGTGCTCTCCGGGTCCTTGGGAGAGAATCTGCACAGAGTGATAATGCTGCAAACCAATAATGAAAACTAACAGTGTAATGTCTCACCATTTAGCAGTCATGAGTCATACTGCCAGTCGAGAGCCGAGTCATAACGTCTCTTTTGTTGAAGTCGGTGCAGATTCGATTATTTATTGTGCCACATGAGGATGAAGCAGATGAATAGTCTTATCCTTATTCTCTCTCTCTCTCTCTCTCTTTCTCTCTCTGTCTCTCAAATTGCTCCCTCTCTATTTTCCCCAGAATGAAGTGGAGCTCGGGGAGCTTTTGCTGTCACTGAACTACCTGCCCAGTGCTGGACGCCTCAACGTCGACATCATTCGTGCCAAGCAGCTGCTTCAGACAGACATGTGCCAAGGCTCAGGTAATGTCTTACCATCCCAACACATCATGCCAAGGTGTTTATGGAGTGTTTACCATTGTTTTTCATCAATGGATTTATATTTTCTGTAGTTTGCCGCATTATTTTAAATCTTTAAGCTATACATTTTCTGCATACAGTATATGTTTTCTCTATGTGATTATAGAAGTTGCAGTATTTTAGATGTTTAATAAGAGCGAACATATGCAGAAAATATATATATAGTAAAGTAAAGATAAATAAATGTTTTATTTAAATATATTTTACCTTGGTGCCCCACCCAAATGTCTTGCA
>JAODXP020000015.1:5112611-5140111 GCA_027497455.2 Sardinella longiceps
TCTCTCTCTCGTCTTGTTTCTTTCATTTCCCTCCTCTATATTTCTTTAAAATACCTGTCCTTGAAAAAAAATGTTAAAACACGTAATATATATATGAGAGAGATTATGAGTAGAGTTTGGTCAGTTTGTTATGGTCACTGATGTATAACTATGTGTACTCTGAGCTAAACGGTCTTTGGTCTTTCTTGGGTGCGGACCATGGGCAGTGTTGTGTTTGGGTAGATACTTTAGTCTGGGTGTCACAATTGATCAGGCCCAGACTACGGTCATAGCAACTGTTCACAGAAACTTCACAGCACTTTTTTGTCACACACACATACAGTATACTTGGCAGAAAGACAGCCCCCTAACTACTCTCAGAGCCATGTACAAATTCATAGCCATGCAACAATCATACAGCCAACAGGGGGCGATGTAAGACCTTTACTAGAATCTCACTTGCACACGTTTTGCTGTCTGTGTGCTTTTCCTTGTTATAGGGATAATGTTATCCATCACCTTATTAAATCTCATAACCATTTCTAACACTCTTCTCCATTAATGTTGGCATTGAAAATGTGGTTAATTTTGAGGTTACTGCAACATACTTCATCATGAAGGTAGGCCTATGTGTACACACAGGGATGAAATTGGGACTGATAATGTCGGGGGGGGCTCTTTCAAGAGTCTAGTGGCCACCCAATGCCCACCAGTGGACTTGGCTCAGCCTATGTGCCAGGGTTCTGCCCCTTATAGCTCTGCCATGTAATCTCTGTGTACACATTTTCTCTAATACATTAATGTGTTTATTTTATTTATTTAGCTTTATTTATTCTGCCAGGTAATATGCTATTTTACAGTAATATGGCCAGTGGTTAAAGTGGGATCTGGCAGGAGGGGGAACTCTCATATTTTGTGTCGGCACAAACAAAGAAAAATGTATAGAAGACGAATAGGATAATATTGTTCATTTATCTGAGGTGCCGGTACTGCGTACATTTTAACCCCTGAATATGACATTAATATGACTGGCATAGTAATGGGCAGAGAAGCAGTGCAAACATGTCATCCTCTGGACCAGCAGCAGGGGGAGCCGGAGGTAAAGGTAGAACATAAAGTGCTGACACCTCCATCAGGTCATGGACTCTTTTCCATGGAAACGTACTTTAACGTTTCTCCTTTGCCTCCCACAGGGATTGTGTATAGCCCCTTGATGATTAGCTAGCATGCTCTTCTTCTCTCTCTCTCTCTCTCTCTCTCTCTCTCTCTCTCTCTCTCTCTCTCTCTCTCTCTCTTTCACTCTTTCTTACTCAGTTAAAGCCTCCTCTTCTCACTCCTCTGCATCCCTCACTCTCTCTTTTCATTTTTCTTCTCTTTCTTGTTGATCCCCCCCTCATGTGCACCACAGCTATAATGCTGCTCAACACAATCACACTAAAAGTACACATTAGACCTCTGCTGTCTACTCTCATTTTGTAACACTGTGGTGTGTGTGTGTGTGTGTGTGTGTGTGTGTGTGTGTGTGTGTGTGTGTGTGTGTGTGTGTGTGTGTGTGTGTGTGTGTGTGCACCTGTCTCTGACTGTGTTTTTATCATTGCCACTCTGTGCCCTCCTCTTCTGTATGAGTGCTTTTCCTCTCTCTCTCTCTCTCTCTCTCTCTCTCTCTCTCTCTCTCTCTCTCTCCCGCATCCCTTTCCTTCCCCTCCCCCACTGCACTGCTCTTTCTCTTCTCTCTGTCTCTTCCACGTACTCCCTCTCTTTCCCTCTCTCTCTCTCTCTCTGTCTCCCTCCATCTCTCTCTCTCTCTCTCTCTCTACTCCAGACACACAGGTGGCCCTGTGGTCCCTGACTCAGCTCATAAACGCCCTGCATAACATGTTGCCGTGGCAGTAATTACTCACCCCACCTGCCGCCAGTCCACCACCACCACCACCACCACCATCCCCACCCCCACCTCTTTTCCTCCTTCTCCAGCTCCCATCATCCCCCCACTCCCAACACACACACACACACACACACACACACACACACACACACACACACACATCCATCCATCCCCCACCGCTACCAAACACACACATACACACACACTCACACACACGCACACACACACACACACACACACACACACACACACACACACACACACACACACACACACACACACACACACATCCATCCATCCCCCACCGCTGCCTCTCTGTGTCTCTCCCTCCATCTCCAAGTCAAGTGCGATGGAACAACAAGTGGCTGTGCAGTCGCCAGTCGGGTGTCTGCTGTTCCAGCAAAGCAACTGACTTGATTGGCTGACAGACTGAACAACTGACAGATCGAACAACTGACTGACTGACTTGAGTGTGGAGGGGAACACAGGGAAGCGGAGAGAGAGAGAGAGAGAGAGAGAGAGAGAGAGAGAGAGAGAGAGAGAGAGAGAGAGAGGAGAGAGGGAGGAAGAAACAGAGACAGAGACGCACGCCTGACAGATTTGATACCCATCAGTGTTTCATCGAAACCTGGATGACTCACCAGACTCTGATAGGAACACAGGACACAAGGCGGGGTGGGAGGGGAGGGGAGGGGAGGGGGGAAGTCGTGGGGGTGGGGGCGGGGCTGGATGGGGAAGAGGAGGAGAGGAGATAGAGAGAAAGAGAGAGAGAGAGAGTGAAAGAGAGAGAGAGAGAGAGAGAGGAGGAGGAGAGAGTAGTCATACACTCGGGGGGAAAAGAGTGTGTGTGTCTTGCGTGTCATTTGCCGGGAGTGGGCCAGACAGAAGAGATAAAGAAGGAAGAGAGTGAGAAAGGGAGAGCGAGGGAGAAAGAGAGAGACAGGAAGAGAGAGGAGGAGAGAAAGAGAGTGAGTGAGAGAGAGAGAGAGAGAGATAGAGAAAGAAAGGGAGACGGAGAGAGAGAGTGAGAGAGAGAGAGAAACTAAGCTTTTGGGTGGGTGGGGTTGAAGATGGAGGGCAGGAGTGAGGATAAACAGATAGATAGAGAAAGGAGAAAGAGAGAGAGAGAGAGAGAGAGTGAGTGAGTGAGTGAGTGAGTGAGTGAGATTGGTTGTATTGTTGTTGTTAAATGATGCTGTTTTAATTTGGGAAGAGAGGAAGAGGAAGCGGACTCTTTCCCTTTGGAATGGATTTGCCTCCAAGGGCTGGGACGGAAAGCAGCCCGAGGAACAATTAAAAAACCACTCTCTCTCTCTCTCTCTCTCTCTCTCTCGTCATCTCTGAGCGGCATCCCTCTTTCTCTCAATCTCTGTCTCTTCTTATCCCTCTATCCCTTTTTCCTTCTTTCTCCCTCTTTCTTTCTTCGTCTTCCCTCGTTTTCTCTCTCTCTCTCTCTCTCTCTCTCTCTCTCTCTCTCTTCCCCCTGTTGCTCTGGATGAGGCTGAGAGTGAAGGCGGAATAGGAGAGGAGAGGTGCTATGAGGTTCTGCATGGACGCTGAGAGGGAGGGAAAAGACTGAACAAGGATGGCTTACACACAGGTAAGCTTCACTCGCTGCTTTTCCCCATGTCTGTGAGTAGACCTACCACACACCAGACAGGACCCACACACACACACACACACACACACAGTCTCACTCACTTGCACAGGTGCACCCAGACACACACACACACACACACACACACACACACACACACAAACATGCAAAGGTGTATGCATAGACCTCAAATCAAGACTGGTAAATTCTTGCCATAAATATTAGGGAAGTGGTATTTTGTGATGGATCTGTTTTAGCTCACCTACTTAAAAATTCTGACCTAGCTCCTCTTTTAGTAGAGCTCTCGCTAACATGATGTTATAATATCACAGTTCAAGGCCTTAGCCAAAATAGCAAAAATGTTTGTTTCATTAGCTCTCCTGGTGAGATGTCACATTTTTAAGTCAATGGATATGCGTTTTCAATTCTGTTCATTGTGTTCTAACACCAATAATATTCCGAGCTTTGGCAGATGATATCTTTTTAGCACACGTTTTGTCACCATCTGTTATTGAATGCAAATGACTGACACTGAAAATCCTTCAATTGCTAAATCCCATTTAGGCTAGACTACTACAGTATATGAATTAAAGCACCGGTGTCCACCCGTCTCCTGTGCTTTGATGTGACCGTATATACTGTACCACTGCCTGTGACTGCTCACCAGGTTATTCAACAGGTGTAGGATTACAAACAAAACTCTGTGACTCAAGCAGAAAGAAATCATTAGACAATAAGAGAATAATTCAATTCTGGATGTCTTTCTCACCAGATTAGTATTGACATCATGAATAAGAAAGCTTTCAGAGCTTGTGTCTCAACCTGCACGGCAAATCCTCAGGTCCATTTTCAATTTTTTTGCAACCAGGATCGTGTGTCCTGTTTATTTTTCAATGGATTAGAGTGGGTGCATTCCCTGAGAATTGACATGATCCAATTATGATGGGTATGCGTTTATCAGAAATTTCAGGTACAAAAAAAAACAACAACACAATTCTTATGTTATATGCACAAGTGTGTGTGTGTGCGTTCTGTACAGTATGTTTGTGTATCTTGGAAAGTAAGCGCATGTGTGTGTCTTTTCTTTGTGGCTCTCTGTTGTATATTTGCGCAAGAGTCAGATGTTATTGTTTACACACTCAACACTGTACGGTACAATTGTGTTTTACGAGTGTGTTAGATCTCAAATCTCGTGTATAGCCTATGTGTAGCTGCGCATGTGTGTGTGTGTGTGTGTGTGTGTGTGTGTGTGTGTGTATGTGTACGTACTGGAGATGTGGTTGTGTTGGCCATGTGCTCTGCTGGGCTTTGGTTTGTGACCCGAGTGCGTCATCATGCCACATAGTCCAGCAGTCACAAGCACACACACACACACACACACACACACACACACACACACACACACACACACACACACACAAGCAGAACTGCTACTAGGGGGGTGGGGGACAGGACAAGAGGGCGGCGCTCATATCACTGTTGCCGTGGTTACAGCCACAGCTAATTGCAAAGAAAACATCGAGACTGGTGATGAGGAGCACAGAGGCCAGGGCTCGTGCAACACACACGCTCACACACACGCATACACACACACACACACACACACACACACACACACAAACACACAGAGTTCTATCTTTTTATCTCTCACTCTCTCGTTCTCTTTTTCACATACAGCACAGTTTTTTGTCTCGCTCCTTCTCTCTCTCTTTTTAACACACACGTATTGACTGGGTGAACTGCAGACACATGGCAGTTTTTTTGTAGCTTTTTGCGTGTGGACTACATTTCATCTTTGTCTTTGTAACATACACCAATGCCAGCATCTGTGTTTAAGGACTCACATCAGTAGACAACAGGAAGTGGTGCAACACACACACTATGGGAGTGAGATGGTGCTGTTTTTCCACTCACACACACATTAGATAGAGAGTTACTGTAATGTGAGAGAGGACCAGACAGAATATGGCATTGATATTTCGTCAACAAAGAACACATTAGGAGAATTTAGGAATAGAACGGATGTACTGTATCACAGGTTAGTTTTTATAAATGCTTGCTTTCAATACTAACATTTCAAACACATGAGCACGGTATGAACAGTAGGCATACAATGCTAACAAAATACAGATGTCAACCTGAGGACGTGAAACAAAGCATACTGAGGTCCACACCCCTCACATGGGAACTGGAATCATCTCATTATAAAATATCATGGGCAAAGACGGGTCAAAAAGTTCACAAATCACTGTCACAGCTAAAGTGACTTGTTTGGGAAATTTTTTATATCTTGCATTAGAGCTCATCCTGTCAGTCCGACTGCCTTGTATTTACCAACCTTTCTGAACAACTTCACAAATGTAACTGAAGTAACAAAATGTGTTGCATTTACTTTAAAGGCATACCCACCAACATTTCTAGGTTAAAGGGACACCAGACAACCTTTTCATGGTTAATTTACCAGCCTCGTAGTCAGTTTGATGACATGGCTCATCACAGTGTGAATGAGAGCTCTCTCCGCTGCCTGTAGAGTAGATTCTGCAATAACTACACTTGTGGGATATGAAACACTGGGCTGGAGGAAACAAAGCTGAAACTGAATATAACCAAACTCGCATTTACTACCAGCTTGTCAGTCAACGTAACAGATAAAAATGATCATGTTGGTTCCTGTTCTTTGCTTTGCAAGTAACTTAGCAGTATTAGCCTGGCTAGCGTGACCACAATCACGAAATTTAATGCAGCGACACAAAGTATGGGCTAGTCTTTCTCACCAGACCTGGCTAGTCACCTAGTCTGGTGTGCTTTTTAAACCATAGAACTTTATATTGAAATGATTCAGTCTTAGCCTACTTGTTTCCCTGGAGGAGGGCTTCATGGATTATGAGGAAATAAAAGGTTTTGCAATAAAAACATTAGTTGATCAAATGCAAAATGATGTTTTGACTGGCTGCATAACAACAGGCTATGACATTTCCTATGTTCTCCTGAAACTAAACCAATGGTTTTCTTTGACTCTTTTTTTCCCCATGACCCATGGCTGTTCTACACCGATGAAAAGGATAGTTGGAACCCATCAATGAGGTATGTGACATTGCCATTAATCTTTTTATACCCCAGTAATTAATTGAGAGAGATTAGATAAGAGATAAGAGATAAGAGATTGATGAATAATAAATCATATCCATCTACAGAATCCCTGTGTGTAGGTCTACTGGCTCCGGTCAAGTCAAAAGTCAAACTCATAGTTATTGGAAAAAATAGCCTAAATTGTGGGAATATCCTGCTCAAGTGGGCCTATGTTTCATTCAAACAGTGTTCTAGTGATCAGTTCACACGTATTTGTAACAAGTTTATTTGTGAGACATGTCACGTCACACACAGTGAATCATATCAGACGTGTGAAACTCATCGGACTGTGCCAACCAATCCTTGGCCACACCTGCACCTCTGCCTCCTTTCTCCCCTCCGAGCGTCTTTCACCTCTTACCTCCTGTGACCAGTCCCTCGCTGGCTCCTCAAACCATTATCGGACCTCAGACTGGCTTAGCTATTTATAGCCTAACTTAACCGAGAGACCAACCCACGCTGATATTTTCATCAGGGGACGGATGTGGTTTTTTTTTTTTTTTTTTTTGTGCAATCATGTCACCTCGTGCTGTGTGTAGGCTCCTGCCTGTCCGTGAAGTCTGTCAGGCGGAAAAACAAATTGCTGTTTTGAAGTTCCTGTTGATTCCGTCACACATGACAATCTACATCTAAAATGTCCAATCTACATCTAAAATGTTTGATGATTTTCTATTTTCTAATCAGCAGGGTATAAAATTGCTTCAGAATAACTTTTATTTTCTATGTTTTAGCGATGGCCTCTCAAACAGTGCCGTGGTTTTGTATTTTTGATTGGATGTCCATGTGATGTTTTAGCCTGTTCCGTTCATCAGCGGTGGAGTTTGTAACCAGGATATGGAAGCATAGTGTGTGTGTGTGTGTGTGTGTGTGTCTGTGTGTGTGTGTGTGTGTGTGTGTGTGTGTGTGTGTGTGTGTGTGTGCGTTGTGTGTGTGTGTGTGTGTGTGTGTGTGTGTGTGTGTGTGTGTGTGTGTGTGTGCTGTGTGTGTGTGTGTGTGTGTGTTTTGAGGCAGAGCAGATGAGTCACACAGTTTACTACAGGGTCTCCCTGGAGGCCTGACCAGCTTCTGCCATTCTGTCTGTACCAGACGAGCCGAGCTGTGCCACCAACAGTCTAATGCATTTTTAAACACACTGAGGGAATTGTTAGAAATCATTCTTGTGTTCATGTTTAGGGACTACATGATGTTATTCACAGAAATAACGTCCTTAGCAGCATCCTGAAGTCATGAAAAAAACAAACAAACAAACAAACAAACAAAAACCAGGCCAAATAGTGCTCCATTGGTTTTCATTCCTTTTTTATTTGTACCTTTCTATTTCTCTCTCATTTCAAATTGCCATGACTCAGAAAACTAATGTTGCCAAAGCTAACATACAATTGAAAGGCTACATTATCTGTTTGAAATGAAACAACAACAACATTAAAAAAAGAAAAGAAAATGTATGGCCTTAATTTGATAGGCCTATGTCATATAACTTAACTAAATCAACTTACAGTAAGTGTAAGGCCTAACTAAATTATCCCGGTTTAAAACAAAATACTTATCTTTAAACATATTCATAGAAAATTAGATAAAGTTAAATTAGATGAAATTAGTGCCGTAATATTAAAAGAAACCTATACATTTCAATGTCATCAAAGTTAATTAAAACAAACTCTCAAAAGATGAACTCTAATCAAATGAACTCTCTCTCTCTCTCTCTCTCTCTCTCTCTCTCTCTCTCTCTCTCTCTCTCTCTCTCTCTCTCTCTCTCTCTCTCTCTCTCCCCCCCTGTGTGATGTCCTATAGGGGGTCCTGTCCAGGCTGACTGACCTGCTCCTGTGCCGTTGGTCGTGCCGGTCGTGTTGGCAGTGGTGCTGGGAATGCACCTGCTGCCAGCCCAGCGATGAGGAAGTGGAGATCCTCGGACCCTTCCCTGCACAGACGCCATCTTGGCTGTGAGTAGCCTGTCTGCAAGATCTGATATCAGGTCCAAGAGTCCAGAATCAACGTCAAACGTTTGCCCTGGATCAATGTACCTTAACCCTAACCCTAACCCTAATCCTAACCCATTCATCCACGGGCAACAAGTTTGACATTGATCCCGGACTCTTAATTACTTGGTGATATCAGATCTTCCACCCTGTCAGTTCTCAACAGTCAACACTTGATGAAGTAGGCCTATGATAATCATATAATACTGAAGCACTTGGAGAGCGCGGACCTCCACCAAGGCAATGTGGACACACACACAATACAGTATATATTCCAGATGGTGTTCTGGATGACCGATCACCATCAAAATTAAATCAGTTGTTACTTGTCCCAAATCCCAATACACATGTTGTCAGAAAATGTCATCCAAATCCGTGAAGTACTTTCAAACTTGTACATAACTACTGTAAATTGAGTAACAAGTTTTCAGCAAAAATGCTTTTCATCTGATTGCTTTGCTGAGCTTTGCTGAGAAGTTTCTATTTATACTTATTTGTTGGACATATAATAGATCAAATCAAAATGAATATACTTCCCAATTCAATCACTGTAACACATTTCCATTACACAAAATACACTTCAATACTGCATAAAAACAGTGAAGACAAAAAAAATCACCATTATGAAAGATTATATACAGCAAATAAATAACTGTTCCTTTTGTATGATCATGATGAGTCACACAATATAGTCACCTGAGGGGAGTTCAGTCGGGGAAACGTTTTGCTATGTTTACTGATTGAATGACTGAGTTCAGCTCACCCCTGTTTCGTGTTGCACTGGTTCATGCGTCTTTGATCTCTGCCCTGATGTACAGACAGATGAACTTGAAGGATTAACTGCATCTGAGAACACCGAAACACAATATGGCACCAAATGTGCCTGTGTCTGTGTACTTCGTAATTCTACCATTAGTTCAGATCAGTCTAGAACAGGGGTGGGCAGTTAATTTGGCTGAAGAGCCAAATTGCTTTGTAGATATTGACTGATGGGCCGGTTGTTAACAGTCAACCTGTTGATGAAGGTTGATGCTGAAGTTGGCAAGTCTCAAACCATTAGCCCCACTTTCATGAGAGGGCATTTTACCATGCAGGCTCAAAATGGAGGATTTGTATTTCAGGAATACAACTAATTTGACAAATCAGGCCTGTAATCTAATTCACCTTGGCTAAATGAGAAATTATTCTATTTTGAGAAGGCTCCATGGGCCGTATTGAATAGCCCAATGGGCCGCATGTGGGCCGCATGCGGGCCTTAGTTTGCCCACCTCTGGTCTAAGTGCACTGATCTATGACTATTAAAGGAATAGGAGTAGAGCTCATAAGTACTAAACCACACTGAAACTTTGTGAAAGCAGCTCAAGTAAACCGTAATTCACCTTGGCTACTGTAAATGGGAAATTATTCTATTTTTGGATGGCTCCACGGACCGGATTAAATAACTCAACGGGCCGGACACCTCAACACCTATTGTCTAGATAGTTGTCAATAATATTATCTCAGAATAACAGAAAAAAGTGTTATTATATGTCATTAATTTCTATTCTAAACAAGATAAAGATAACGGTTTAGAAAAATGTTTTGTCATGTAGGCCTAAATTGTTCATACTTCAAGTGTTCAAAATTAGAATGACATATAACATTTAAAACTACTCAGTACGTAACTTATACAATTTACATTACATTACATTGTTATTGCCTGGTCCTTGTACAATCAAATCATCCTATGTGTATAAGCAGCGCCCTCTGTTGGTACTTCTATCCATCTGCTAGAAAGGGTAGAATTTCTATTGTCAGCTTTACATTTTTGTCTGTCTGTCTGTGTGTGTGTGTGTGTGTGTGTGTGTGTGTGTGTGTGTGTGTGTGTGTGTGTGTGGTACTAAAGAGGAACATCAAAGAACATACACACAAAGTATAAATTATTCATTGAGTATATTTAAGTGTGTAAGGTCTTGTATCATCTTATATCTTGTGCATTTGTGTGGTGTGTGTGTGTATGTGTGTGTGTGTGTGTGTGTGTGTGTGTGTGTGTGTGTGTGTGTGTGTGTTTTGGGGGGGGGGGTACTGAAGAGGAACATCAGAGCACATACACAAAGTATGAATTATTCACTCAATAAATTTGAGAGTGTGTGGTCTTATATCACATGTATGGTGTGTGTGTGTGTGTGTGTGTGTGTGTGAGAGAGAGAGAGAGAGTGTGTGTGTGTGTGTGTGTGTGTGTGTGTGTGTGTGTGTGTGTGTGTGTACTGTATGTGCGTGTGAACCTGTGTAAATGTATGTGTGTGTGTCTTCTCTGCATGAGAGCTGTTAATCACTTAGCTACAAGGCTTCAACCAAACATATTCAGTATCTAATGGGGCAATGATGACACAGAGGCCACAGCTGCCAAGATCCTGCTATGATGATGGAAACACTAAATTAGTCAGTTTGGTTATGTGTGTGTGTGTGTGTGTGTGTGTGTGTGTGTGTGTTTGAGCTTCTTAACTTCTTACAGAAATCTAATTCAGAAATTCATTTGCTCCATATGAGAACTAATAATTGTGTTTTATCCCACACAGCTTGTATAGAACCTCACTGTTCAAAATGGTTTGTGTGTGTGTGTGCGCGTGTGTGTGCGCACATGTGTGTGTGTTTGAACGAATTATTGGTGTCTTGTTAGTGTAGTTGGTACAGTATATAGCAGGCTCAGTACTGCTAGTTCTAACTCCCTTTTAAAGCTTTTAATTAAAGAAATCATTGGATTGGTGGGGTTTGCTTAAGCTACAGTCAAGGTCCCCCATTGATGAGAGTGCAGTGGGCAAATCAAAAAGGGAAAAGTGTGAGTTGGAAAAGAGGATAACTACGTGTTTGATATGCTGGCTGCTGGGCGAAGATCTGAAAGGATGCCATCTCATTACGGCGGTACTGCCTGCTGCATGGGCTGTGAATAACACGCCCAAGCGTTAATGAGATCACCCCCAAACAAAGCAGGCTTGCGGCAGGGGTCATCCCAAGCACGGAGATGGTGGGTGGGGTGGTGGTGGTGGTGGTGGTGGTGGTGGGTGGGGGGGTTGGGAGGGGTGTGGGGGGAGATTGCCGTATTCCAATAACACACCCACACACACAATCAAAACAGATGGAAAACAACTCAGGTTGTGGGGACAGAATATTAATCATTTATCTGCTGTCAGTGACATCACTTTTCATGAGCGGAGGGGTCCGTGTGGACGTGGAGTTCTGAAGTCAGAGGGAGGAGGAGGAAAGCAAGGACACACACTCTGGCTCTCATAGGAGAGAAAAGGGGGTTTGACAAGATGAGGTCAGTTACCGGATTTGTCACCCTGAGGTGGATCCCGATTCCTGAAGTTCAGTTTGAGACGTGGTCGGTCCAAGAGGGTCGTGTCGTGTGTGTCGTGCGGTTTAATAGGCAGGGAAGGTCATTGAGTTGCCGTGGAGGAAGAAGTCACAACAGGGTCAGTTTGGGGTGGGTCTTCTCCTCTTGCCCATGCTGTGATGGGCACTGACATCTCTCACCACACCTAAGATATTACACAGCCTTGACACAACAACTTAACTCACATCCATATACAATGCCAACAAACACACAGACACAAACACATACACACGCACGCACCAAGTCATACTCTTGCAGCAGTTACATAGGCACACCCCTCACAGAGAACCACACACACACACACACGCGCACACACACACACACACACACACACACACACACACAAACACTCACACACAAGCTCGCACGCATACACACACTGACATAACAGTTATTTTGGAACTCCAGGAATATCCCATTCATGGTCATACTGAGTTTAAAATGAATGATGAAATAGTTTTTTCCACAGTAAATCAGTCATCTCCCTCTGTGTCCACACCATTGGCTAATGTGTGCTCTGGTCTCTGGTCTCTGGTCAGGTCTTGGCATCGGGTCCCTCTCTCCCCCCCCGTGCCAGCCAAGCTCAGCCCAGTCCAGTCCACCTCCCAAGCTCCCCCGCTGCTCCCCTGCCTGCTCTGGCCATGTGTTTTAGATTCCGGCGTTGCCGTAGCAACTATCTCCCTGTGAGCTGTAGTCATGGACACAAGGGGTCCTTGATGATTCCCAAGGGAGGACTGGGAATTAGGCTACCATCAAGAAACCCTGGGCAGGCTTCTACCCCATGCTGAGAGAGAGAGAGAGAGAGAGAGAGAGAGAGAGAGAGAGAGAGAGAGAGAGAGAGAGAGAGAGAGAGAGAGACAAATAACTAGAAATAATAAAAACAAGACCATGAAATTAGACAAGCGAGTTGTAGCAGATATTGCGTAGTAACAGGCATTTGAAATGAATCTAAATTTAATAAACCCTCCAATTCCCGTGGAATTATTCACGCCCCCAAGGATAAGTTTCGAGCCAACAGTTTAAATAAGTTGTTAGGTTGTGTATTTTCATAAATTACATCACAATGCGCACAGCATTTTCTTTCTCCACTTTCTTTCACTCATGTAGTGAAAACACTCAGTCCTTCAGGAGTCTACGGGGAAAGTCATTCATTAAAGTTATTTTAGTCAACAACCATGCCAGATATTGATTTGGTTGCTGTAGTTGCAGATGGAGTCGTAGCATGGAATTAGATTGCTCTCACTTGATTATGAAATTTAATTAATTAAATATATTAAATAAATTGATGATTTTACTGCAGCACACACATGCCTTGACTCTTCTCAAGAGTTTTACAGTGGGAAGTGGATAGTCATCAAATGTCGATTCAGGACATTTCTGTGAACATTTAATGTACATCAACTACCAAGTCACCAAATGTAATTGTATTCACGCTTTAAAAGTAAAAAAAAAATGTTAGCTGATATGATATTTACTGTATAAATACACATTTTCTCCTCCCTGAGCTCTCAAAGCTCAAGTTCCAACCTCACCATCGCTTCCATTTCTTTAAATATTTTAGCAGTTTGAAAATGTTTATTATAACTGGTATTTACATGCTGAAACATTATTATGTACCTAATCGACACTATATTTTTGGCCATATGCTTATCCATAACTGCTTTCAATATAGCTTGGGAACCTGATGTGACCGAACCTAAAATACAAATTGCTCAAGGTTGCCGTCTTTCTTACTGTCATCATGTTGCCACAGACATCATTTCTTTCAATGAGAACTATAGAGGGGAAAGAGCTTGTGACATCCCATTTTTGCAACGCTAATTTGCTCTGTGTTTTGAAAATGAAGCTGATAACAAACCACTGTTTTATATATAATATTATATTCTCAATGACAAAGGTGTAATACTGGCCTTATTGTATGGTGGCCAAATAACCTCCCAAGACACGCCCATTTCCAAAGCTCTAGCATAAAAAATGTCTCTCTTTCTTTTTGCAGCGTCAACGACTGCCATGATGAGAAAGATGGGAGCAACAGCAGCATCCTCCAGCAGCCCAACAGCAACAGCGGCTCCATCCACAATAACGGCCACCACAGCCCCGGCCGAAGACGGTCCAGTACAGAGATCACGCGCTCCACCCTGAGCCTGGCCCGCCAGCTGTCCAGTGAGCTAAGACAAGTTCTTCTCATCTCGACTCGACTCACACCCACCTCAGGAAAATCACTCTGGCTTGATTGTCATGAGTGCTGCTAACTACAACTTGCTTAGGCTACAACTTAGCACTTATGACAACCATGACCAGGATGAATGAGATTCTTCATATCATAGACACTGGCTTGGTTGTTTTATACATTTAGTCTTGACTCTAGCATTTAAGATAAAAATCTACCTCCTTTTGAAGCAGCTTGAATCGGTATCAATAGCAATTATTTTGACACCTGTTGCTGTCTTGTTGTTTGTGGTTATTTAGCTATTTTGCTATTTTGTCGTCTGTTTTATTCTATTGTAATGCATTATTTACGTTGTCTTGGCCTAACTGCATTTGAACTGATCTGATTCATCACTACCATTGACAGGTTTGGATGCTCGTAGACCCAGCTCTCCGTTAGTGGATGTAAAGCCCATTGAATTCTGGGCCATGGGCCCGAGAAAGGAGGTGGTACAGCCTCTGCGGAAACCTCCGCCGCCTCCCGACGACTATTTTCGCCAGCTGGAGCCTCGCCTGTACTCCTCGGACTCTTGCGGCGACGATGTGGACTCGTTGACGGATGACGAGATTCTGTTGCGCTACCAGCTGGGCATGCTTCACTTCAGCACGCAGTACGATCTCATCAACGGACACTTGAGCGTGCGCGTCATCGAGGCCCGGGACTTGCCTCCGCCAGTCACGTGTGACGGGGCACGCCAGGACATGGCGCACTCTAACCCTTACGTGAAGATGAGCCTCCTGCCTGACCACAAAAACTCTAGGCAGACGGGCGTCAAGCGTAAAACTCAGAACCCTGTGTTCGAGGAACGCTTCACCTTTGAACTGCCCTTCCTGGAGGCTCAGAGACGCACCCTGTTGCTCTCTGTCGTCGACTTTGACAAGTTCTCGCGCCACTGTGTGATTGGGAAGGTGGCACTGCCTCTGTGTGAGGTGGACCTGGTTAAGGGGGGGCACTGGTGGAAAGCCTTGGTGCCCAGTTCTCAGGTACTTCACTCTAGTCTTTCATTCAGTTCTGTTCACTTCAACTCTATTCAATTCAATGATGCAGTTCGATAATTCAACTCACAGCTGAGTTGGAAGCCTGGGCTTTTCAGCCCAGTGGTTAGAACCTTCAACTCCCATGCCGTGGGTATGTTGTAGTTGATGGGGTGGCGGGTTCGAGACCCGAATGTGGTGAGAACGGACCCGGCTAAATATAATAATAGAGCTCTCTTTAAATGCTCAATAGAGAGCAAAGAGTTCAATAGCATTGAGTTGTGAGATGTGTGTGGTGAAGTTGGCTGTAGCACTTGTACCAAGGCCAGGGCAACTGCCTCTCTCTCCCTGCCTCTTCCCTCTCAGTCTCTTAATATTCTTAGAATAAAAAAATACAATATTCTATATGAGAAATGCAAGTAATACTTCTTGAGGGAAACAAAAGTGATCCAGAATGTGCCTCACGTCGAGCTGATGTTTATAAAGCATTGCTTGAACAGTATTGTGTAGGCCTAAACTCTGCATCTGTTGTGACAAAAGCAGTTAAGGCTTTGGGGAAAAGAGGCATGTCCCAGATCAAATTTGTTGTGAAGTTGGAAACAGCTGTTCACCCATGGGTTTTCAAGGCCTCTAGCTTACTATATGGCCTCCTACCACTTGGTAGGGATTTAATGAGATTGTTAGATGAAATCAAACACCTGTCCTCTAAATCCATTCAATCGGCTCAAAAGCGGAGACGTTTTACTGTGTGTTGACCTTTATGTTCTTAATTGGGTGTTTTTGTCCATCGCTACTCGCAAGAGGATTGATTTAAATGGGTTGAGGCAGCTCTGGTGAAGCCATTGGGTTCACAGAGATCCAAATGGTTTGAGCCAATTTTACGCTGCTTCCATATGGAGCATTATTGCACAGCAATACAGTTGTTTGTGAATTTCACACAATGATGCCTTTAGGCTTGTTCTATATAGCCAAGTGTAAACAACTACATCATGGTCTCCCACTGAGCCATGTATGCGTGAAAACAGACCCTCTTCTGAGACATTTTGCTGCCCACGTCTCTGCACCAGAAGAGCAAATTAGACCAAAGACGATTCAATATCAAGCCAAGTATTGATTATTTTTTTGAGACTTCAGAATGCATACCACAATATACAGTAATTTGATATGATTCAATATTATACGTTTTTACATTGTATGTATCCAATTAGGTTATAGTAGTTGTGTTCAATGCACTGCAAATAGAACAGTTACTCAACCTATCAAGCAAACAGATGGCTAAATATACTCTTGCGGATGTTGTCTGTGTAATCGATGCATCAATATGAATTGATTAACATTTACAGCCCTACTCTGAACAGCTACTTCTTTGTGTAACTGTGTGAGAGAGTGTTCTTTGTCTCCTTGGGAGAAAGTGTGAGAGAGTGAGAGAGAGTGCTCTCTGAGTCCTTGGGAGAGAATCTGCACAGAGTGATAATGCTGCAAGCCAATAATGAAAACTAACAGTGTAATGTCTCACCATTTAGCAGTCATGAGTCATACTGCCAGTCGAGAGCCGAGTCATAACGTCTCTTTTGTTGAAGTCGGTGCAGATTCGATTATTTATTGTGCCACATGAGGATGAAGCAGATGAATAGTCTTATCCTTATTCTCTCTCTCTCTCTCTCTCTTTCTCTCTCTGTCTCTCAAATTGCTCCCTCTCTATTTTCCCCAGAATGAAGTGGAGCTCGGGGAGCTTTTGCTGTCACTGAACTACCTGCCCAGTGCTGGACGCCTCAACGTCGACATCATACGTGCCAAGCAGCTGCTTCAGACAGACATGTGCCAAGGCTCAGGTAATGTCTTACCATCCCAACACATCATGCCAAGGTGTTTATGGAGTGTTTCTCTTTGTTTTCATCAATGGATTTATATTTTCTGTAGTTTGCCGCATTATTTTAAATCTTTAAGCTATACATTTTCTGCATACAGTATATGTTTTCTCTATGTGATTATAGAAGTTGCAGTATTTTAGATGTTTAATAAGAGCGAACATATGCAGAAAATATATATATAGTAAAGTAAAGATAAATAAATGTTTTATTTAAATATATTTTACCTTGGTGCCCCACCCAAATGTCTTGCATGCAAGAACCATAGGGCTTAGAACATTGGGTAATGGGATTCCATTGCGATGGAGTGGGCACTGCTGCCTCAGTGGTGTTCTATGAGCTTCAAGAGTGGAACATTTTGCACTCTTTCAGAAGGATACCCATCCATCACCCATTACCCAATGTTATTACACAATTTCATCACCCATACTTTAGAGTGCTTGAGATGTTGAAAGTTGATGATTGCATGTTTCCAAAGTGGTTCAAAATGTTAGGCAATGTGACATTTTTATTTTCAAAGAGTGACATGAGATCAATGCCATGGATTTCACAACACTATGATTCAAACCAGAGACTACAAGTTTCTGACCTACCAAATCAGTCATTTTAAATAGCTGTTTTCTTACACATTACTCCATGAATGCACTTACTAAACTATATGTTTGTGGTTCACATATTGATGCTGAATGGATATTGGAAAGTTATAATGTATTGTTTCGTTTGAATTTTGCCCATTTGTAATCTATGTCCACTGCCTCTATTGTAGATCCATTTGTTAAGGTGCAGTTGGTTACTGGCTTGAAGCTAGTGAAGACTAAGAAGACCTCGTGCATGAGGGGAACCATAGATCCCTTCTACAATGAGTCCTTCAGCTTCCGTGTCGCCCAAGAAGACCTCAATGAGGTCAGCCTAGTGTTCACAGGTGAGCGTGGCCAAGTCTTTTCTCCTGTTTGGGAAATAAACACCATCAATTGCTAATTGAACTGATGATAATTGCATGAAAGATTTTTATTTTTTTTTTATTTTCTATTTTTGCCAAATTATCACAGAGATAGTAGCCTGATAGACCAGACCCACAACGGTACATCTAGACTCCTAGCTAATGAACTATCTTACTGCACAGTATTTTTCTTTAGCATCAGGATTTTAATGTAGCCTAGCCCTAGTTTGTTACTCTGATTGGTTGTAGCCAGAACCATACAAAGCGCTCTCTATATGGTGCGTCTGGCCACTACGGCCCGGGGCCAGCTCTATATGGCTCTGGCACACGAAGCGCTCTCATATCACCGGAGCTCTTGGCCCACACGAGTTGCGCTCTCTATATGGCTCTGGCACACGAAGCGCTCTCCATCACAATGGCTACAGAACATTCTAAACGTGCTCTAGCGACAGTAGCACAAGCTAAACGCATCTCTATGCGGCTCTGGCATCACGAAGCAAATGCTACTCTGATACGTCTCTAAAATTCTGTCAGTGTCTCTATTATTGCATCACGGTTCCATTCCGAAAAGCTCCCAGTTTGGCCCCGGTATTCGGCCCTGGTCAACTACTGGGGCCGGCCTGACGTGCCATTCGAGCTCCGGCCACACGAGTGCTGGCTCTGATAGTGGCTAACGGGCATAAGTCCAGAGGTCTCTATACCCTCTAGAGCACACGGAGTATGTATCTTCGTAGTGGAAACGCAGCCATATATGGCTCTGGTTGTACCGCTAACCTATTGCATGCAGAGGTGGTTTGAAAGATTCCGCCCCAAGGATCTAGCCATCGTAGCCCGACTATACATTTTATGTTACAGTCTGGCTTGTCAGGCTAGTTTTAATGTTGACTAACAAATTCAAGCTTTTAATGGATTAATATATGGCCAACATCCATCACCAACAAGGTCAACACATCTATTCCCAAACTTCTCCGGGCATGCCTGACTAATTTTTTGTTGCTCTGGTATCCAACTGAATTCCTTCAGACCTCGACTAACCGGTTACACAGTGGACCAGGGTCTCTGAGGACAGACTCAGAATTGGGCTGTCACGAAATTCCCATCAGTCCGACCTTCCCTCCCTCCCTCCCTCAGCCAACACATTGGCCTGTCATTAGTTAATTGGACCCCACAAGCGAGAGCCATATTTCCATAACAGCTTAAGCCGTTCTGAGGCGCCCTTGTGCAAAAGAATACGGAGACAGAGTCAGGGATGTTCCGAGGCGGAACCTTCACGGGGAGGGAGACACATTTCTGAGGTGCTCACAATTAGAGCAATCGCCGTGGCGACCCCGGGGCTGCCACTCGGGTGCTCATTAAGGCCTATTTAAATGCCAGCAGCATTTACTTGATTAGCGACGCTGCCAGTCAGGGCTGAACGGTGGACGAGATCAAAATGAGTTAGCCCGATGCGCCAGCACAGACCAGACTGGCATTTAGTGTGTTTGGGGTTTGGGGGTGGGGAGAGGGGGGGGGGGGTAGAGTAGGGAGACACCACACCACCGCCACTCTTGCATGTCACCTGGACGAGCGTGACTCCACAGTAATTGCACGGGACCTTACGGCGACCTGAGTTTTTAACCTCACTTGACCTGACCTGAGGTAACCTCTCACCACATGCGTCTCAGCGGCCGACACAGATGCTGTGAGAACCTCTGCTCAGCAGGCCAGGCATGCAGCACTGGCAGCTTAAAAGCACTGACAGACTGTCAGTCATGGAGCACTGGGCTGTCCATGGTGTCCCTTGGTGTCAGAGAAGAAATATTATGAAGCATACAGTATGTGTGGATAGGCCTACTTGTTGTGATAATTCATTACCGATTGGATTGCTATTTAAGATGGATTACTAGCACTTTTGATATTTTAATAGTGGGGAGTAGACAAACCCATAGCCGAGCCCTATTGCTCAAGATCATATAAAGTGCTCAGGAATAACACAAAGAATGTAGTGAAACATAGGCAAGGCAGAATAATAATAAACACCAGCCAATGGTCAATAATATCCACATGGCATAATGTATTATAATAGCATGCAGCATGACATAATGAAAACAAAATTTCGTAGGGCAAGGGCATTTCCAAGGGCATTTTTAAGCACTCTAGCAGGTGTTGGGCAGTGGACATTAAAGGAAAAATTCAGAGTGATATACTTTCCAGCACTAATTACGCATCATTGGGGGTTCATTTGCTATGTTGGTAGCAGAATCGGGTGTGCTTTGACAAAGTTAGTTCAGTTTCAACCAAAAGTGCCTAAAACGGCAGTGTGAGGGGCAAGTCATTTTGCACGCCCAATCATGCGTAATTCGCCCTAGAAAGCACATCATGCCGGATTCTTTCCTTTAATCTCCTGGTCAACTGACGATACCATAGACCTCTATAATTAACATGACCAAATCAGCTTAAATTGCTGGACAAGACTTTCATGTTCTCCTCATGGACTCTCCAGCCCAGCTTTCTCCTGCTCAGGAGTGCTCTGGCCTGGCCTGCCTGTGTGTGTGTGTGTGTGTGTGTGTGTGTGTGTGTGTGTGTGTGTGTGTGTGTGTGTGTGTGTGTGTGTGTGTGTGTGTGTTTAAATGCTGAAGGATCGTGCAGTTTCCAGGCCCTTTGCCCACCACTTCCCTCTGAAGTCCCAAACTACAAAGAGCTTCCATCCCAGAGTGCAGTGCCCTCTCCTCCACCATGCTGGCCCCCTGTTGCTATATTAGTCTCTGTCTCTCTGTCTCTCTGTCTCTCTCTCTCTCTCTCTCTCTCTCTCTCTCTCTCTCTCTCTCTCTCTCTCTCTCTCTCTCTCTCTCTCTCTCTCTCTCTCTCTCTCTCTCTTTCTGTCTCAAACCACTCATTCACACACACTGAGACCCAAACACATGCACACTCAGACACATATATTAGTCTCTGTCTATCTGTCTGTCTGTTTCATATCTCTCTCTCTCTCTCTCTCTCTCTCTCTCTCTCTTTCTCTCTCTCTCTCTCTCTCTCTCTCTCTCTCTCTCTCTCTCTCTCTCTCTCTCCCTTCCTCTCTCTCTGTCTTTCTTTCTCAAACCACTCATTCACACACAGAGACCCAAACACATGCACACTCACACACATATATTAGTCTCTGTCTATCTGTCTGTCTGTTTCTCATCTCTCTCTCTCTCTCTCTCTCTCTCTCTCTCTCTGTCTTTCTTTCTTTCTCTTTCGCCCCACTCATACCAGTGTCGGTGTCCCTGTAGTTTAATTATTGTCACTTCCCCTCTATTCTCACTCCATCCTCACCCGTCTGCAGTCTGTTTTTCCTGCCTGCCTTTTGTTCTTCCACTGTGTATCCATCATCCACTTTGCTGTCTCTCTCTCTCGCTTCAGTATCCTGACTGGTTAACTCTTTACAGGAGCCTGTGGCCCTGTGGGATCTGTTAGCTTCTGTGGTGAAAGCACCCAGAAGGCCCTTTATCTCTCTCTCTCTCTCTCTCTCTCTCTCTCTCTCTCTCTCTCTCTCTCTCTCTCTCTCTCTCTCTCTCTCTCTCTCTCTCTCTCTCTCTCTCTCTCTCTCTCTTGCTTTCCGTACATCTGTCTTTGCTCTGTTTCCATTCTACCTACAGTATTCTAACAGTAGCTGTGGAAGGTAATAGGTTTTATTAGTGCTATTTTTGGGTCGATCACGCCCATTCTGAACGAACCCAGACATCCTTTTTTTGCTGAACTGTACCCCCCCCCCCCCACACACACACACACACACATTCACACACACACACACACACACACACACACACACACACACACACACACATTCACACACAGACACACTCTAAGACCCAAACACACACTCACGCCACACATGCACTCACACCTACACACACACACACATACACACAAACACTTACTCCCCCCCCCCCCCCCCCCACCAAACCTGCCTCTCATCACAACACCCTCTCAGATTGGGTCATGCCCCTCATTATTCCTGTCAAGGCAATTTCAGATCAGCCGCTACGATACTGTTGAGGATATGGGCCGGTGCCGACAGGACAGGACATTATCGACAGCAATACTTCATCATCCAAAAAGTGGGGTGGGGGCGTCAGTCAGTCAGATGGTGTTATCATTCTAGGAAGTGAGGATGCTGGATCTATTCAGCTGGTACAAACAAACAAACAAACAACAAACAAAAAAAAAATACAGTCGAGTAGAGGATGTTGACTCATAGAACTCTTTCAGATGGAAGAGATTGTTTGGTATAGTTCCCATAATATCTGAGGACCAGTGTTGGGAGTAACAAGTTACAAAAGTAACTAATTACTCTAATGCATTGCTTTTTGTAGTACTGTAACTTCAGTGTTGGGAGTAACAAGTTACAAAAGTAACTAATTACTGTAATGCATTGCTTTTTGTGGTAACTTGGTAATGTAAGGCATTACAGAAAAGAAACTGGTAATATTTTCCTTGGTACAATTGTCAGTAACTCAAGTTACAATGCATTTTTAACTGGGAATGAAATGGTATTTTTTTCATGTAGGCCTGTCTTCATAGAAATTACAGTAATTCATGTCTAAAATTTCATGGTTTCCAAATGTCGCTCTGAAAGTTATCCCAAACAATGTGTGAACGCTGTCATTCTTATGAATTGAAGTGTTTTTATATATAAACATATATTAAATTAAACTTTATATTTAAACTAACTATAATATAGTTATAATATAGTTCTAGTTATCGTTCTTGGTTTAGAACAGCCCTAGCAAGTCATTTAGTCGTAAACTGTGTCTCAGGGCAGATCTGTGCTAATGTGTGAACTAGGGGAGATTAAACATTGATGAGCCACTGCTGGGCAAAGAAGGGAAGTGTACCCAGGCGGAAGACAGCAGCACAGCCAACCGGATGATATCAGGGGTTTGGTGAACTGTAGGTGGTTATAGCTGAGGTCACCCCTAAATCCAATTGAGAATTGTGTTGCGCAAACATTCTATTCTCATTTTGAAGCCAAGCATCAATTATGGAGAAACTGCGTCCTGCAGTGCAAACACTATTTCAGTTTACTGTATCCTTTTACAGAACACTGCAGATATGTTATTTTTACACCAGAATTCTTGAACCTGAACCTGAATTTTTTGTTTGTTTGTTTTATCTGAACCTTTTTTTTTCATTTGTGAGGACTTCTAATATATTTGGTGTATTTAACCATTAGTGTTAATTCAGAGAAGCAATTATGGTAGAAAAGAATATAAACAAAATTCCAGAGATTCCATGGAAGACTGACTGTGTTTGCTTATTGATCTGTATTGAACTCATTGTTTTACCAAAGGGTTGAATGACACAATACAGTTATTTAAACCTTTTTAGTACGTAAATGTCAGTGTTATTCTGTCGGCTGCACAGTATTGTCAAATTATAGTTACCTGGATCTTTCTGTATAGAGAATACCCAATAAAACACTACTTCTGCATTGTGCAACACATGCAGGTACATGCATGTACCACTATTGCACACACCATAGCGGTGGTTGGAGCTGCTGGATGAGACTATTAACCACCTCCCTCTCCGATTCCCTTTTCCCTTCCATCCTTCCATCTCCTGTGGGAGGCCCAAGGTGAAACAGTCGTCAGTGCGTCACAGAGGGATAAACCTCTGGGTTTGAGTGCCCTGGTTGCCAGGCAACGGCATGATGGCAGCAGCGGTGCCAGAGTTGTGAGGTCACCAGCTAGGGGTGAGGCTGGAGGCTTTGGTGGATTTGAGAAAGATGGGAGTGGGAGTGTGTGTGTGTGAGTGTGTGTGTGTGTGTGTGTGTGTGTGTGTGTGTGTGTGTGTGTGTGTAAGACACTTACGGGTGTCTCAAGCAGTCTCTTCAATCTGTAGATTTTCCCCATAACTGGTCTGACAGACAGACAGCGCATAGAGGAGTATTGGGTATGTTGGGTGGAAGGTGTCTCGAAGGTTAGCAAATCCCCAACCTTATTTACAGGCATCCTGATGAAATTAACAAGGCCTTGATCAACTGACCTTCATCCATTAGCTAAATTGGATTGGGACACAACAGCAGGGAGACAAAAATAGACAACATTTGTTGGATCTCTTTTACAGATTTATCCCCCCCCCCTCTCTCTCTCTCTCTCTCTCTCTCTCTCTCTCTCTCTCTCTCTCTCTCTCTCTCTCTCTCTCTCTAATTGTCCCTATCTCTCCGTGTATTTTAAAAGGTCTTGAGCCATTATGGGAATTTGTGTTGCACTGAGTTAGAAGTGATCATGGATGACTTGGCGTAAGACACTTGTCGTGTTTTGTGGAGATTCATGGTGATTTGCCGTCTGGATTGGTCTCAGGTTAATCTCTCCACACCTGTTCCCGCCGCCTAGCCCCTTTATGTTTATAATATTTCAGCTGTATTACATGCTGCTGCCACCTTCACCCATATTAATATAGTGCCTGTTTACTGGCATTATTTCTGTATAAAACATAGATCTAGATATATATCTCATTATCACCCGGTGGAATTGAATACTGTTTTCTGATTGGCTGTCAGGGTGTCCGTTATTTCTAGATAACAGGACACCTGAGGCATTGTTGGGTTAAAAAAGTTTCACCAGCGTTCTATATCAATGCTCTTTAGAATGCAGCCTTGCGGATCGTCTTTCATTTGAAAATAGTACCCCAACCGAACAGGATAACTTCTTTCTAAACGGAGCCACGTGTTTCTTTTATGTTTTAAACACTTGCTTACCATCTATACGTTTTAGTTGCAACCGGGTGATAAGCAGGATAACGGCCTTCGAGGTGTCCCGATATCAGAGAAATAATGGACTTCGCGTAGGCAAACAGCCCTTCGGCTTCGCCGTCGGGCTGTTCTTTGCCTTCGCGTCGTCCATTATTCGTCTGATATCGGGACACCTCGGCGGCCGTTATCCCTTACATATCCTTTATATATATCGCATTGTCATTGAGGATTGAATCAAGGCCCTCCAGAATGATTAAATATGTACTACTTTGATGAGTCCGGATCTAATCACTCATTGTCTTTAGCTCATTCTACTACTAATGACCAGTGCAATGCAGTGCCCATTTATTTTGTGCATGGGGATGGGTCGCCATGGTTTCCACATTGTACTTCCTGGTTTCACTCTGACCCGAGTTGGACTTACTATCCATCCATATTTCTCCTATCCAATAAAAGCTTCCTCCTAAAAAGTTGTGCATATAGGACATGCCATCTAGCTGTTTTTCACTGTAGACTGTTCCAGATGTGCTGTATATAGGTCAGATGGTCCAATCAAATCTCAGAATGCAGCTGATCAGTCTGTAATGACTACATTTTTGAAATATTTAATTTTTAAATCTATTTTTAACGGCTGGTCTTGTCCTAAAATAGCCTAACCTAATAGCTCTTCTGCCTAGAGGCCTCTAGAGGTTGGTGCTGAAACATGATCTCATTGTCAGTCTAGCTCTAATTTCCTACTTCCGCAGATCGTTGCAGTGAGGTCATGGCTTCCAGTTGGGGGCTGTTGGATTCTAGTTAGGCCGACACCACCATCACAGAGAATTTTGGTATACTTGTCTGACATACAGTAGGGCAGTGGTTCTCAAACTTCTTCTGCCATTCCCCACTTTGGAAGGCAGAGAATTTTCGCGCCCCACCTGGAAAGCTCAATTTGTGCACAATACATGCATCTCTGTGAGGAGGAATACTTTGTGAGTTTTGTTAATGTTAGAATTTTCATGTTACTAATTCAAAGCCCAATTTCTCTCGAACCCCTCATTACAGCAACTAGCAAATAACACCATTGGAGAGCTCAATAAACTGTCATATGCTCATATTTGACAAGCTCTGTGAATTCAGGGGCCATGGTGCGACCGTTGGTAGATTGCAAAGAGATGTCTTGCGCCCCACCTGTCATGTTTCTGCGCCCCACAGTTTGAGAAACACTGCAGTAGGGGGAGTCGGTTTGATTGTTTCTGCCTGAAAAGTTGAACTTCCTCAACTTTGCGTAAGAGGCAATGGAACTGACGGAATGAATAGACCCACAATGCATTTCAACAGAGCTCCATGCTATGTCAGTCAGATCTGTCAACAGATGAGTACAGTGTGAAACAGTTACAGGTGTGTCAGTGTGTAACATCAGGAATTAATGCATTCTTAATCTCTCTCTCTCTCTCTTTCTCTCTCTCTCTCTCTCTCTCTCTCTCTCTCTCTCTCTCTCTCTCTCTCTCTCTCTTCTCCTGTTGCTCTCCATTCCTCCCATCCAGTCTATGGCCACAACATGAAGAGCAGCAATGACTTTGTGGGCCGCATCGTTATCGGGCAGTTCTCCACAGGCCCTCCTGAAACCTCACACTGGCGCCGCCTACTTGAGTCCCAGCGCACCCCCGTGGAACAGTGGCACAGCCTTCGCTCGCGTGCCGAGTGCGACCGCGTCTCGCCCGCCTCGCTCGAGGTCACATGATCCCAGGATTGGTGGATTATAGAAATAAAAGTGTGAAGGTGCAAACTAATGTCATGTTGAGATAAAGTCATTGGGCCTCATTCACCAATATATCTTGTTAAGAGTTTTCTTAAATTTGTTCTTAAGGTCCCTTTTAAAAAAAACCTTTTAAAGGTCAATACAAATCTGCGTGAGTGGGTTTTAAGAACAAATTTCTTTGTAAGAGTGGTTGGTGAATGAGGTCCATTGATCTTAAATGCCTAATTGCCTGAGTGTGTGCGATTTGAGGATACTGGCGTTTACACCCAGCAGCCCAGTTAGGTAAGATGGTTAGTAATTCCCAGCTTGTGAAGAGATAGATGTTTTTAAAAATAATTGATTATTATTTGTCTCTTTAAAATGCTGGAATTGCTATGCGTCACCCTGATGAGCTGCTGTTGTAGGCTTCCATGTACTCAAGCTATACGATCGGATATACGATCTGTGAGAAAATTATAGTGTGGCTTTGAATGTTTCCTCTTGCATGACACATTAGCCCCGTTTACATGGACACTTCTAATCTGATTGTATAACCCAACATTCCTTTTCAGATGGCATTTATGAATGCATCTCCTTGGATACTGTTCTATAGAATGCACATGGAATCTTTCTAATCAGATTAGAAGTGTCCATGTAAACTCGCCTAGTGTCATATACTGCCTGTCCACATTTTCCTTTTATCACATTGATATGAACAGACATGCACATTTCACACGTATAAACGCTTAATAATTATTTTTATTTTTTTAAAAGGTAGGTTAAGGACAGCAATGCAAATGTTTATTACTGTAGGTACAAAACACAGATGTGTTTTTGTGCAGTAGTTTATTATTCTTACCGGTATTCCTTCTCATTTAATTCACACCAAAGGTTATTTGTCTTTGTCTGGACCTGAACTGTTAACACTGCTTTCTGTTCTGTTCCTCTTAGTTTTGTGTTCAAATGTGGGTGGACTTTGTGTGTATACATGTGTGTGCCTGTGTGTGTGTGTGTGTGTGTGTGTGTGTGTGTGTGTGTGTGTGTGTGTGTGTGTGTGTGTGTGCGTGTGTGTGTGTGTGTGTGTGTATGTTGTGTTGTGTGTGTATCGTATTTTGTGGGATCCTCCTTGAAATGTTAG
>JAODXP020000015.1:5145111-5147611 GCA_027497455.2 Sardinella longiceps
GAGGTGGGAGGGGGGTGTAGCTTAGAGTATAAAGAAGAAGAAGAAGAAGAAGAAGAAGAAGAAGAAGAAGAAGAAGAAGAAGAAGAAGAAGAAAAGGGAGAAGCAGCAGCACAGTGATTTGTTACAATAAAGCGAAAAATAGAGCAAGTCATTCCCGTTGAGATCCCAGTGTGGAGTTGTGGTTGGGAGGGAGTCCATAAACAGAGTCCACATGGAGTGTGGTGACTTTTGGCCTCGCTCGAGTCCAGAGAAGCTGAATGAAAAGCCGGACGCTCGTGCTTGTGTGGAGAGAGCTGGAGGCGGTGGGGACTAGGGGTCTAGTTGTCCAGTGTAGGAATCTTACACACGAAAGGAAAGGCTTTGTCACAGCTGTTGTCATTCCAAGACCTCAGAGCTGCCAAAGGTGACAAGACAAACAACATAGGAGCACTCATCACTCACGCACTGTTACACGGACAACTGCATCTGTTGTCTGAAAAGAGTTATTAAAAGCAGATGATCCTTTCATCCTTTTTTTTAATTTTTATTTTCATTTTATAGATGTATGAGTGTAACTACTTTTGGGATACTTTTACCCAAAATAAAATCACCATAATTGAAGTTTGGTCAATAATTTCTGAAATCAAAAATGGATTTATAGCGTTTTTGGAGCCAAACTCTAGATATTAAAATATTTCTGTGACTAAATAATATCTCCTGGGGGGACCCTATAGGGTTAAGGTTCTACTAAGGTTCTAACTCGGCTCAGACCACGTACCACTGTTCTGCCGGTACCAGATCTCCACACAGTCCTCCTCCTCGGGGATCCGGTGGATTCCATCATCTGGTTGATTCCCATCCCAGTAGCTGTACTCATAGGAAGAGCCATCAGTCCACTCCAATGTGCCCTCCTATGGAAACAACCAGCAATGACAGAGTTAGATCACATCCGCCCTCACACACACATACACACACACACACACACACACACACACACACACACACACACACACACACACACACACACACATATACATACTGTACATACACACACACACACACACACACCACACACACACACACACTGAAAACCCCCTCCCCCTCCGCCACCGAATTCCACCATGACCAATGCAGGGGTCACACATGCAACATATAACAAGGGGTGAAGTACACAACCACAGCGTGTGTTCTACATTAGTGGCCTATGACTGTGAAGGGAGAGACTCAAGAGTAAAGAGGGATGGAGACACACAACTGCTGACACGTTAATTAAGTGAGTAGCATGGCAGGCCGCCCCACTTAGAGCACACCCACAAATCAACACTTCAAAGGCAAAAACTTCTGTCTTCATGCCTCTTGCAGGCTACAGTTTAAGTTGGCATTTGTGTAGTATGACAGACCCCCGCAGATTTAACACAACTGCCACTGTGAGTGCAGCCAGCCATCAGCTGGATGTGATTTCTGCTGTGAGAATTTATTGGTCAGAGAGTTCAGCCCAGGGACTCCGCTCATAGTCCAGGTAGTCATTAGTAATTTGTTTCGCATGCTGCTTGCATTCGACATGTTTTTGTTTCTTCCATATTTTTTCCCCAAAGATTAGGCCTATTCCTTGAGGCTGTGAGCAAGTTTTAATATGAGCAAATCTAAATGGCCTTGGTCCTTGTGGTATCAGAATAATCAATGAACTAAGAAAGAGAGAGAGAGAGAGAGAGAGAGAGAGAGAGAGAGAGAGAGAGAAAGAGAGAGAGAGAGAGAAAGAAAACTGGAAGTGGAAGTGGAATCAAAGATCATTCAGTTGAGAGATTGCCAGGAGATTAGGCAAAGATGAAGCAGAGGAAGCAGATGTTTACCTGTCGCCGGTCATGAAGGCCGATCCAGATGTCTGTTGGGATGCCAGGGATTCGGCTGTTCACCAGGTCATACACAAACACGTTCTCCTCCCAGCTGTTAGAAGGGTTTGTCAAACATTGGTAAACATCAGAAAATGAAACCTTCCTTTTCATGTCCACGGCATGGGGGATTTTTAGATTTTCCTTCACAGCACTTCAAGTAGGCTACTCTGGTTGAGCAACAGCACAAAATTTTTCAAATTATTCAAAGCTATTTTGATTACAGGGAAAGTCATTTCTTCACAAAAGCCAGAGCTTCATCTGCTCCTAATTGGCAAAGCTTTTCCCCAAATTATAGGCTATGTAATGCAATTCACCCAATAAAAGTGATGCAAAATTGCATGCAATTCCAAAACAGCTCATTTGCACTGAGGAGTGTGAATGTGTAATGTTTAAAAATCAGCCTCCAAACAGCATGCATGGCTATAGTATAAATATGTACTAACTCAACTCTCTAAAACTTGGCTATATGCTCACCAGTGTGAATGTGTAATGTTTAAAAATCAGCCTCCAAACAGCATGCATGGCTATAGTATAAATATGTACTAACTCAACTCTCTAAAACTTGGCTATTTGCTCACCTGTGTATAGAGGTGAGTTTGGCAGATCTGTGACCATTGGAGAACTCAGCA
>JAODXP020000015.1:5152611-5156980 GCA_027497455.2 Sardinella longiceps
AGCCGGTGGCGGTCCGCACCGCACACGGGTCTCAGCGTGTTAGAAGCGCCCATGGAATTGGGTGATGAGGATTTACACACTACCACCGAGCTAGCCACGCTAGCTGGCCTCCGTTACACTCACCCTCCAAATCCTCACTCCCATCCGGGTCATGGCACCAATGTAGCCGGTGGTGGTCCGCACCGCACACGGGTCTCGAACCCGCCACCCCGCAAGCTACACACTCCCGGCGTGGGAGTGGAACGCTCTAACCAACTGAGCCAAAAGCCCGAGCTTCTAACTCAGCGTGTCAGAAGCGCCCATGGAATTGGGTGATGAGGATTTACACACTACCACCGAGCTAGCCACGCTAGCTGGCCTCCGTTACACATGTCAGGCTTCTGATCATGACCTGCCTGCTCTTTCTTTTGGCCTAAATACCACAGACCCCCTTAAATACCATAGGCCTACATGATGTAAAGATTAAATCCACCCTATAGGCAGGGGAATGTAATGATAAATGTGAGCGACAACTGATATGTTTACAACTTATTAACACTAAGGTGACATTTACTTTCCTTAAACTGTTTTGTGCTGAATGGTTTTCCTCATAAGGTCTATAGTATATCTGATATATCCTCTTACAAACACAAGTCTGATATTAATAAAGCATCTATTTTTTTTTATTATTTATCTATCTATATCAAGGAATTTACGTTTACAATACATGATTACTGGTGTTAAAAATGAAAAAATTCAGTGAAATCAGTGAAATTGTGTCCGGTGTACAGAATGACATACAAGAGAGTTAGCAGTGGGTGGGGACGGGAGGGGGCACCAACAACGAGCCCTGTCTGACAATCACACAAATTCCTTTGGCACTGTTTGGCTTATTATTGATGACTGGCCTGATATGGCCTGACATATAGGAGATGGGAGATGATTGTGTCATCTCGCCCTTTCACGGCTCCGCTGGACCAAGCATCAATTAAACAGCTGCACACGTTGCTAACGAGGGGAGGGCACACCATTACCGACTCACGAAGCAATTAAGATTTCATCACGCACTGATCGACCACTGGCACAGGAAAGGAGGCCCATGTTTGCTCATGTACAAAGCCCAGTTAATTGATGTTGGTTGAAAAATGGCCAGCTCACTCACTGTAATTGAGCTCCATTTAAATTAGCAGTTCATTGTGTTCTGCTCTTTGTCTGTCCTCATTTTTCCACTCATTTAGCAATGTTATTGTCTTGAGCCCCATCAGCACAGGGCACAGAGCCATTTTGGTTGAGGGTAATTTGTGACACCGATTTAACTCACAATGTTTTCACTGCAGGACCTAATCTGTCAAAAGACCTGTGGGTGACTGCAAAGAAAAGAAATTAAACCTCTGAATCCTATTTGCGTATGGTTTTTATAATCCATTTTCACACTCCAGCAGCACTGATATAAATGAAATGATAAGTTTATTAGCCTGTTCTTGGCTGCCGTGTCTTAGTGTCCCTGGCATTAAAACAATGAAAGCCTCTTTCTCAGAAGACATCAGGTGTCATCTCCATGCTCTCAACCTCTCAACTCCTCCACTGTTTATTGTGCTGCTCTGTTGCTTGGCAACTTGATGTGTAAGTTATATAGAGGCCAAGGTTAGAAGGCTGGTTAAATCAGCCTCTTGTATAGTAATGAACACATAACATACAAACTTCAATATGATACACTTTTTTTGTAGGTTTTTTTTTTTTAGAAAAGCTTAATTAAAAATATAAAATACCATTGATGTATCATTGTAAAAGGGCACCATGTAACTAATAACTATCACATCATAATGTCAATGTAACCAATGTCAGCTCCATGCTGCCACCTTGTGAGAAAAACATGGGAATGCACCCTGCATTTGGGTGTGGCTTCAATAGTGAGATGCATTTCATAACCACCACATATATACGTCTACATGCGTGTGCACACACACACACACACACACACACACACACACACACACACTACCATATTATAATCACAGCAGTGTGACAAATGTCTCACATAGAGCAGTGGATTTTATAGGAGATCTTTAGCGGAAACTACCGGATGGGTCAAATGCAGAGAAAGAATTTCCTTCCTGAAGGACAAAATAAAGTACTCTTAAACTTAAACTGAGTGCAGTGTTTGTGCTTCGGGGAACCTCTGGGAATAAGATACCTCAAATTATGTTTGGAAGGCAGCTGTTGATGTGATGAGCTGGATTTATTAACAGCCCTGAAAGTAAACAGTTCTGCATGCCAGCACAGCAATGCATGCCAGTGGAAAACAAGAGAGTTATGGCACTCCTTTGTTGCCAAACCATGGATGTCTAAAAGGGTTTACAGGGACCCATTTACTAATTGACTTGCAAAACTGTAGCATAAGACACCCTTGGGATCTTGTCCCAATATGTCACTTCACGTTTTTCAGAAGGCTACTTTAAGTTTGATTTTGATGGAAGTCCTGTGTTGTAATGACGTAGCAATCTCCTTAAGCAGTGGATGCGGATACAGACGTCATCAATGTATATTGTATAAGTCAACAAAAGGCCTAGCCTATATATTGGATAACATAGTATTAGGCCACTTTGTATATTTATAGGACCAATTACTGATTATAAACACGCATAGAGCAGCCATGGAGGACTATAGGCCTATATCTTGACATAAAACTGGAGTAGATTCCCAAACATAAGCAGCACGGAGTAGCCTAGTAGCCTATGAATGACAGGATAGTAGTTTAACTGCACCTGTGTATAATCTGCAGTTTATTAACAAAGGTTAGGGCTACTATAATAAAGCACAATCAGATCTTGATATAAGAAAAAAAAAAGTAGACTGTGGAAAAGAATTACATTTTCATTTAGACTACAACTCTACCCCATGTAGCCACATATCTGTAGCTGAGGATATTTTGCAGAGTCAATGTATTGGCTTGGGTAATTTAGCCCACAGAGGCCACTTGCCAAAGGCCAATGTAGGGCCTAAAGTGTGATAGGCTAGTGAACAGCAGACACTGATGAACTGATGCAGCCAGACTGTATGACATAGTCAACAGTCGCTTTCGCCCAGGCTAAACATTTCCATCAACTAACACCAAATTTGCCAACATGTTTTAGGCCTAATGATAAAAAAACTATTCAAAGAGGATATCACATTCCATCTTGTTCATTTGTCACCTGCTGTTGTGTCTTTTCTATTCACTCCTACTCATCCTGCTGTCTCTAGGCAACCATACATCGAAAGCAATGTGTAGCGCCTGATCAGCAGGAGGAGCAAAACAAGAAAGGGACCACCGAGGGAGGAATATTTTGTGATGACATAACTCTTAATTAAGGGTTAGTCCTCTTGAATAATTTTCATACAATCAAAGAGACTCATTTAGTAGCCTATTGACACACAGACACAATCAGAGATAACCTAATAATTAGCCTATGGACTATGCTGTTACCTAGCTAACTACGCTGATTTTACAATGATAGCACAAAGCCTAAATCATATCTGTGAGATTAATTTGAATGTCAAAATAGCATTCGTTTGTTTTCTGCTTCTGAAATAGTCTAAAAGAAAAAAAAACGCGAGTGAAAGCTCGAGACGAGGTGATGGGAATTGTAGTTCAAATGATGCTGTCGTAACTGAGTGGCCGGTAGGTGGCATTAGCGAGGCTCCCAAAGCTAATGAAATACACGCTCGCTCTCTCAGGTCCACAGAAGGGAGTGCGAGGCCGACACCTGGTATTCCCATACATTGTTAGAGCTGTGTGTTGGATTGTTTTCCTAATTCATTCATGGACAAGAAGTAAGACAGACAAAAAAATAACTGTGAGGAGGACTTTTGCCCGTTGAGTGCGGGTCATGCTGTCCTCGCAAAGGTAATGAGCCGCAAAGCCCTCGGGTCTCGGCTTAGCAGCGCCCACAAACTGCAGCGAAACTGGAATGATTGGCAGCCCAGGTTAGTATATCGCCACTGGTGAGTCCGTCCAAAATAGGACGGGGATTCGACCGGCCTAGCCACAAATGCCTTACATAGCTGCTCGGTAATGTTGCTTAACGTTACCCCACGTGAGATTTAGGGGTAATTGCTATCTGGTTAAACGCTTTGCTAAATAATGGCCGCACAATGTGGAACCACATTGCTGGTTAATGAGTATCTTTTTATTTGCTATGAAACATTAGTCAACCTTAGCTAGTGTGGTAACAGGTAGCAATAACGTTGAATGTTGTGAGCTAACGTTAGCTAGTTGGCTAACGTTATGGCTGAATGTGTCCTGACCGTCTATGGTTATGATAAGTCAGGAACATTTGGCGCTGGGTTAGCTTGTCGTCGGCTAAGGTTAGCTCGTTGTCGCTAATACTGGCCAGCTGTGCGTTAGCTA
>JAODXP020000015.1:5157080-5174580 GCA_027497455.2 Sardinella longiceps
CAAGACACGCCCATTTCCAAAGCTCTATCATAAAAAATGTCTCTCTTTCTTTTTGCAGCGTCAACGACTGCCATGATGAGAAAGATGGGAGCAACAGCAGCATCCTCCAGCAGCCCAACAGCAACAGCGGCTCCATCCACAATAACGGCCACCACAGCCCCGGCCGAAGACGGTCCAGTACAGAGATCACGCGCTCCACCCTGAGCCTGGCCCGCCAGCTGTCCAGTGAGCTAAGACAAGTTCTTCTCATCTCGACTCGACTCACACCCACCTCAGGAAAATTACTCTGGCTTGATTGTCATGAGTGCTGCTAACTACAACTTGCTTACAACTTAGCACTTATGACAACCATGACCAGGATGAATGAGATTTTTCATATCATAGACACTGGCTTGGTTGTTCTATACTTTTAGTCTTTACTTTAGCATTTAAGATAAAAATCTACCTCCTTTTGAAGCAGCTTGAATCGGTATCAATAGCAATTATTTTGACACCTGTTGTTGTCTTGTTGTTTGTGGTTATTTAGCTATTTTGCTGCCTGTTTTATTCTATTGTAATGCATTATTTACGTTGTCTTGGCCTAACTGCATTTGAACTGATCTGATTCATCACTACCATTGACAGGTTTGGATGCTCGTAGACCCAGCTCTCCGTTAGTGGATGTAAAGCCCATTGAATTCTGGGCCATGGGCCCGAGAAAGGAGGTGGTACAGCCTCTGCGGAAGCCTCCGCCGCCTCCCGACGACTATTTTCGCCAGCTGGAGCCTCGCCTGTACTCCTCGGACTCTTGCGGCGACGATGTGGACTCGTTGACGGATGACGAGATTCTCTTGCGCTACCAGCTGGGCATGCTTCACTTCAGCACGCAGTACGATCTCATCAACGGACACTTGAGCGTGCGCGTCATCGAGGCCCGGGACTTGCCTCCGCCAGTCACGTGTGACGGGGCACGCCAGGACATGGCGCACTCTAACCCTTACGTGAAGATGAGCCTCCTGCCTGACCACAAAAACTCTAGGCAGACGGGCGTCAAGCGTAAAACTCAGAACCCTGTGTTCGAGGAACGCTTCACCTTTGAACTGCCCTTCCTGGAGGCTCAGAGACGCACCCTGTTGCTCTCTGTCGTCGACTTTGACAAGTTCTCGCGCCACTGTGTGATTGGGAAGGTGGCACTGCCTCTGTGTGAGGTGGACCTGGTTGGGGGGGCACTGGTGGAAAGCCTTGGTGCCCAGTTCTCAGGTACTTCACTCTAGTCTTTCATTCAGTTCATGTTCAATTCAACTCTATTCAATTCAATGATGCAGTTCGATAATTCAACTCACAGCTGAGTTGGAAGCCTGGGCTTTTCAGCCCAGTGGTTAGAACCTTCAACTCCCATGCCGTGGGTATGTTGTAGTTGATGGGGTGGCGGGTTCGAGACCCGAATGTGGTGAGAACGGACCCGGCTAAATATAATAATAGAGCTCTCTTTAAATGCTCAATAGAGAGCAAAGAGTTCAATAGCATTGAGTTGTGAGATGTGTGTGGTGAAGTTTGCTGTAGCACGTGTACCAAGGCCGGGGCAGCTGCCTCTCTCTCCCTGCCTCTTCCTTCTCAGTCTCTTAATATTCTTAGGATAAAAAAATATAATATTCTATATATGTGAAATGCAAGTAATACTTCTTGAGGGAAACAAAGTGATCCAGAATGTGCCTCACGTCGAGCTGATGTTTATAAAGCATTGCTTGAACAATATTGTGTGAGGCCTAAACTCTGCATCTGTTGTGACAAAAGCAGTTAAGGCTTTGGGGAAAAGAGGCATGTCCCAGATCAAATTTGTTGTGAAGTTGGAAACAGCTGTTCACCCATGGGTTTTCAAGGCCTCTAGCTTACTATATGGCCTCCTACCACTTGGTAGGGATTTAATGAGATTGTTAGATGAAATCAAACACCTGTCCTCTAAATCCATTCAATCGGCTCAAAAGCGGAGACGTTTTACTGTGTGTTGACCTTTATGTTCTTAATTGGGTGTTTTTGTCCATCGCTACTCGCAAGAGGATTGATTTAAATAGGATGAGGCAGCTCTGGTGAAGCCATTGGGTTCTACAGAGATCCAAATGGTTCGAGCCAATTTTACGCTACTTCCATATGGAGCATTTTGCACAGCAATACAGTTGTTTGTGAATTTCACACAATGATGCCTTTAGGCTTGTTCTATATAGCCAAGTGTAAACAACTACATCATGGTCTCCCACTGAGCCATGTATGCATGAAAACAGACCTTTTAAGATGGTGCTGCTGCCCACGTCTCTGCACCAGAGGAGCAAATTAGACCCAAGACAATTCAATATCAAGCCAAGTATTGATTATTTTTTTGAGACTTCAGAATCTATACCACAATATACAGTAATTTGATATGATTCAATATTATACGTTTTTACATTGTATGTATCCAATTAGGTTATACTTGTAGTAGTTGTGCTCAATGCACTGCAAATAGAACAGTTACTCAACCTATCAAGCAAACAGATGGCTAAATATACTCTTGCGGATGTTGTCTGTGTAATCGATGCATCAATATGAATTGATTAACATTTACAGCCCTACTCTGAACAGCTACTTCTTTGTGTAACTGTGTGAGAGAGTGTTCTTTGTCTCCTTGGGAGAAAGTGTGAGAGAGTGAGAGAGTGCTCTCCGGGTCCTTGGGAGAGAATCTGCACAGAGTGATAATGCTGCAAACCAATAATGAAAACTAACAGTGTAATGTCTCACCATTTAGCAGTCATGAGTCATACTGCCAGTCGAGAGCCGAGTCATAACGTCTCTTTTGTTGAAGTCGGTGCAGATTCGATTATTTATTGTGCCACATGAGGATGAAGCAGATGAATAGTCTTATCCTTATTCTCTCTCTCTCTCTCTCTTTCTCTCTCTGTCTCTCAAATTGCTCCCTCTCTATTTTCCCCAGAATGAAGTGGAGCTCGGGGAGCTTTTGCTGTCACTGAACTACCTGCCCAGTGCTGGACGCCTCAACGTCGACATCATTCGTGCCAAGCAGCTGCTTCAGACAGACATGTGCCAAGGCTCAGGTAATGTCTTACCATCCCAACACATCATGCCAAGGTGTTTATGGAGTGTTTCTCTTTGTTTTTCATCAATGGATTTATATTTTCTGTAGTTTGCCGCATTATTTTAAATCTTTAAGCTATACATTTTCTGCATACAGTATATGTTTTCTCTATGTGATTATAGAAGTTGCAGTATTTTAGATGTTTAATAAGAGCGAACATATGCAGAAAATATATATATAGTAAAGTAAAGATAAATAAATGTTTTATTTAAATATATTTTACCTTGGTGCCCCACCCAAATGTCTTGCATGCAAGAACCATAGGGCTTAGAACATTGGGTAATGGGATTCCATTGCGATGGAGTGGGCACTGCTGCCTCAGTGGTGTTCTATGTGCCTTGAGAGTGGAACATTTTGCACTCTTAAAGGATACCCATCCATCACCCATTACCCAATGTTATTACACAATTTCATCACCCATACTTTAGAGTGCTTGAGATGTTGAAAGTTGATGATTGCATGTTTCCAAAGTGGTTCAAAATGTTAGGCAATGTGACATTTTTATTTTCAAAGAGTGACATGAGATCAATGCCATGGATTTCACAACACTATGATTCAAACCAGAGACTACAAGTTTCTGACCAACCAAATCAGTCATTTTAAATGGCTATTTTCTTACACATTACTCCATGAATGCACTTACTAAACTACAACCGAATTCCAAAATAGTTGGGACACTTTACAAATTGTGAATAAAAACAGAATGCAGTGATGTGGAAGTTTCAAATTTCAATATTTTACTCAGAATAAGACATCGATCACATATCAAATGTTGAAACTGAGGAAATGTATCATTTTAAGGGGAAAATAAGTTGATTTTCAATTTCATGGCATCTACACATCCCAAAATAGTTGGGACAAGGCCACATTTACCACTGTGTGGCATCCACTCTTCCTTTTAAGACAGTCGGCAAACGTCTGGGGACTGTGGAGGAAGTTGTGGAGAGAATGTTTTCCCATTCTTGTCTAATACAGGCTTCTAGATGCTCAACTGTCTTAGGTCCTCTTTTTCATGTATTCCTATGTATGATGCACCAAAAGCTTTCTATGGGTGAAAGATCTGGACTGCAGACTTGATGGTGCCTTTCCAGATGCGTAAGCTGGCCATGCCACACACACTCATGCATCTCCATACCATCAGAGATGCAGCCTTCTGAAATGAGCGCTAACAATAAGCAATAACAACTTGGAGTTGTCCTTGTCCGGATGGTATGGCATCCCAGTTTTCTGAAAAGAACTTTGAATTTTGATTCATCTGACCACAGAACAGTTTTCCACTTTGTCACAGTCCATTTTAAATGAGCCTTGGCCCAGAGAAAACGCCTGTGCTTCTGGATCATGTTTAGGAATGGCTTCTTTTTTGACCTATAGAGTTTTAGCTGGCTATGGCGAATGACACAGTGGATTGTGTTCACTGACAATGTTTTCTGGAAGTAGTCCTAAGGCCAGTTTGTGATATCCATTACATTAGCATTCCTGTATGTGATGCAGTGCCGTCTAAGGACCCAATGATCATGGGCATCCAGTATGGTTTTCCAGCCTTGACCCTTATGCAGAGATTGTTCCAGATTCTCTGAATCTTTGGATGATGATATGCACTGTAGATGATTATACCTTCAAACTCTTTGCAATTTTTGTCTGAGAAACGCCTTTATAGTCTCGGACCACTACTTCTTGCTGCACCATTTGGGGAACTGGTGATCCTCTGCCCATCTTGACTTCTGAGAGTCAATGCCACTCTCGGAGGCTCTTTTCATACCAAATCATGTTGCCAATTGACCAAATAAGTTGCAATTGGGTCCTCAAGCTGTCCCACATATGAAAATTTTACTTTTCTGGCCTCTTATTGCTACTCGTCCCAACTATTTTGGGATGTGTAGCTCTCATAAAATCCAAAATGAGCCAATATTCGGCATAACATTTCAAAAAGTCTTATTTTCAACATTTGCCATGTTATCTATATTCTATTGTGAACAATATATAGGTTTGTGAGATTTGTAAATGATTGGATTCCATTTTTATTAACAATTTATAAAGTGTCCCAACTTTTTTGGAATCCGGTTGTATATGTTTGTGGTTCACATATTGATGCTTAATGAATATTGGAAAGTTATAATGTATTGTTTCGTTTGAATTTTGCCTATTTGTAATCTATGTCCACTGCCTCTACTGTAGATCCATTTGTTAAGGTGCAGTTGGTTACTGGCTTGAAGCTAGTGAAGACTAAGAAGACCTCGTGCATGAGGGGAACCATAGACCCCTTCTACAATGAGTCCTTCAGCTTCCGTGTCGCCCAAGAAGACCTCAATGAGGTCAGCCTAGTGTTCACAGGTGAGCGTGGCCAAGTCTTTTCTCCTGTTTGGGAAATAAACACCATCAATTGCTAATTGAACTGATGATAATTGCATGAAAGATTTTTATTTTTTTTTATTTTCTATTTTTGCCAAATTATCACAGAGATAGTAGCCTGATAGACCAGACCCACAACGGTACATCTAGACTCCTAGCTAATGAACTATCTTACTGCACAGTATTTTTCTTTAGCATTCTTTAACATTTTAGCATTCTTTAACATTTTATGTTACAGTCTGGCTTGTCAGGCTAGTTTTAATGTTGACTAACAAATTCAAGCTTTTAATGGATTAATATATGGCCAACATCCATCACCAACAAGGTCAACACATCTATTCCCAAACTTCTCCGGGCATGCCTGACTAATTTTTTGTTGCTCTGGTATCCAACTGAATTCCTTCAGACCTCGACTAACCGGTTACACAGTGGACCAGGGTCTCTGAGGACAGACTCAGAATTGGGCTGTCACGAAACTCCCATCAGTTCGACCCTCCCTCCCTCCCTCCCTCAGCCAACACATTGCCCTGTCATTAGTTAATTGGACCCCACAAGCGAGAGCCATATTTCCATAACAGCTTAAGCCGTTCTGAGGCGCCCTTGTGCAAAAGAATACGGAGACAGAGTCAGGGATGTTCCGAGGCGGAACCTTCACGGGGAGGGAGACACATTTCTGAGGTGCTCACAATTAGAGCAATCGCCGTGGCGACCCCGGGGCTGCCACTCGGGTGCTCATTAAGGCCTATTTAAATGCCAGCAGCATTTACTTGATTAGCGACGCTGCCAGTCAGGGCTGAACGGTGGACGAGATCAAAATGAGTTAGCCCGATGCGCCAGCACAGACTGGCATTTAGTGTGTTTGGGGTTTGGGGGTTGGGGGGGGGGGTGAGTAGAGTAGGGAGACACCACACCACCGCCACTCTTGCATGTCACCTGGACGAGCGTGACTCCACAGTAATTGCACAGGACCTTACGGCGACCTGAGTTTTTAACCTCACTTGACCTGACCTGAGGTAACCTCTCACCACATGCGTCTCAGCGGCCGACACAGATGCTGTGAGAACCTCTGCTCAGCAGGCCAGGCATGCAGCACTGGCAGCTTAAAAGCACTGGCAGACTGTCAGTCATGGAGCACTGGCCAGTCCCATGGTGTCCCTTGGTGTAAGAGAAGAAATATTATGAAGCATACAGTATGTGTGGATAGGCCTACTTGTTGTGATAATTCATTACTGATTGGACTGCTATTTAAGATGGATTACTAGCACTTTTGATATTTTAATAGTGGGGAGTAGACAAACCCATAGCCGAGCCCTATTGCTCAAGATCATAGAAAGTGCTGAGGAATAACACAAAGAATTTAGTGAAACATAGGCATAATAATAATAAACACCAGCCAATGGTCAATAATATCCACACGGCATAATGCATTATAATAGCATGCATGACATAATGAAAACAAAATTTCATAGCCAAGGACTTTTTTTAAGCACTCTAGCATAACCAGGTGTTGGGCAGTGGACATTAAAGGAAAAATTCAGAGTCATATACTTTCCAGCACTAATTACGCATCATTGGGGGTTCATTTGCTGGTAGCAAAATCGGGTGTTCTTTGACGAAGTTAGTTCAGTTTCAACCAAAAGTGCCTAAAACGGCAGTGAGAGGGGCAAGTCATTTTGCACGCCCAATCATGCGTAATTCGCCCTAGAAAGCACTTCATGCCGGATTCTTTCCTTTAATCTCCTGGTCAACTGATCATACCATAGACCTCTATAATTAACATGACCAAATCAGCTTAAATTGCTGGACAAGACTTTCATGTTCTCCTCATGGACTCTCCAGCCCAGCTTTCTCTTGCTCAGGAGTGCTCTGGCCTGGCCTGCCTGTGTGTGTGTGTGTGTGTGTGTGTGTGTGTGTGTGTGTGTGTGTGTGTGTGTGTGTGTGTGTGTGTTTAAATGCTGAAGGATCGTGCAGTTTCCAGGCCCTTTGCCCACCATCTTCCCTCTGAAGTCCCAAACTACAAAGAGCTTCCATCCCAGAGTGCAGTGCCCTCTCCTCCACCATGCTGGCCCCCTGTTGCTATATTAGTCTCTCTCTCTCTCTCTCTCTCTCTCTCTCTCTCTCTCTCTCTCTCTCTCTCTCTCTCTCTCTCTCTCTCTCTCTCTCTTTCTTTCTCAAACCACTCATTCACACACACTGAGACCCAAACACATGCACACTCACACACATATATTAGTCTCTGTCTGTCTATCTGTTTCTCTGTTTCTCATCTCTCTCTCTCTCTCTCTCTCTCTCTCTCTCTCTCTCTCTCTCTCTGTCTGTCTGTCTTTCTTTCTTTCTTTCTCTTTTGCCCCACTCATACCAGTGTCGGTGTCCCTGTAGTTTAATTATTGTCACTTCCCCTCTATTCTCACTCCATCCTCACCCGTCTGCAGTCTGTTTTTCCTGCCTGCCTTTTGTTCTTCCACTGTGTATCCATCATCCACTTTGCTGTCTCTCTCTCTCGCTTCAGTATCCTGACTGGTTAACTCTTTACAGGAGCCTGTGGCCCTGTGGGATCTGTTAGCTTCTGTGGTGAAAGCACCCAGAAGGCCCTTTATCTCTCTCTCTCTCTCTGTCTCTGTATCTCTCTCTCTCTCTCTCTCTCTCTCTCTCTCTCTGTCTCTGTATCTCTCTCTCTCTCTCTCTCTCTCTCTCTCTCTCTCTCTCTCTCTCTCTCTCTCTCTCTCTCTCTCTCTTTCCGTACATCTGTCTTTGCTCTGTTTCCATTCTACCTACAGTCAGTATTCTAACAGTAGCTGTGGAAGGTAATAGGTTTTATTAGTGCTATTTTTGGGTCGATCACGCCCATTCTGAACGAACCCAGACATCCTTTTTTTGCTGAACTGTACAACACACACATACACACACCCAGACTCACACACATACATACACACACACACACACACACACACACACACGAACACACACACACACACACACACACACACACACACACACACACACACACACACACACACATTCACACACTCTAAGACCCAAACACACATACACACTCACGCCACACATACTGACTCACACTCCACACACACTGACTCAAACACATGCACTCACACATACACACAAACACTTAGTCACCCCCCCCCCCCCCTCCAAACCTGCCTCTCATCACAACACCCTCTCAGATTGGGTCATGCCCCTCATTATTCCTGTCAAGGCAATTTCAGATCAGCCGCTACGATACTGTTGAGGATGTGAGCCGGTGCCGACAGGACATTATCGACAGCAATACTTCATCATCCAAAAAGTGGGGTGGGGGCGTCAGTCAGTCAGATGTTGTTATCATTCTAGGAAGTGAGGATGCTGGATCTATTCAGCTGGCACAACAAACAAACAAACAACAACAAAGAAAAAATACAGTCGAGTAGAGAGTAGATGGAAGAGATTGTTTGGTGTAGTTCCCATAATATCTGAGGACCAGTATTGGGAGTAACGAGTTACAAGAGTAACTAATTACTGTAATGCATTGCTTTTTGTAGTACTGTAACTAGTCATTCTCAACATTAACGAACTAATGAAGGTCATAGGCTACCGGGGGGGCCGAAGAGTAACTGAAATGTAATGCAACAGTAAGGTAACGCCTTACATTTTCAAAACACTAATATTGTAATGTAAGGGACTACTTTAAAATGTCAGTAACAAGTAATAAATAATGCATTACAGTTTTGCAGTAACTTGCCCAACACTGCTGAGGACTTTGTGCCTGTCATACTACAGTAAGACCTACTGTATTTATCACAATCCCAGTGAAGGTCTTCTGCATCCCTGCTTTGACTATCCACTGGATATCTATCCTCAGGGGTCCTTCACACCAAGAACGATAACTATGACGTTTACTGTAACGATATATCCATCCACACTGACGAAAGATAATGTAGGTCTGTAGGTTCATAGAAATTAATTCATGTCTAAAATTTCATGGTTTCCAAATGTCGCTCTGAAAGTTATCCCAAACAATGTGTGAACGCTGTCATTCTTATTAATTGAAGTGTTTTTGGTAACACTTTGCGGTAATGGTACATGAATTATCATGAATTCATGCATGAAATCATTCATGATAAATTCATGATTCATGCATTACTTCATCTCTGAAAGTCTAATGAGTTATCAGGAATTAACATGAATTCATTGTTTGTCATTAATGACCTCCTGCTGAAATAGCACATGATCTTAAGTATTAGTTACTCTGGGTACATCATCATGAGTCATGATTAATTAGCATGAGTCATGATTATTAGCATGATCATGATGAATTCATCATGTTTGTGCCCCCTCAACTAAAGTGTTGACATGGTTAAATTGGTAAAATTTAGTTGACGTATGGCGTATGACTAGGCCAAAGTAGGCTAAATAAGTACTTTTATTATATCAAATTCTTTTGAACAAAAACATCATGATCATGTGTAATTAGTCATGACTCATGATGATGTACCCAGAGTAATTAATGCTTAAGATCATCTGCTATTTCAGCAGGAGGTCATTAATGATAAACAATGATATCATGCTAATACCTGATGAGTCATTAGATATTCAGAGATGAAGTAATGCATGAATCATGAATGAAATCATGCATGAATTCATGATAATTCATGTACCCTTACTGCAAAGTGTTACCGTGTTTTTATATATAAACATATTGTAGCGGTCGCTACTGAGTAAGACAGACTCACTTTTTACTTGAGTGAAGTTTAATATCGGCTGTTGTCGGCCACAGCCACGCCAACACAGAACTCTCTAAAGCACGACTGTCTCCAGTTTATTCCCCAGCTCAGAGAGCGTCAAACACCCCAAAACACACCTATAGCACCCCCAAAACCACACCCACCTATCCCACAAAAGGCGGTGCTCCCCAACACTGGCCCAGTAACAAGGCTCTTTTACATCAACATCCAGCATCCCTGAACATGGCACGCTACACTACCCCCCTCTTAGTAAAGTCCTCGACCCCGAGGATAAAGTCTCTGAACCTCAGTGGTGTACACCTCGAACACGCTACAATATATTAAATTAAACTAACTATAATATAGTTATAATATAGTTCTAGTTATCGTTCTTGGTTTAGAACAGCCCTGCAAGTCATTTAGTCGTAAACTGTGTCTCAGGGCAGATCTGTGCTAATGTGTGAACTAGGGGAGATTAAACATTGATGAGCCACTGCTGGGCAAAGAAGGGAAGTGTACCCAGGCGGAAGACAGCAGCACAGCCAACCGGATGATATCAGGGGTTTGGTGAACTGTAGGTGGTTATAGCTGAGGTCACCCCTAAATCCAATTGAGAATTGTGTTGCGCAAACATTCTATTCTCATTTTGAAGCCAAGCATCAATTATGGAGAAACTACGTCCTGCAGTGCAAACACTATTTCAGTTTACTGTATCCTTTTACAGAACACTGCAGATATGTTATTTTTACACCAGAATTCTTGAACCTGAACCTTTTTTTTTGTTTGTTTGTTTTATCTGAACCTTTTTTTTTTTCATTTGTGAGGACTTCTAATATATTTGGTGTATTTAACCATTAGTGTTAATTCAGAGAAACAATTATGGTAAGAAAAGAATATAAACAAAATTCCAGAGATTCCATGGAAGACTGACTGTGTTTGCTTATTGATCTGTATTGAATTCATTGTTTACCAAAGGTTTAAATGACACAATACAGTTATTTAAACCTTTTTAGTACGTAAATGTCAGTGTTATTCTGTCGGCTGCACAGTATTGTCAAATTATAGTTACCTGGATCTTTCTGTATAGAAAATACCCAATAAAACACTACTTCTGCATTGTGCAACACATGAAGGTACATGCATGTACCACTATTGCACACACCATAGCGGTGATTGGAGCTGCTGGATGAGACTATTAACCACCTCCCTCTCCGATTCCCTTTTCCCTCCCTTCCTTCCACCTCCTGTGGGAGGCCCAAGGTGAAACAGTCGTCAGTGCGTCACAGAGGGATAAACCTCTGGGTTTGAGTGCCCTGGTTGCCAGGCAACGGCATGATGGCAGCAGCGGTGCCAGAGTTGTGAGGTCACCAGCTAGGGGTGAGGCTGGAGGCTTTGGTGGATTTGAGAAAGATGGGAGTGGGAGTGTGTGTGTGTGTGTGTGTGTGTGAGTGTGTGTGTGTGTGTGTCTCTTCAATCTGTAGATTTTCCCCATAACTGGTCTGACAGACAGACAGCGCATAGAGGAGTATTGGGTTTGTTGGGTGAAAGGTGTCTCGAAGGTTAGCAAATCCCCAACCTTATTTACAGGCATCCTGATGAAATTAACAAGGCCTTGATCAACTGACCTTCATCCATTAGCTAAATTGGATTGGGACACAACAGCAGGGAGACAAAAATAGACAACATTTGTTGGATCTCTTTTACAGATTTATCCCCCCCCCCCCCCCTCTCTCTCTCTCTCTCTCTCTCACTCTCTCTCTCTCTCTCTCTGTCTCTCTCTCTCTCACTCTAATTGTCCCTATCTCTCCGTGTATTTTAAAAGGTCTTGAGCCATTATGGGAATTTGTGTTGCACTGAGACAGAAGTGGTCATGGATGACTTGGCGTAAGACACTTGTCGTGTTTTGTGGAGATTCATGGTGATTTGCTGTCTGGATTGGTCTCAGGTTAATCTCTCCACACCTGTTCCCGCCGCCTAGCCCCTTTATGTTTATAATATTTCAGCTGTATTACATGCTGCTGCCACCTTCACCCATATTAATATAGTGCCTGTTTACTGGCATTATTTCTGTATAAAACATATATCTAGATATATATCTCAATATCCTTTATATATATCGCATTGTCATTGAGGAGGGAATCAAGGCCCTCCAGAATGATTAAATATGTACTACTTTGATGAGTCCGGATCTAATCACTCATTGTCTTTAGCTCATTCTACTACTAATGACCAGTGCAATGCAGTGCCCATTTATTTTGTGCATGGGGATGGGTCGCCATGGTTTCCACATTGTACTTCCTGGTTTCACTCTGACCCGAGTTGGACTTACTATCCTTCCATATTTCTCCTATCCAATAAAAGCCTCCTCCTAAAAAGTTGTGCATATAGGACATGCCATCTAGCTGTTTTTCACTGTAGACTGTTCCAGATGTGCTGTATATAGGTCAGATGGTCCAATCAAATCTCAGAATGCAGCTGATCAGTCTGTAATGACTACATTTTTGAAATATTTAATTTTTAAATCTATTTTTAACGGCTGGTCTTGTCCTAAAATAGCCTAACCTAATAGCTCTTCTGCCTAGAGGCCTCTAGAGGTTGGTGCTGAAACATGATCTCATTGTCAGTCTAGCTCTAATTTCCTACTTCCGCAGATCGTTGCAGTGAGGTCATGGCTTCCAGTTGGGGGCTGTTGGATTCTAGTTAGGCCGACACCACCATCACAGAGAATTTTGGTATACTTGTCTGACATACAGTAGGGCAGTGGTTCTCAAACTTCTTCTGCCATTCCCCACTTTGGAAGGCAGAGAATTTTCGCGCCCCACCTGGAAAGCTCAATTTGTGCACAATACATGCATCTCTGTGAGGAGGAATACTTTGTGAGTTTTGTTAATGTTAGAATTTTCATGTTACTAATTCAAAGCCCAATTTCTCTCGAACCCCTCATTACAGCAACTAGCAAATAACACCATTGGAGAGCTCAATAAACTGTCATATGCTCATATTTGACAAGCTCTGTGAATTCAGGGGCCATGGTGCGACCGTTGGTAGATTGCAAAGAGATGTCTTGCGCCCCACCTGTCATGTTTCTGCGCCCCACAGTTTGAGAAACACTGCAGTAGGGGGAGTCGGTTTGATTGTTTCTGCCTGAAAAGTTGAACTTCCTCAACTTTGCGTAAGAGGCAATGGAACTGACGGAATGAATAGACCCACAATGCATTTCAACAGAGCTCCATGCTATGTCAGTCAGATCTGTCAACAGATGAGTACAGTGTGAAACAGTTACAGGTGTGTCAGTGTGTAACATCAGGAATTAATGCATTCTTAATCTATCTCTCTCTCTTTCTCTCTCTCTCTCTCTCTCTCTCTCTCTCTCTCTCTCTCTCTCTCCTCTCTCTTCTCCTGTTGCTCTTCGTTCCTCCCATCCAGTCTATGGCCACAACATGAAGAGCAGCAATGACTTTGTGGGCCGCATCGTTATCGGGCAGTTCTCCACAGGCCCTCCTGAAACCTCACACTGGCGCCGCCTACTTGAGTCCCAGCGCACCCCCGTGGAACAGTGGCACAGCCTTCGCTCGCGTGCCGAGTGCGACCGCGTCTCGCCCGCCTCGCTCGAGGTCACATGATCCCAGGATTGGTGGATTATAGAAATAAAAGTGTGAAGGTGCAAACTAATGTCATGTTGAGATAAAGTCATTGGGCCTCATTCACCAATATATCTTGTTAAGAGTTTTCTTAAATTTGTTCTTAAGGTCCCTTTTAAAAAAAACCTTTTAAAGGTCAATACAAATCTGCGTGAGTGGGTTTTAAGAACAAATTTCTTTGTAAGAGTGGTTGGTGAATGAGGTCCATTGATCTTAAAAGCCTAATTAAATGCCTGAGTGTGTGCGATTTGAGGATACTGGCGTTTACACCCAGCAGCCCAGTTAGGTAAAATGGTTAGTAATTCCCAGCTTGTGAAGAGATAGATGTTTTTAAAAATAATTGATTATTATTTGTCTCTTTAAAATGCTGGAATTGCTATGCGTCACCCTGATGAGCTGCTGTTGTAGGCTTCCATGTACTCAAGCTATACGATCGGATATACGATCTGTGAGAAAATTATAGTGTGGCTTTGAATGTTTCCTCTTGCATGACACATTAGCCCCGTTTACATGGACACTTCTAATCTGATTGTATAACCCAACATTCCTTTTCAGATTGCATTTATGAATGCATCTCCTTGGATACTGTTCTATAGAATGCACATGGAATCTTTCTAATCAGATTAGAAGTGTCCATGTAAACTCGCCTAGTGTCATATACTGCCAGTCCACATTTTCCTTTTATCACATTGATATGAACAGACATGCACATTTCACACGTATAACCGCTTAATAATTATTTTTATTTTTTTAAAAGGTAGGTTAAGGACAGCAATGCAAATGTTTATTACTGTAGGTACAAAACACAGATGTGTTTTTGTGCAGTAGTTTATTATTCTTACCGGTATTCCTTCTCATTTAATTCACACCAAAGGTTATTTGTCTTTGTCTGGACCTGAACTGTTAACACTGCTTTCTGTTCTGTTCCTCTTAGTTTTGTGTTCAAATGTGGGTGGACTTTGTGTGTATACATGTGTGTGCCTATGTGTGTGTGTGTGTGTGTGTGTGTGTGTGTGTGTGTGTGTGTGTGTGTGTGTATGTTGTGTTGTGTGTGTATCGTATTTTGTGGGATCCTCCTTGAAATGTTAGCACTTTGGAATGGCTTGACCACCATGTATTTAATGGGGGAAAAAAAGATGTGAATCCTTTGGATTAGGTTACCTTTTAAATTCAGGAGTTGACATTGCACGTATAGTATTTGGACCTAGCCAGGCCTACTGACTAGCAAAAATACTGAAAAGCAATCACCCCAACTCCCCTCACCCCCTCTTGAGTCTATTGTCACAGGAATATAGTTATCAATTCAGCTCGCACTCAGTGTAGTCTGCTTGTGTTCTTCGAATGATTCAAAGCTGCAGTTTCTTGTTCAGTTTCTCCTGCTCTCAACTGGATTTATGTCCATTTGTGGGAGGGGAAAGAGTCTGTAGTGTTTTTATGGGAGCACTGTCAGTTGTGTGTCAGTGTTCTTCAGTGACTTCAAAAGCATCATGGTCTGTGTTTACCCGTAAGGCTTTTCTCCCATTGTGACCTGTGTGACCATGTGACTTGTATGTGCCTATAGTTGTGAATTGTCTCTGATGCAGGATCAATTATATGATTCTGACAAAACTTTAATATTAGTTTAGGTCACTAAATGCTAGTGAAACTAAATATGTAACACAGTGAGAGAAGACAAAATGGAAATTAAACTGTGCCAGTGAAGATATTTATTTATTTATTTAGATAGTACATATGCATATAGATCTACTTATAGACTTGCTTACCACTTACCTCTACAAATATAAAGAATATATAGAGTTTTATTGTGTGCAATGGATATAAATTGAACAAATGAATGTTGTTTCTGTTAGATCTTGTAAAGACATGTACTTCATGGAAAACGTAAATGAAAAAAAAAAAAAGACAAGAGAGAAGCCAATGAAACTTCCTCGCTGACTATCTACTTGAGGACATAATAGGCTGAATACTAATGTCTCCACTCAGCTCTAAGCTTTTACCCCTTAAAGACTGGATTGGCATGAACTCATGACTGATTCATGACTAATTCATGACTAGTTCATGATTGCTTCATGGTTGGCTGTTTCATGCCAGGTACGTCTTTGAGGGTTGAGGGCCAAGGGGTTAGGGAGAACATTAGGCTTCACCTATAGACTGTATAAATAGGGGAATGTTCACTACAGCAAGTATAGCATGGCAGCATGGCGCTGGAACACTGTAGAACCGAAAACACAATGGGAGACGATTCCATCCGAAATGTTCTGGAAGAATAAATTTGTCTCACTATCCATGAAATGCTGCTGTGCTCTTCAATATAGTTTTACTACACACGTACGTGCACACTTTTAATTCATTAGCCTTTAGGGCTACAGCTACACTCTTGCATATTTAAACTACAACTCCCATCAACCCCTTGTCTTAAGAATCAGCAGTATCCCTTTAAACCTGTACCAATAGTGTAACCCTTCCATGTCACCACGTTTCTGCTCCAGGGGAGCATAATGGACTTTTTATTTTTATATACCTTAAGGCCATATCAGGTGTGTTGAAGTGGTCCTTGTCAATGCGCTTATATATTTGTCTCTCTGTTTGTATGTTTACTGTATGTGTCCATGTATGCACATGTGTGGATATGTTTGAAATGGTTTTTAAATGCAGAAATTACATTTATGGTGGTTGTCCTGATTTGATTTACTTCAGAGCAATCTTTATTAAAAGATGTATTATTAACAGATTCAAGTGTGTGATTCATTTCATAAAAGTGAATCTAATTGTATTCCATACCATTTTACACTGGAAAAAACATCAAATTCTACAAATTCCTTTCAGTATAGCCAGTGATTTGGTGTACTGTTTCATTTACTCTCAACAGTGTGTGTACCAACCGGTATTTCTGGGACAAAGACGATGAATGTCAATTGTGTCAATAACGCATGGGTCCAAAATTATTATGCTCACTGTTTCTTAATTCAGTTTCCGTTCTTAATTAATAAATCTAACACTCCTGTCCAGCACACTATGACATGAGCCATCTGCGGTTAGCATGACCCCCCCCCCCCCACACACACACACACACACACCCGCCACAGTCTCTCCACACCCACCAGTCAACATGTTTCCAAGGCCAAGCTGTGCCATTTTCAAAAAGGACACATTAATTAATTGCAAACTTTTGGAACCAGAGGAACCCGGCAAACCAATCGCTGTCTCTCTCCAGCAGTGCTTGTTGGTGGACAAAAAAAATGTTCCTGCGCCTCCCTCCCCTGCGCTTCTCCAAGGCAGCCCTGGTAATAGTCACTTAATTGCTTTCTTCAGTGACACAGGAACAGCTTAACATCACTGCAGGGGGCATCACGTCCAGGTCAGATGGAGCCATGGTACAAAGACTTGCTTGTTGGCTTGCGTGTGTGTGTGCATGTGTGTGTGTGTGCGTGTGTGTGTGTGTGCGTGTGTGTGTGTGTACCTGTAGGTCTCTCTCTCTCGCTGTCTTCGTGTGATCTTCTGTGTTTACTTTGGTCATTTTTGTTTAGGTCTGTGTGTGTGTGTGTGTGTGTGTGTCTGTGTTTGAACTTATGTGTGTGTGTAAACATACTGTACGTTTGTGTGTGTGATTGCATTCCGTGGGTTTGTGTGTATTTGACCTGCCCGACTATGACAGAGTGAGCGAGTGAGTGACTCGCCGAGTGCAC
>JAODXP020000015.1:5176984-5184484 GCA_027497455.2 Sardinella longiceps
TATATTAAATTAAACTTTATATTTAAACTAACTATAATATAGTTATAATATAGTTCTAGTTATCGTTCTTGGTTTAGAACAGCCCTAGCAAGTCATTTAGTCGTAAACTGTGTCTCAGGGCAGATCTGTGCTAATGTGTGAACTAGGGGAGATTAAACATTGATGAGCCACTGCTGGGCAAAGAAGGGAAGTGTACCCAGGCGGAAGACAGCAGCACAGCCAACCGGATGATATCAGGGGTTTGGTGAACTGTAGGTGGTTATAGCTGAGGTCACCCCTAAATCCAATTGAGAATTGTGTTGCGCAAACATTCTATTCTCATTTTGAAGCCAAGCATCAATTATGGAGAAACTACGTCCTGCAGTGCAAACACTATTTCAGTTTACTGTATCCTTTTACAGAACACTGCAGATATGTTATTTTTACACCAGAATTCTTGAACCTGAACCTTTTTTTTTTGTTTGTTTTATCTGAACCTTTTTTTTTTCATTTGTGAGGACTTCTAATATATTTGGTGTATTTAACCATTAGTGTTAATTCAGAGAAGCAATTATGGTAGAAAAGAATATAAACAAAATTCCAGAGATTCCATGGAAGACTGACTGTGTTTGTTTATTGATCTGTATTGAATTCATTGTTTACCAAAGGGTTAAATGACACAATACAGTTATTTAAACCTTTTTAGTACGTAAATGTCAGTGTTATTCTGTCGGCTGCACAGTATTGTCAAATTATAGTTACCTGGATCTTTCTGTATAGAAAATACCCAATAAAACACTACTTCTGCATTGTGCAACACATGAAGGTACATGCATGTACCACTATTGCACACACCATAGCGGTGATTGGAGCTGCTGGATGAGACTATTAACCACCTCCCTCTCCGATTCCCTTTTCCCTCCCTTCCTTCCACCTCCTGTGGGAGGCCCAAGGTGAAACAGTCGTCAGTGCGTCACAGAGGGATAAACCTCTGGGTTTGAGTGCCCTGGTTGCCAGGCAACGGCATGATGGCAGCAGCGGTGCCAGAGTTGTGAGGTCACCAGCTAGGGGTGAGGCTGGAGGCTTTGGTGGATTTGAGAAAGATGGGAGTGGGAGTGTGTGTGTGTGTGTGTGTGTGTGTGTGTGTGTGTGTGTGTGTGTGTGTGTGTGTAAGACACTTACGGGTGTCTCAAGCAGTCTCTTCAATCTGTAGATTTTCCCCATAACTGGTCTGACAGACAGCGCATAGAGGAGTATTGGGTTTGTTGGGTGAAAGGTGTCTCGAAGGTTAGCAAATCCCCAACCTTATTTACAGGCATCCTGATGAAATTAACAAGGCCTTGATCAACTGACCTTCATCCATTAGCTAAATTGGATTGGGACACAACAGCAGGGAGACAAAAATAGACAACATTTGTTGGATCTCTTTTACAGATTTATCCCCCCCCCCCCTCTCTCTCTCTCTCTCTCTCTCTCTCTCTCTCTCTCTCTCTGTCTCTCTCTCTCTCTCACTCTAATTGTCCCTATCTCTCCGTGTATTTTAAAAGGTCTTGATCCATTATGGGAATTTGTGTTGCACTGAGACAGAAGTGGTCATGGATGACTTGGCGTAAGACACTTGTCGTGTTTTGTGGAGATTCATGGTGATTTGCTGTCTGGATTGGTCTCAGGTTAATCTCTCCACACCTGTTCCCGCCGCCTAGCCCCTTTATGTTTATAATATTTCAGCTGTATTACATGCTGCTGCCACCTTCACCCATATTAATATAGTGCCTGTTTACTGGCATTATTTCTGTATAAAACATATATCTAGATATATATCTCAATATCCTTTATATATATCGCATTGTCATTGAGGAGGGAATCAAGGCCCTCCAGAATGATTAAATATGTACTACTTTGATGAGTCTGGATCTAATCACTCATTGTCTTTAGCTCATTCTACTACTAATGACCAGTGCAATGCAGTGCCCATTTATTTTGTGCATTGGGATGGGTCACCATGGTTTCCACATTGTACTTCCTGGTTTCACTCTGACCCGAGTTGGACTTACTATCCTTCCATATTTCTCCTATCCAATAAAAGCCTCCTCCTAAAAAGTTGTGCATATAGGACATGCCATCTAGCTGTTTTTCACTGTAGACTGTTCCAGATGTGCTGTATATAGGTCAGATGGTCCAATCAAATCTCAGAATGCAGCTGATCAGTCTGTAATGACTACATTTTTGAAATATTTAATTTTTAAATCTATTTTTAACGGCTGGTCTTGTCCTAAAATAGCCTAACCTAATAGCTCTTCTGCCTAGAGGCCTCTAGAGGTTGGTGCTGAAACATGATCTCATTGTCAGTCTAGCTCTAATTTCCTACTTCCGCAGATCGTTGCAGTGAGGTCATGGCTTCCAGTTGGGGGCTGTTGGATTCTAGTTAGGCCGACACCACCATCACAGAGAATTTTGGTATACTTGTCTGACATACAGTAGGGCAGTGGTTCTCAAACTTCTTCTGCCATTCCCCACTTTGGAAGGCAGAGAATTTTCGCGCCCCACCTGGAAAGCTCAATTTGTGCACAATACATGCATCTCTGTGAGGAGGAATACTTTGTGAGTTTTGTTAATGTTAGAATTTTCATGTTACTAATTCAAAGCCCAATTTCTCTCGAACCCCTCATTACAGCAACTAGCAAATAACACCATTGGAGAGCTCAATAAACTGTCATATGCTCATATTTGACAAGCTCTGTGAATTCAGGGGCCATGGTGCGACCGTTGGTAGATTGCAAAGAGATGTCTTGCGCCCCACCTGTCATGTTTCTGCGCCCCACAGTTTGAGAAACACTGCAGTAGGGGGAGTCGGTTTGATTGTTTCTGCCTGAAAAGTTGAACTTCCTCAACTTTGCGTAAGAGGCAATGGAACTGACGGAATGAATAGACCCACAATGCATTTCAACAGAGCTCCATGCTATGTCAGTCAGATCTGTCAACAGATGAGTACAGTGTGAAACAGTTACAGGTGTGTCAGTGTGTAACATCAGGAATTAATGCATTCTTAATCTATCTCTCTCTCTCTCTCTCTCTCTCTCTCTCTCTCTCTCTCTCTCTCTTCTCTCTCTCTCTCTCCTCTCTCTTCTCCTGTTGCTCTCCATTCCTCCCATCCAGTCTATGGCCACAACATGAAGAGCAGCAATGACTTTGTGGGCCGCATCGTTATCGGGCAGTTCTCCACAGGCCCTCCTGAAACCTCACACTGGCGCCGCCTACTTGAGTCCCAGCGCACCCCCGTGGAACAGTGGCACAGCCTTCGCTCGCGTGCCGAGTGCGACCGCGTCTCGCCCGCCTCGCTCGAGGTCACATGATCCCAGGATTGGTGGATTATAGAAATAAAAGTGTGAAGGTGCAAACTAATGTCATGTTGAGATAAAGTCATTGGGCCTCATTCACCAATATATCTTGTTAAGAGTTTTCTTAAATTTGTTCTTAAGGTCCCTTTTAAAAAAAACCTTTTAAAGGTCAATACAAATCTGCGTGAGTGGGTTTTAAGAACAAATTTCTTTGTAAGAGTGGTTGGTGAATGAGGTCCATTGATCTTAAATGCCTAATTAAATGCCTGAGTGTGTGCGATTTGAGGATACTGGCGTTTACACCCAGCAGCCCAGTTAGGTAAGATGGTTAGTAATTCCCAGCTTGTGAAGAGATAGATGTTTTTAAAAATAATTGATTATTATTTGTCTCTTTAAAATGCTGGAATTGCTATGCGTCACCCTGATGAGCTGCTGTTGTAGGCTTCCATGTACTCAAGCTATACGATCGGATATACGATCTGTGAGAAAATTATAGTGTGGCTTTGAATGTTTCCTCTTGCATGACACATTAGCCCCGTTTACATGGACACTTCTAATCTGATTGTTTAACCCAACATTCCTTTTCAGATGGCATTTATGAATGCATCTCCTTGGATACTGTTCTATAGAATGCACATGGAATCTTTCTAATCAGATTAGAAGTGTCCATGTAAACTCGCCTAGTGTCATATACTGCCAGTCCACATTTTCCTTTTATCACATTGATATGAACAGACATGCACATTTCACACGTATAACCGCTTAATAATTATTTTTATTTTTTTAAAAGGTAGGTTAAGGACAGCAATGCAAATGTTTATTACTGTAGGTACAAAACACAGATGTGTTTTTGTGCAGTAGTTTATTATTCTTACCGGTATTCCTTCTCATTTAATTCACACCAAAGGTTATTTGTCTTTGTCTGGACCTGAACTGTTAACACTGCTTTCTGTTCTGTTCCTCTTAGTTTTGTGTTCAAATGTGGGTGGACTTTGTGTGTATACATGTGTGTGCCTGTGTGTATGTGTGTGTGTGTGTGTGTGTGTGTGTGTGTGTGTGTGTGTGTGTGTGTGTGTGTGCGTGTGTGTGTGTGTGTGTATGTTGTGTTGTGTGTGTATCGTATTTTGTGGGATCCTCCTTGAAATGTTAGCACTTTGGAATGGCTTGACCACCATGTATTTAATGGGGGAAAAAAAGATGTGAATCCTTTGGATTAGGTTACCTTTTAAATTCAGGAGTTGACCATTGCACGTATAGTATTTGGACCTAGCCAGGCCTACTGGCTAGCAAAAATACTGGAAAGCAATCACCCCAACTCCCCTCACCCCCCTCTTGAGTCTATTGTCACAGGAATATAGTTATCAATTCAGCTCGCACTCAGTGTAGTCTGCTTGTGTTCTTCGACTGATTCAAAGCTGCAGTTTCTTGTTCAGTTTCTCCTGCTCTCAACTGGATTTATGTCCATTTGTGGGAGGGGAAAGAGTCTGTAGTGTTTTTATGGGAGCACTGTCAGTTGTGTGTCAGTGTTCTTCAGTGACTTCAAAAGCATCATGGTCTGTGTTTACCCGTAAGGCTTTTCTCCCATTGTGACCTGTGTGACCATGTGACTTGTATGTGCCTATAGTTGTGAATTGTCTCTGATGCAGGATCAATTATATGATTCTGACAAAACTTTAATATTAGTTTAGGTCACTAAATGCTAGTGAAACTAAATATGTAACACAGTGAGAGAAGACAAAATGGAAATTAAACTGTGCCAGTGAAGATATTTATTTATTTATTTAGATAGTACATATGCATATAGATATACTTATAGACTTGCTTACCACTTACCTCTACAAATATAAAGAATATATAGAGTTTTATTGTGTGCAATGGATATAAATTGAACAAATGAATGTTGTTTCTGTTAGATCTTGTAAAGACATGTACTTCATGGAAAACGTAAATGATAAAAAAAAAAAGACAAGAGAGAAGCCAATGAAACTTCCTCGCTGACTATCTACTTGAGGACATAATAGGCTGAATACTAATGTCTCCACTCAGCTCTAAGCTTTTACCCCTTAAAGACTGGATTGGCATGAACTCATGACTGATTCATGACTAATTCATGACTAGTTCATGATTACTTCATGGTTGGCTGTTTCATGCCAGGTACGTCTTTGAGGGTTGAGGGCCAAGGGGTTAGGGAGAACATTAGGCTTCACCTATAGACTGTATAAATAGGGGAATGTTCACTACAGCAAGTATAGCATGGCAGCATGGCGCTGGAACACTGTAGAACCGAAAACACAATGGGAGACGATTCCATCCGAAATGTTCTGGAAGAATAAATTTGTCTCACTATCCATGAAATGCTGCTGTGCTCTTCAATATAGTTTTACTACACACGTACGTGCACACTTTTAATTCATTAGCCTTTAGGGCTACAGCTACACTCTTGCATATTTAAACTACAACTCCCATCAACCCCTTGTCTTAAGAATCAGCAGTATCCCTTTAAACCTGTACCAATAGTGTAACCCTTCCATGTCACCACGTTTCTGCTCCAGGGGAGCATAATGGACTTTTTATTTTTATATACCTTAAGGCCATATCAGGTGTGTTGAAGTGGTCCTTGTCAATGCGCTTATATATTTGTCTCTCTGTTTGTATGTTTACTGTATGTGTCCATGTATGCACATGTGTGGATATGTTTGAAATGGTTTTTAAATGCAGAAATTACATTTATGGTGGTTGTCCTGATTTGATTTACTTCAGAGCAATCTTTATTAAAAGATGTATTATTAACAGATTCAAGTGTGTGATTCATTTCATAAAAGTGAATCTAATTGTATTCCATACCATTTTACACTGGAAAAAACATCAAATTCTACAAATTCCTTTCAGTATAGCCGGTGATTTGGTGTACTGTTTCATTTACTCTCAACAGTGTGTGTACCAACCGGTATTTCTGGGACAAAGACGATGAATGTCAACTGTGTCAATAACGCATGGGTCCAAAATTATTATGCTTACTGTTTCTTAATTCAGTTTCCGTTCTTAATTAATAAATCTAACACTCCTGTCCAGCACACTATGACATGAGCCATCTGCGGTTAGCATGACCCCCCTCCCCACACACACACAAACACACACACACACACACACACACACGCACACACACACACGCCACAGTCTCCCCACACCCACCAGTCAACATGTTTCCAAGGCCAAGCTGTGCCATTTTCAAAAAGGACACATTAATTAATTGCAAACTTTTGGAGCCAGAGGAACCCGGCAAACCAATCGCTGTCTCTCTCCAGCAGTGCTTGTTGGTGGACAAAAAAAATGTTCCTAAGCCTCCCTCCCCTGCGCTTCTCCAAGGCAGCCCTGGTAATAGTCACTTAATTGCTTTCTTCAGTGACACAGGAACAGCTTAACATCACTGCAGGGGGCATCACGTCCAGGTCAGATGGAGCCATGGTACAAAGACTTGCTTGTTGGCTTGCGTGTGTGTGTGCATGTGTGTGTGTGTGCGTGTGTGTGTGTGTGCGTGTGTGTGTGTGTACCTGTAGGTCTCTCTCTCTCGCTGTCTTCGTGTGATCTTCTGTGTTTACTTTGGTCATTTTTGTTTAGGTCTGTGTGTGTGTGTGTGTGTGTGTGTCTGTGTTTGAACTTATGTGTGTGTGTAAACATACTGTACGTTTGTGTGTGTGATTGCATTCCGTGGGTTTGTGTGTATTTGACCTGCCCGACTATGACAGAGTGAGCGAGTGAGTGACTCGCCGAGTGCACACACACACATCCATCAAGTGCGCATGTCTTGGAACAAACGTCGCTGTTGACATTTCCGAACTCTCCGTTTTCATCACAAAGGAATGCCCACAGACAGACACTTCCACCACCACCACTACCACCACACATAACAGCACCCCCAAACAGCACACAGCACCACTGGGCTTGCAGCCATCATCGCAGGGGAAGAATTCCCTCCTGAGGAGGCTGCCTTAAAGCTTCCCAGCTGAAGACCTACAAAGACGGCACGTGGCCTCTCCACAATGCCCTACCACCACCACCACCACCAAGAGAGGAGAAATCCCTAGTGGTCTAGTGTCACTGAAACATCCCAGCCCATGCAGGCCGGGGCGCTGCTAGAAATTTTCGGACCCCATGACAAAAAAAACAATTTTGGGCCCCTCAA
>JAODXP020000015.1:5194484-5221534 GCA_027497455.2 Sardinella longiceps
CCTTTCACGGCTCCGCTGGACCAAGCATCAATTAAACAGCTGCACACGTTGCTAACGAGGGGAGGGCACACCATTACCGACTCACGAAGCAATTAAGATTTCATCACGCACTGATCGACCATTGGCACAGGAAAGGAGGCCCATGTTTGCTCATGTACAAAGCCCAGTTAATTGATGTTGGTTGAAAAATGGCCAGCTCACTCACTGTAATTGAGCTCCATTTAAATTAGCAGTTCATTGTGTTCTGCTCTTTGTCTGTCCTCATTTTTCCACTCATTTAGCAATGTTATTGTCTTGAGCCCCATCAGCACAGGGCACAGAGCCATTTTGGTTGAGGGTAATTTGTGACACCGATTTAACTCACAATGTTTTCACTGCAGGACCTAATCTGTCAAAAGACCTGTGGGTGACTGCAAAGAAAAGAAATTAAACCTCTGAATCCTATTTGCGTATGGTTTTTATAATCCATTTTCACACTCCAGCAGCACTGATATAAATGAAATGATAAGTTTATTAGCCTGTTCTTGGCTGCCGTGTCTTAGTGTCCCTGGCATTAAAACAATGAAAGCCTCTTTCTCAGAAGACATCAGGTGTCATCTCCATGCTCTCAACCTCTCAACTCCTCCACTGTTTATTGTGCTGCTCTGTTGCTTGGCAACTTGATGTGTAAGTTATATAGAGGCCAAGGTTAGAAGGCTGGTTAAATCAGCCTCTTGTATAGTAATGAACACATAACATACAAACTTCAATATGATACACTTTTTTTGTAGTTTTTTTTTTTTTAGAAAAGCTTAATTAAAAATATAAAATACCATTGATGTATCATTGTAAAAGGGCACCATGTAACTAATAACTATCACATCATAATGTCAATGTAACCAATGTCAGCTCCATGCTGCCACCTTGTGAGAAAAACATGGGAATGCACCCTGCATTTGGGTGTGGCTTCAATAGTGAGATGCATTTCATAACCACCACATATATACGTCTACATGCGTGTGCACACACACACACACACACACACACACACACACACACACACTACCATATTATAATCACAGCAGTGTGACAAATGTCTCACATAGAGCAGTGGATTTTATAGGAGATCTTTAGCGGAAACTACCGGATGGGTCAAATGCAGAGAAAGAATTTCCTTCCTGAAGGACAAAATAAAGTACTCTTAAACTTAAACTGAGTGCAGTGTTTGTGCTTCGGGGAACCTCTGGGAATAAGATACCTCAAATTATGTTTGGAAGGCAGCTGTTGATGTGATGAGCTGGATTTATTAACAGCCCTGAAAGTAAACAGTTCTGCATGCCAGCACAGCAATGCATGCCAGTGGAAAACAAGAGAGTTATGGCACTCCTTTGTTGCCAAACCATGGATGTCTAAAAGGGTTTACAGGGACCCATTTACTAATTGACTTGCAAAACTGTAGCATAAGACACCCTTGGGATCTTGTCCCAATATGTCACTTCACGTTTTTCAGAAGGCTACTTTAAGTTTGATTTTGATGGAAGTCCTGTGTTGTAATGACGTAGCAATCTCCTTAAGCAGTGGATGCGGATACAGACGTCATCAATGTATATTGTATAAGTCAACAAAAGGCCTAGCCTATATATTGGATAACATAGTATTAGGCCACTTTGTATATTTATAGGACCAATTACTGATTATAAACACGCATAGAGCAGCCATGGAGGACTATAGGCCTATATCTTGACATAAAACTGGAGTAGATTCCCAAACATAAGCAGCACGGAGTAGCCTAGTAGCCTATGAATGACAGGATAGTAGTTTAACTGCACCTGTGTATAATCTGCAGTTTATTAACAAAGGTTAGGGCTACTATAATAAAGCACAATCAGATCTTGATATAAGAAAAAAAAAGTAGACTGTGGAAAAGAATTACATTTTCATTTAGACTACAACTCTACCCCATGTAGCCACATATCTGTAGCTGAGGATATTTTGCAGAGTCAATGTATTGGCTTGGGTAATTTAGCCCACAGAGGCCACTTGCCAAAGGCCAATGTAGGCCTAAAGTGTGATAGGCTAGTGAACAGCAGACACTGATGAACTGATGCAGCCAGACTGTATGACATAGTCAACAGTCGCTTTCGCCCAGGCTAAACATTTCCATCAACTAACACCAAATTTGCCAACATGTTTTAGGCCTAATGATAAAAAAACTATTCAAAGAGGATATCACATTCCATCTTGTTCATTTGTCACCTGCTGTTGTGTCTTTTCTATTCACTCCTACTCATCCTGCTGTCTCTAGGCAACCATACATCGAAAGCAATGTGTAGCGCCTGATCAGCAGGAGGAGCAAAACAAGAAAGGGACCACCGAGGGAGGAATATTTTGTGATGACATAACTCTTAATTAAGGGTTAGTCCTCTTGAATAATTTTCATACAATCAAAGAGACTCATTTAGTAGCCTATTGACACACAGACACAATCAGAGATAACCTAATAATTAGCCTATGGACTATGCTGTTACCTAGCTAACTACGCTGATTTTACAATGATAGCACAAAGCCTAAATCATATCTGTGAGATTAATTTGAATGTCAAAATAGCATTCGTTTGTTTTCTGCTTCTGAAATAGTCTAAAAGAAAAAAAACGCGAGTGAAAGCTCGAGACGAGGTGATGGGAATTGTAGTTCAAATGATGCTGTCGTAACTGAGTGGCCGGTAGGTGGCATTAGCGAGGCTCCCAAAGCTAATGAAATACACGCTCGCTCTCTCAGGTCCACAGAAGGGAGTGCGAGGCCGACACCTGGTATTCCCATACATTGTTAGAGCTGTGTGTTGGATTGTTTTCCTAATTCATTCATGGACAAGAAGTAAGACAGACAAAAAAATAACTGTGAGGAGGACTTTTGCCCGTTGAGTGCGGGTCATGCTGTCCTCGCAAAGGTAATGAGCCGCAAAGCCCTCGGGTCTCGGCTTAGCAGCGCCCACAAACTGCAGCGAAACTGGAATGATTGGCAGCCCAGGTTAGTATATCGCCACTGGTGAGTCCGTCCAAAATAGGACGGGGATTCGACCGGCCTAGCCACAAATGCCTTACATAGCTGCTCGGTAATGTTGCTTAACGTTACCCCACGTGAGATTTAGGGGTAATTGCTATCTGGTTAAACGCTTTGCTAAATAATGGCCGCACAATGTGGAACCACATTGCTGGTTAATGAGTATCTTTTTATTTGCTATGAAACATTAGTCAACCTTAGCTAGTGTGGTAACAGGTAGCAATAACGTTGAATGTTGTGAGCTAACGTTAGCTAGTTGGCTAACGTTATGGCTGAATGTGTCCTGACCGTCTATGGTTATGATAAGTCAGGAACATTTGGCGCTGGGTTAGCTTGTCGTCGGCTAAGGTTAGCTCGTTGTCGCTAATACTGGCCAGCTGTGCGTTAGCTAACATTATGAGACATAGCTATCCGCTGTAAACGAAAACCTGGGTTTACCACTAGGAAGTGTAACGTTTAATGCGTGGTAAACCCTGTTGCCTGGCTTTTGAAATGAAAAAATATTTGCAATGCCACAATAGACGTAAACATTCTCACAAACGAAGTCAGCCATCATACTACGTTTCCTTACTGTATACTTGCCCAGTCAGCTGCAACTTGAACATTTCCTGGCTGACCAGTTAGCCAGCTACCAAATTCAGTAATCATGAACTGCTGGTTTTCACGGTGGATACCCCACCTAGCAATAGCTACGTTGGCTATGACTTGTTACACTGCTTAGCTAGCGTATCTTACTGCCTGGTAAAACGAAACTTATGACCATTCTTTTGTCAAAGTATGCTGCTCCTTAAAAACTATAGCAATCTAACTAGCATCTGTGGGTATTTGGAAATATCCAGGGATAACGTTAACTTTGCTGGCCCATGGTTCGGTAGCAAGCCACGAAGGCTGGCTATGCAATCACTTAGCCAGTGCAAACGTGGCTAATGTTTGGTATCGAGTTAGTTGACTGTTACCATAAGGCGTGCAAACTTGATAATCTCTACCGCAAATATAGTGAAAGTGTGTATGGTGGAGAAGTTCAGAGTCCCCACTATGTTGACCAGGTCGAGGATCTAATCAAACCCCGATAGAAAAACAAACAAGGAAGGTTACCTTTTCTACCATCGTGTTTTAGCATACGGTATGATTGGGTGTAACCACAAAGGGTTTTTGGTTAGTTTACGCTAACGTTAACGTTGGATTGCTAGCATTACATACCCATTTCTACTAGGGCAACTACCGGTAATGCTTGCTGTCAAATTTGTGGACAGAGCACATGATAATTCCTCAGATTGTCTGGAAATCTTATAGTAATATTCGGATTTATCTTGATTGAAACATGGCATTACCCAATTAGCTTGAGTAGTGGGTCCTCGTGTGAGCAGGTTCTTGGTGGGAAACGTGAGTTTTCAGGCTTGAGGTGAAAAAGTTCCCAAGATCTTGTGTAGCTTGGTCGGTAATTTATGAGACGATATGAGTTTTCATGTAATTCAGCAATTTATGACATGAGTTTTCATGTAATTCAGTTTTTGGTGATTTTAGAAATTGGCAAGATCCTAGAAAATGCATAGTTACATCGTGCTTAAGTTTTGTTTTGATCATTGTTATGTGTGACAATATGCTTTCAGACCAAAAAAAGCTCAAGTTAAACTTTTTAAGATAAACGCAAAGTCTTGTGAATGAATGAGTGCATTCCTCTTCAGATAGGCCTAAATGAGATGGGTGTGTGACTGAGGGAAAGACAGGTGAACGAGCAGAGAGAGGAAGGTATGCTGGAAGGTGAGGCAGTCAATGGTAAAGGGGGAAAAAAGTTATTGAGAAGCGTCTTTGGTGGTTATTATTACTTCTTTTTTTTTCTGAATGTGCTGCTAGTAGACCCTAACTGTACCAAGTGTGTATTGCTGAATATATTTACATTAATAATCATTTTGTGCACGAGAAGATTCCCTTTGCCATCTTAATGCCCAGTGTTGCACCTGTCAAATGACACGCTCAGGTTCTGAATTTATTTATTGCATTAGAGTTGAAATGCTTAGGGTGGCTTCATGTCAGGGGCGAGAAACATACTATAGTTCAGTTATTTGTTGTTTACATGGGCCTGAATGATGCATATGTGCACTGAAACAAGTGAATTTCAATACATTGGATCCTCATTTTTGTAAGACAGAATAGATATCTATGATTTTGGTGTCTAGGTTGCTAAATGATTGTGGTGAAAGGTTGATTAGATTTTGATGTTGTATACTGTGTCTGAGTTCATTTATTTGCGCAGGCAAAAAATCTTTTGATAACTAGCTTGAGCACATATTCGGGGAGACACACGGGAATCATGTGCACCTGCAAAGCCTTGCCTTGGAACATTTTGGTGTTCATGTTCCTAAGCTTAGCAAAGAGTTAGTAACGGTCTAGGCAGTCGATCTCTGTGACTTATCTTTGACCATTTGTTTCAGAGGGGTGTGTGTGTGTGTGTGTGTGTGTGTGTGTGTGTGTATGCACGCACGTATGTCTGACCGTTGGCTTTGTGTGGCATTTCAGAGGTGACAGTGTGTCCGCTTGCCAGGACGGCGTGAAGTGCAGTGTTTCACGAGACCACGGTCCTGCCACAGCCGTTCTTTTTGACACTTTGCCCTCTGACCGGCCTGGCACCCCTCCGCTGCACAATGACGCCTACACAGACGCCCACGCTCTCGAGGAAGGAGGTAGGTCCACCCCACCCCACTGTACTGTGCTATGTGTGCTCCACTCTCTCCTCGGCTCTCCGTGACCTTGCTGTCCACAGCTGTCGCCTGCTGTCCATTTGTGATCTTTGGCTCTGGGGTTTGCCATGTCCTGTGTTAAATCTGTTTTGATGTCCTTTGTTTGATCGTAATCTTTTGCATGACCTCTTGACTGTGTGTGTGTGTGTGTGTATGTCTGCGCAGGCGTGCATGTTGGAGTGCCTGTTAGTGCCATATTATGAGTAGATTTTGTTTGTGGACGACTTGCAGTTAAGTTTTTTTTTATGGTAAACGGAAAGTGAAAGTATCTGACCTAAGTATTTGGATTGCAAGGAAAGCCCCAGAGATTAGCCAACAACTCCCAGTTGTAAATGGAGCGGAGACTTTTCGTTTACTGGTAATAAATTCAGTAGCCTAAATGTATAAAAAAAAAAGAGGTTAGGCTATCAGAGTGTCTGGGGAGCAGGGAAGTGCCTTCTGAGAAATTACATGAGCGATTTCGTAATACCAGTTCAACAGGAAGTGATTAGCCTAATGGTGCCATGTTGGTTTATATTGGTGATGTCTGTCTCAACGTTTTCAACAATCTTTTTGTTCTCATGTGGTGTTATTTTCTGGCTGTGAAAATTGGATGTTTTTTTTTTTCCCTGGGTGTGGAGGCTCATGTGAAATGATGGTTGAATATTTATGTTTTGTTCACTGTATTTATATGCTAATTGTTAGTCACAAAGGACATGTTATGCTGAGATTTTTCAATTAAAAAAAACCCTTCACTTCAATCGTCAAACATGTCTGCTTTTGTGGTGTTTTCAGGTGGATATGACGCTGATGGAGGTCTCTGTGAAACTACTTATGGTTGGAAGTCGCTGGGGCAAGAGTTGAGGATCAATGATGTGACAGCGGATTTACCCAGTTTTCAGCATGGAAACCGTGCTTTAGCTACAAAGGACATGAGGAAATCACAGGGTAGGTGGGAAACAAAGTCCAGCAACAAGCCACTAGATTCAGGTAGTTCCTGGCCCAGTGATGCACCGCTCAATGGTGTTTTTTTTTGCCCTCCATGGCACCTAGTACCTTTACCCTTAACCCTAAATCTAACCCCATTAACCCTCACCCTAACCTTAGATTTGGGGGTTGGGGGGTAGTCCCTAGAAGGCAACACTGCCTGACTATAAGGCGGCGTTGAGGGCAAAAAATACCAAAGACCGTGATGCACCCTTTATGTGTAGTGTGCCTGATGGATATCTTAAAAATTAAAACAAAACTTGTAGATGTCACTTTGAAATTGTAGATAGCAAAATCACATGTATTTCACTGCACAGTAGAATATACAATACTTCAGACTTCAATTCAACTGACTAGATGTTTTGAAAACCTCCTTGCATAATGCATACAGCATATTGCATGTAGCACAGAATGCCGTAAGGTGGCAACAGACCAAAGATTTGTGACGAGATGGGCTGCGACCTTCTAAAAACCTGCAACATATTCTAAAACGCTCAAACTGCGATTTGATATGTTAAATATTTTGCGAAGGCTTGCAAGGCTCTCTAAAACCATCTCATCTCGTCGCAAATCTTCAGTCTGAATTGGCTTATATACAGTAGAGCCAGAGAGTGCAACTTATGTGGTGTGTGTTTTATATGAAGTGCTGCATTAAATCCTCCACCCCCACCCCTGTCCCCAGACCGACCGATGGCTCACTCGGATGAGTCTCGCCTGGCCAACCTCCTGCGGAGGGTCTCCCGGGAAGATGACAGGGACCGCAGGCTGGCCACCCTTAAACAGATGAGGGAGTTCATCATGCACTCGGAAAACAAAGTGGTGAGACCAGGCCCTCCTTGAGACACACACACACACACACACACACACACACACACACACACACACACACACACACACACACACACACACACCTCCCCTACCGCCTATGCACATGGGCTCTAGCAGCAGTCGGTGGTCTGTACAAAGGCTTACCTTATTTCAACATTGCATCAATGTTTCTTTTTCAATAGAAGCCTCTATTAACTAGTCTTAATTGGCATATGAGAAGCTGTGTGTGTGTGTCTCTGTCTTTGTGTGTACCTACATATGCATGTTGAGAAGAAAGGATAGAGGGTTTAATTTTAGTGGTGGTGGTTCCCATAAGCATTGAAGTGCATTTGCTTGCTTATCATAGACACATAGAGCGCATCCCTCTACGTGGTAAAGAGCAATGCTTTGCTTTGTCTGTGTTTCTGTATCCGCTTCATACCCAGGGCTCATTTGTTATGCATGAAGTAAGCGACTTTTGAACCTGATAGATTTGTGTCACTGTAGAATTTTAATGAAGGATTAATGTGTGTGTGTGTGTGTGCACCCTTGCCAGTATCAAACACTGAGGTTGTGATGCTAGGTTGTCTCGATGTTTCGCCCTATAAATATGCTTAGTGTGTTTTATGGTGAGATCTATAGGAATTGTTAATGTCTCCTGTCCTCCGCACTGTCGTGCGTGCGTGCGTGCGTGCGTGTGTGTGTGTGTGTAATCAAAGACTGTTTCTCTGCCCTGTTTTTTGTCTCAGGTCCTGGTGAAGCAGCTTGATACTATCTTGAGCACCCTGAATGACATTTTGAATGAGAGGTAAGGTCACGGCAGTCAAAGCTCTCACTGCACTGCACTGCACAGCACACACTGTCTGTTATTCCCCAGAGAGAACCCTGCCCTCCTCAGCCCAGCTGGAGGACTCTGCTACTGAGGCAGAACTCCCCAGAGGGCGCTGGATCTAACAGGGAGGTTACAACGCCTGTGTCACTCAAGTGTGTTCAGTTGCAACTAATAGCCTCCAATCTTCATTGGTGGGACGGGCTACACCAGATGCAAGATCGCTGTGCATCAGGGGTTTTCAACTGGTGTGGTCCCAGGGACCACCATTTTGACAAAGAAGTAATCTGCGGCCCACCGTCAGAGGCGTGCTATTTATAAACAAAACGATCGCAATAAATTACATATGAGGAGACATTTTAACTAGCGACCACCACATTTACCCAAGTATGCAGAGAGTTCATTCTTACAGGGAGGCTACACTGGATGTGCTAAGTCAAAGACTTATCTGCCGTAACAATTAGCTTCCATTCTAAACAATGGAGGTGGCTACACCACACGCGGCATAAGTCAACATTCTAGATTCTATTCACCATTCATTTCAATGTATTTTTGATGGAACTTGACTTAACACTTAACTTAACGCATCCAGTGTAGCCCTAGGGTGACGCTGTATTTGGAGTGAAACATGTTGGCATTCCACAACACAAACGTTTCACAAACTTTTCACTCAGAATAGCCCTGAGGAGGTATTCCAAGTAAGTGGTGAAGTGATAAACTTAGTTGAGTCAGAGATACTTCTCTGGCTAAGTTAACCTAGAGGAAGTTGTAAACCTGCTAATATAGAGTAGGAGCCTGCTGGCTCTGAACCAAAAGTCGAGGCTCCTCTATAATGAGGTTAACCGCAACTTCAAGCTTAACGTACCCAGGGTTGTCACTTAACTGCCCTCTTGGAATACCCCCCCACTGACAGAACCCCCCCCCCCCTCCATTGTGTCTCTGCAGCAGTAAACTCCTGCAGGAGCTGCGTCAGGAGGCGGCCGGATGCCTGGGCCTGCTGTGCGCCGCGCTCAGCTACGAGGCCGAGAGGATCTTCAAGTGGATCTTCCTCAAGTTCAGCGCCTCCACCAAGGACGAGGTCAAGCTCTTGTATCTTGTGGCTTCCTACAAGGCCCTGGAGACGGTGGGGGAGAAGAAGGCTTTCTCTCCGGTGATGCAGGTACAGCATGGAGCATCAAACCCAGCAGAGTTCATAAATCAGGATCATAATCAGTTTCATTGGCCAAGCATACTTATAGTACATACTGTAAACAAGGACATTGACCTCGGCCGGTGTTATAGTTCTATATACTTAGAAATAGTCATGTAGTATAGGCTACATTTAGTAGACAAATTACATACACTTGTGCTTTGCAATGAAGACAACAATATACAGTTTACATGTAGACATGTTTAAAGGAATAGTCCACCTCTTTATGAAAATTGATTACTCATTCCCTTTCCAGGAGTTGCATAGGGTAAGAGCATTTTGGTCTCAGTGCATACATTGTCCTAGTCTGGCAATCCCAATTTTACCTTTAGCTTAGCATAGACACTGGGAAGTAAAGTTGCTATCTGGCAACTTTGCATTCCAGTGCCTATGCTAAGCTGAAGCTAAAAAATGGGAAAATTGGTGTGTTTGCCATAATGCCATACTAGGGAAATACAAGCAATGTTTTTTACCCACATACAGTATGTAACTCAGAGTAAGGAGGTGAATAACCAATTTTCATAAAGAGGTGAACTATTCCTTTAAGCATAATAATGGTGTTGATGGGTCGGTTATGTGTCTCCAGTTGGTGATGAGCAGCCTGCAGTCCATCCTGGAGAACCTGGACACCCCTGAGCTGCTGTGTCAGAGTGTCAAGTGCATCCTGCTGGTGGCACGCTGCTACCCACACATCTTCAGCACCAACTTCAGGGTAAGGACATAACACCCTTAACCCAACACACACACACACACACACACACACACACACACACACATATATATCACCCCCTCTTTGTGGTGTTGTTGATACAAGGTTGTACAAGGCTTTTACAGTCTCTCTCTCTCTGTTGCTTTCGCCATCTGTTTTCCTCCTGTGCTTGAAAGTAGTAGTAGTGCTTTTAGACCTGTACTACTGGAGTTAAGTTTATTTATTTTATTTATTTATTTATTTTCCTGCATGGCTGCCTTTTACTGGCTTTTAGGAAGAGCTTAAAGGGAGGGTGGGGGTTGGGGGGTAGAATGAGAAATAAACAACTCCTGCCTCATGGGCTCCATTACCAGCGTTTGAAAAAGTTTAGTCCAGTTGAGCTGCATTTGCCAAAGACTCTTCAGAAGAAAGCAGCCCTGCTACAGTCTCTGATGCACAGCAGCACGCTGAAGAAAAGAGGCGGTGGTGGACTGGTGCGGTGCGGTGCGGTAGTCAAGTCTGGCACTAGTTAGAATAGCAAGAGCTGCAAACATCACTTCCAGCAGCTCTGAGTCTCTGCTTCACAGTGAGCAAGGCAGTCCCTTGTGCAGAGCTCCGTGCTTTGCTCAGTGTGTGTGTGTGTGTGTGTGTGTGTGTGTGTGTGTGTGTGTGGTGGAGGGAAAACATCTCTGCTTGCAAAGCAAGAGGCTCATTTCTAGCAAGAAACCCCCCTGGACTTATCACACTGTGCGTGTGTGTGTCTGAAAGAGAGAAGACTTTTGGTCTGTGGTTGTTTACATGAGTGCAAAGCCAAGCTGATTGCTAACAGCTTCTCACTGTGTGTGTGTGTGTGTGTGTGTGTGTGTGTGTGTGTGTGTGTTTTCCCCAAAGGACACTGTGGACATCTTGGTTGGCTGGCATATCGATCACACACAGAAGCAGTCACTCACTCAACAAGTGTCTGGTAAGGAAGAAGCAATTTGCTCACTTTGTTTATTTATTTGTTTGTTTACTTGTTTGGGTGTTTGGAAGCAGCTTTAATGAAGTGAGAAAAAGTCTCCTCAACTTGGTCGAATCACTACTCCTTTTATCAGGCAATTTGCTCTGTTTTTGTTTGTTTGTTTGTTTGTTTGTTTGTGTGTCTCCCTAACTTGGATCAATCTCTACCCCTCATATCAGGCTGGCTGCAGAGCCTGGAGCAGTTCTGGGTGGCAGACCTGGCTTTCTCCACCACTTTGTTGGGGCAGTTTTTAGAAGACATGGAGGCATACGCAGAGGTAGGAAGGCCAATCAGACTGCTGTTTAAATGCAGGAATCTAATACTTTTCATTATCTGTACCGTTTCTGTACTTTTGTGTGCATTTCATCGTTTCTTTCATTCTATTATTTCATTTTTGTTCAATTCAACTGAATTCAATTTGTTGTTGAATTAAACAAAACAGAATCAATAAAAGTAAAGTTTAAAGGAAAATACCGGAGTGAATTCAAGCATAGCTCTGTTGAAAGAGCTTGATAAATGCGCTAGTTAGCGAGTGGAACAAAATAATTTGGTATAGCACAGACTGAACGTGAACGCAGAAGCGAACAGGCTCTTTACACAGAATCAATGCGACCTGTTGGAAACCAAAAGTAAGATCTGAGGTTACATTGACTCAATATAAAGTGTTTTGCGTTCACACAGGTCTATGCTGTTCGAAATTCTTTCATTTCATGTAAAATATATTGCTGTGAGAAGGCTCGTGCAGCAGGGCTATGCTTGAATTCACTCCGGTATTTTCCTTTAAAGGCTAGTTTAATTTTTTTCTCTTATTCGTTCATTTGTTCAATCATTGCCTTTTAAAAAAGGGGAAAAGCATTCACAAGACGTTCTCAGATAATATTATACTGGCATATTGCCTGTATACATTGAAACCAATTACCCCAATGGGAGCCTAATGAAAGGCATTGATTTATTGATTGACTCACCGACTGATTGTCATAGTCTTCTCCTAACTTGTCCTCCTCCCCCCTTGCTGTCCCTGTAGGACCTGGGCCACGTCATTTCGGGGGAGGCGGTGGATGAGGACATCCCCCCTCCGACCGTCTCCCTGCCCAAGCTGGCCGCCCTGCTGCGCGTCTTCAGCACAGTTGTGCGCAGCATCGGAGAGAGGTTCAACCCCACGCGCGGGCCACCCATCACCGAGGCCTACGTCACCGATGTAAGTGCCACTCGTAATCACAGTGTGCGTTTTATGGTTGGTGCAGAATACGTGATTTTGGCCATGATTGTCTCATAGCAGACAAATTTGCAGGATCGTATGCAATTTTAACACACGGCTGTTCAGCTTCTGACCTCTTACAGACTGTAGGCTGGGCAGGAGTTTACTGTATTGTCTTAAATTTCTGTTTAATGTATTCATTATTTATGTTATTTAGGGTTAGGGTTAGGGTTTATTGTATTTTTTAAAATTATTTTTATCGATTGATTGTTCATCATGAGCTGCTGTAGTGACAGAATTGACAATTGAATGCACCGGACTTGATTCCTGAAACCTATACTATGATTTGCTGAGTGACCCCTGACCCTCCGACCCCCTGACCCCTATCACACAGGTGTTGAACCGCGTGCTAGCGTGCGTGACCACGGCCAGACAGGTGTTCTTCTCGGAGGCGGTGCTGACGGCGGGGAACGAGTGTGTGTGCGTGCTGCTGCTGAGCCTGGACTCCGGGAGCACGCTGACGGACACGGTCATCGCCTACGGCCTGGAGCAGCTGGAGAGCTGCCACAACTGCGGCCCCGAGTACAGCATGGCCGTGCTCAACCTGCTCACCCTGGTGAGGGAGTGGAGGAAGATGGAGACACACACACACACACACACACACTTGTACACACATTGAATTTTTGCGTGGCCAACGCTTTTTTTCCAAAAAGTGACCCTTGGAGAGTATCTGTGCCAAATTTCATGCTTTTATACCAAAGTGAACGATTAAGTCACTAATCTGCTCTACTATGACCTAACCTAACAAGATGGCCATGACCCTTTTTGTAGATTGTCGACCAGATCAACACCAAGCTGCCGGCTACGTTTGTGGAGAAGCTGCTGGCTCCCAACTCTCAGCTCCTGGAGCTGCGCTTCCACAGGGAGAAGGAGGTAACACACACACACGCACACACGCACGCCCCACACACATACCTCATACCACTCATTGAAGTGTGCACTTATACGCAAACTTGCGCACTCTCTGAACTCTGCACAGACACATACACACACACACACACACAAATGTCACCAGCTGCAGTAGACCACACTAGTGACATGTTTTGAGTTTTTAGTGCCATTACAAATGTCAATCAGAGCACCTCTGCCTAAAGGCCCATACTACAGTATGGTAGTTGTTCACTGGAGAAATTGCTGCTGCTGTAATTCTATCTCTGCATGCTGTAATTTTGGAATGGCAAGAAAGTAGACTCACTCTTAAGCATTGACATTTATGCATAATTGCACTGTGAAAAACAACTAGGCATATATAAGTAAGCCCTCATCATGATGGATCATGTAGTTGAACATGAATAAAAGGTTATGCTGTGACATGCTTGATAGCCATCAGCCATTATCCACCTTTGGCCTTATTACTAATGTCCTTTATGTCCTCATCTAGGTCTTTTGACCATTGTATCATTTACATATGAAGAGTTCAGATGCAAAACCCAATAAACACCATTTTTGTGAAAACTGAGTTAATGGTATTGTGTGAATCCTCTATAAATCTAGAATATGTAAATGAAATGTTTTTTGTGAAAAAATAAAATAAAACAAAACACTCTAAACGCCTGATAAAAAATGGCCTTTTTCTCAAAACGTGGTCAAGTGGAGTTCGGGGGTTTTGCATCTGAACTCTTCATATATTACTTTATGTATATTGGAGCCTTTATTATATAGTTTATGTCTATATTATGTCTACTAATTGTACAGTATGTGTATAGTTTACTATTTGTACAGAATACTACTGTATGTCTATTGTAAGTGTATAGAGAGCTTACACCTACAGAAGTCAAATTCCTTGTATATATTAATATATTTGGCCAATAATTCTGATTCTTATGATTTATATGTCTAAATGTTGTGATGTCTGTCTTGGTATGTTTCGTATTATTTCTTTTATCCATTTATTCTGTATGTGCATTTTATGAGATATGGACCCTGATTTTGGTGTCTGAAATAAAGAAATGATGATGATGATGATGATTCTGATTCTGTGTTTGTGTGTGTGTCTGTCGTTCAGGTCATGTCAGCCGCCCTGGGCGTGTACCAGGCGTTGCTGAGCCTGAAGAACATCCCCATCCTGGAGGCGGCCTACAAGCTGGTGCTGGGGGAGATGGGCTGTGCCCTCAACAGCCTCCTGGCACCGCTGGGCCTGCCCGCCGCCTGCCCCAACATCCAGCACCCTGCCTTCAGCCAGCCCCCCATCCAGCTGCCCCCCGACCGCGCCGAGTTCATCCTCATCTTCAATCTCAGCGCGCTCACCACCATCGGAAACACCAAGAACTCACTCATCGGGGTAAGGGCCTAATGTTTTTTGACAATATTTTGTTTTCATATAAGCTTGACTCAAAGCTGTATTGTATTGTGTTAAAAACACCCTGCCTACATCCTCCGTAAGACGCTGGAGAAGGCTTAGGCCGAAACGTCTGTCTTGTCATGTTAAACCCCTTAAAATAAACTAAGAAAGTATACTCGAGAGTGTGGCTTTTTACTTCAAATAATTGTGAACCCCCTTGCTCGCAGCCAGAGACCTCGAGGAGATTAACTGGAGTTGAGCGCACTTTTTAAAAAAGATTATGCCAAAACAGTGCCTTTATGTGCAGAGGTGACTGTTGTTTTTTTTTTTTTTTTTTTTTTTTTTGAACCAAACATTCTTGGTTAGACTTCAGGTTCAACACAGGACTTGTTGGTGGATGTGTTATTGCTCTGTCCGACAGCGTAAGGCTAGGATTGCACTACATGCGTTACAGGAGTGTGAAATCACGTTCCATCAAAATGCATTGAAAAGAATGGTAAATTTTAGAATCTTGGTTGCGCTGCCGTGTCTAGTGTGTTCAAAGACTTATCTGCCGTAACGATTAGCTTGCACTATAAACATTGGAACTGGCTACACCAAACACATCTAGTGTAGCCTCCTTGTAAGACGAGACTGTTTGCTTCTCAATTTCAGTCTTGGGCTTACGAATGTCACTCCCCAGTAATCTTGTTGAAGCCTTTTCTCTGTCTCTGTACATTTTGTTTATGGAAACACATCTGTTTCCTGTTGATTCATTGTCTGTCTGTCTGTCTGTCTGTCTGTCTCTGTCCTGAGTAGATGTGGGCTCTCTCTCCCACTGTGTTTGCCCTGCTCAGTCAGAACCTGCTAGTGGTCCACTCTGAGCTGGCGGTGCACCACCCTGCCATCCAGTACTCTGTGCTCTACACCCTTTACTCTCACTGTACCAGGTAAGCAAAGGCAAAGGCAGTGTATTTATGTAGCGCATTTCATACATGATAGTAACTCAATGTGCTTCACATATAATAAAAGATAAAATAAAAGATTTAAGAAAGAGTGATGCCTCCAAGCCACTGCACCACATACTCGCATATTGACTGTTGGCAGTCATAGACCTGCGCTTTGGTGTGTGATCTAAAGATGGATGTGACTGTGCATTTGCACGTTTGTTTACATACGTACTGTATGTTTTTGCACCTATGGAGTAATTTGGCAGATTCCTTATGAATAACATTCCTTTCTATCGTTCCACACTTCTTTTTTTTTATTAAACCTATCTTTTTTTTTTTTTTTTTTTTTTTCTTTCTTCCTTTCCTTTCCTTCCTTTCCCTGCAGACATGATCACTTCATCTCCAGCAGCCTGAGCTCCTCCTCTCCCTCGCTGTTCGACGGCGCAGTCATCAGCACGGTCACCACGGCAACCAAAAAGCATTTCAGCACACTGCTCAGTCTGCTGGGCATGTTGCTAAGCAAAGAGCACCTGAACCCGGAGGCCAGGTACGACCAATCACAGCGCTCGTTTGCCCACATGGCACCCAATTGCTCCCTCGCCTTTGCAAACCCCCTGAACTTGCTTCTTGGAAGCCATTATGTAGAGATTGAGGAGCCCACGGCCCCGGCCCTTTGAGTGGGTCTGAGTCATAGGCCTGTGTTTGCCTCCGCTGTTAATTGAGCTAAAATGTTAGGTTGAATCCACTACTGGAATAATAAAGACACACACACACACACACACCCACACACACACACACACAGAAACAGTTCTGAGGGTTTGAGGTGTGAGCATGTGCGTCATTTTATTTTAACCATCATTTTCTCTCTATATTGCTAAAATGATTTCTTGTCCTTTCTGCTTTTTTTTTGTGTGTTCTTGCGCTCTCTCTCGCTCGCTCTCGCTCTCTCTCTCTCTCTCTCTCTCTCTCTCTCTCTCGCTCTCTCTCTCTCTCGCTCTCGCTCTCTCTCTCTCTCGCTCTCGCTCTCGCTCTCTCTCTTGCTCTCTCTCTCTCTCTTTCGCTCTCTCTCTTTCGCTCTCTCGTACTCTCTCTCTCTCTCTCTCTCTCGTGCTCTCTCTCTCTCTCTCTCTCTCTCTCTCGTGCTCTCTCTCTCTCTCTCTCGTGCTCTCTCTCTTGCTCTCCTCTCTCTCTCTCTCTCTCTCTCTCTCTCTCTCTCTCTCTCTCTCTCTCTCTCTCTCTCTCTCTCTCTCTCTCTCTCTCTCTCTCTCTCTCTCTCTCTCTCTCTCTCTCTCTCTCTCTCTCTCTCTCTCTCTCTCTCTCTCTCTCTCTCTCTCTCTCTCTCTCTCTCTCTCTCTCTCTCTCTCTGCAGGAAACTTCTTCTCACCTGGTCTCTGGAGATCTCACTAATGATGAAGAAATCGGAGACTTACTCCCCACTCTTCGCCCTCCCCTCCTTTCACAAATTCTGCAAAGGTCTACTGGCGAATGGTAAGGAGTGTGGAGGACCGTGTTAATTAGCACTGTGCCCAGCATTGCTGTTTTGAAAGAATCCTGCCTTGGCTGCTTAGCTTTTTAATTGTGGTCAGATCGTTAAGAGGAAGCAATCCCAGCTAGAAAACGCTTCAAGTTATTGAGTTGGGGGAGCTTAGTTCTGTATTGTTTGAAATGCAGTAAGAAACTTGAGAGACTGAATTGTAATCTCAGAGTCTATTCAAGTTTTAAGATAAATGTGTTGCCAGTGAATTGATTTCCCGCTGTAATGATTTCTGTGCAGCTCTGAATGAAGATCCAGCCATTTGCCTTCAGACATGCAACAGTCTGCAGGTCCTCTCTTCCTCCCTGTCCCCAGAACTGCTCCAAAGGTGAACACACTTCACACTGTGCTTTCCACACTTATAATTCTTTTTGACATTTTACTTGCATACATAGAAGTCCCACCTTTTACATTTTTGAATTTTTAAAGCCATATTGATGATAAACTGATTTTATTCTTTTGTTTGATTGTAAAATAATAAAAAATGATTGTAATATATATTTCTAACCATTTTGGCAATAAAACCTTTTGATGTTCACATGGTAATAAATCAAACAAACAAACAAACTCGCATACATGTAATGTCGGGTAGTTTTGTCCCCCCGTTTTAAATGATTAAGAAACACTCTTAAGCCTAAAGGTTTAAGTTTTTGTTTTAAGATTGCATGTTTATTCATACGCAACGGTAATACATGCAGTGTTGATGGTGAACTGTTGCGTGCTGTTGTGGTTGGCCAGGTGTGTGGACGTGTGCAGGGTGCAGCTGGTCCACTCGGCCGTGCGGGTCCGCCAGGCTTTCGGGAAGCTGCTGAGATCCATTCCTCTGGCCGTGGCTCTGAGGTGAGGATGCTGAACAACCCTTTTCCTAATTCCAATGTCTGCCCTAAGCCCCTTAGCCTGGGAATTCCCATGCTCCTTTGCAGGCTTATTTCATTTCACTCTGCAGAGGAGCATGGAGACCATGGCCGTTTTTCTCGCCTGCTTTCGGTATCCAATCGCAGAACAAAAAGGGATTTGTACGGCCCTCAATCGCATTTTACGTCACGTGGTGGCTCTGGTATTGGCTCCGAGGTATGTACAGACGCTATGATAGACATTCGTAGCGCCCAATAAACGGCTATGGACAATTGTAAATGATGCTTCTGCTACGAGAAATGCAATAGCTAGGTCCCCAGACTAAATATCACTTGTGATTTTAGTTTGGCATTCGCCAGGCTACCTTAAAGGTGAAATCCAGTGTAAATCAATCCATAGCCCTGTTGTTCAAACTCACCTCGTGCTGTGCATGTTGGTAGGAAAAATAATAGGAAAATTTGATGCAACATAGGCCCAGCAGTGAACCGTCAACTAACGTCTAGTGAAGGGGTCCAGAACAATTTACTTTCAGTTTCATTTCATTATGTCCCATTCAGTCAGCATTAGTAATCGGTTTGTTATTTGGTCTATGTAGTGTCAAATTCCCATTTGCCGTACTCAGCCGTAGCTGAGGTGCATTCAAATTCGCCTAACATAGCGAACGTTCACGAACATAGGCGAACATAGGCTAGCGTCAAGTTTTTGGCTAACGTTAGCGAACGAAGGCGAACGGTCTGAGGAGGTAGCGCGCCGTTAACAGTCCTGTATGCAGGATAGAAAATTTGTGCGCCCCGATTGGAAATACATCCAGTAGAGCATTGTATTTTATCAGCATGCCTCACAGCAACTTTGTCTCACATTAATAGCCTCCTACGAGTAGTTTCTACTCAGTTTAGAACGAACATTTTAGAACATTACACAAAATCGTTCAAATTCCACTGTTAAATGCGAACATGTTTGCAGTGAACGTTCGCGTATGTTAGGTGAATTTGAACGCACCTCTGGTATATGAAGCAGCCCATCATAAAGTCTCCTCAGGCCAGTTTCAGCTCTGATGGCTTAGAGCAGACATTGGTGTTAGCCATGGTCTCATTAAATGCCCGGCACCACTTGTTCCTGTCGTAATGGTTTTCACATCGTGGCCTCGCTCTTGAGCTGTGCTGTGTGCTGCTGCTGGAGATCTAATTAGTGTTGCTTCTCTGCGCTCTGCTCTCCCCTGCTCTGCCCGGCAGCAACCACAACCACGTGGAGATCCAGGAGATCTCGCTGGCCATCCGCCGACACATGAGCAAGGCGCCCAGCAACACCTTCCACCCACAGGACTTCTCTGATGTCATCAGCTTCATCCTCTACGGCACCGTGCATCGTGGGGGGTGAGTGGGATGGAGGACACGTACAAACATGTGCTAGCGTGCGCACACACACACACACACACACACACACACACACACACACACACACACACACACACACACACACACACACACACACACACAGCCTCACCCACTCACACTGGCAACAAGTTGTTTTAAAAAGCCTAAAAACAAAATGGTTTGTGGCAAAAAAAAGCCTAAAAACAAGATGGTATGTAGAAAAGCATTGTACGGTATTTGCATTCATAGCACTTAATGGCTTTCTTTATAACTGCGTTTTCAATCACCTTTGCGTGTGTGTGTGTGTGTGTGTGTGGGTGGGTGGTCAGATAATCAAGCAATGTGTGCAGCAATGCTGTATCTGTGTATGTCTAATTATTTGTGTGTGTGTTGCAGTAAGGAGCCGTGGCTGGAGCGTCTGTACCACAGCTGCCAGCGCGTGGAGAAGCGTGACTCCCAGTGTGTGCCGCGTTCCCTGCTGAAGACCGAGGCCGTGCTGTGGCAGTGGGCCGTGTGGGAGGCCGCCCAGTTCACCGTCCTCTCCAAGCTCCGCACCCCACTGGGCCGAGCGCAGGACACCTTCCAGACCATCGAGGGTGAGTAGAGTGGACAGAGGGGCACAGGGGGAGATCTGCTCTCACAGGGAGACTTGGTTAGTCTCTCAGCAGGGAATTTTCTGACAGAACATTCTGTTCCAGAACAATCTAAGGTTCTGAAAGTCCAGTTTCAGAACATTCAAGTTGCCTGCTGCAGTGGGGACTAGATGTTGCTTCGGCTGTTTGGCAGTGCTGAGTAAGCATCATGATGCTGACACTCCCACTTTAGAAGGCCTCATTGGAAATGGTGTCAAAACAGTAGCCAGTTAGTCGCTGTCTGGCAAGCTTTGCTGTTGTAGAGTGACTTTTATTTTTTATTTTTATTTTTTTAAATGTGGTGCAACACAGTGAAGCTATCTGTCTGGGCAAGTTTTATGTGAGAGTTGCTTTCCGAAATGGCATACTGCCTTACTAGTTGATGCAAAAATGGCACCTCCAATGAGAATGTGTGTCTTGTTTGTACCTGACTTGAGTGATCTCTAAGCAGCTGCAAGCTAAAATGAGGGCTCTGTTTTTGTTGTATAATTAGCACAATAGTGAAGTGTCCTCGCTTATTCCTAGAAGACACATTATGCCGTACATACAGTACTCTAACACAGCGTGATGCCTTTTTGGAAAGCGCATTTGTGAAGGGAGGTGCACACCCTTCACATGTAGCCCCATGTCTGCTGTACATTGTCCTGTTGGCTTACACCGCTATCTGTTTCTTTTGTCTGTCTGGCTGTCTGTCAGTAGCCTTTACTGTATGCATGCACAGCAGATGCACAGGCCTGTGTGTACTACTGTACATCTCTGAGTCTCATCATGTTGATGTCTGTCTCCATATTGAGTTGAATCAGCTGTGTATACAGTACATGCAGTAATAATCATCTGACGGTTCTGTGTGCGTACTGTATGTTAAGGATGCTCCAGGGAGGATAGATGGATGGATGAATGGATGGCTGCTTGCACATTAATATACATGTCATGCATACAGTACAGTATAGCCTTCTGCATAGAACAAAAGGTCAGAGACTGTCTCTCATAGTTCCATTTGCTCTGCAAACACCCACCACCCAAATGGAACTGTTTCAGGGCATGTGTGAGAAGTTTTGAAAAGAAATCTGTGTGGATGAATAGATGGATAGATAGAGCAGTATCATAACAAATTTGACGGACTTGCAATGCTGGGTTCAGCTGTTTGGATTAGGAAATGGGGGTTGATCAGTTGGTGGCTGGATCACTGGGGAAGAAGGTTGCACCGCCAGAATAGCGGCACCTAGTACAATATTACATTTTGCTACAGCACAGTTAAGGCCCCCTCCATTATTAGGTTTCCTTCTGACAGTGTGTTTTTCAGCTGGGCAATTATAAATATTGGCATGCCTGAGCCCTCTGTATGTTCATTAAAGTTCACAGAAAGTATCTTCCCATTGGGAAGGACACGTACATCAATTGAGGGATTTTAGACGCTTTGCACAAAGTGAAACAACTATCAAGCTTTTGGTGCTCAAGGCTAGACATAACCCTTCTTAGCAAAGCAAGATATAAATATGCTGTTTGAGTTTTAAATTGGACTGACTGGATGAGATCACACTCTCTCCACTGCTCTGAAGATGCTTCTCTGTTTACCAAATTAGTTGACGGCAAGCTGAAATCTGCCTTGATGCTATGAGTGCCAAAAAATTCTCCTCAGATTTATGGCAGTAGTCAGTACAAGAATTATGCACTGCCACTCCACTGAAGTTGTGTAGCATGGCTGCAAATTGGCTGGCCCTGGTCTGATTTCCCAGACCTAATGTTGAGTCCCTGGTGTTTGTAACAAACGCATAAACACACGTCTGCAAGTTCTAACTGTTTTTTCCTGTGGCCCAGGCATCATCCGCAGCCTGGCGGCGCACAGCCTGAACTCGGAGCAGGAGCTGAGCCAGTGGAGCGCGGCCGAGACGGACGAGGGCCACCACACCAACCAGCTCCGTCTGGCTCTGCTGCTGCAGTTCCTGGAGAACCTGGAGAAACTCATGTACAACGCCTACGAGGGCTGTGCCAACGCGCTCACTGCACCGCCCAAGGTGTGTTTTTGTGTGTGTGTGTGTGTCCGTCCCTCGCCAAACATCACTGAATACTGACCAAGTTAAAGCCACATGACCTATGCAGACCAGGGGTCCGTTTCCCAAAAGCGACCTGTAGTTGCTGTGTTGGTTGCAATGTAATTTCCCATTGTCAGCTAGTTAGTTCTGTGCTTTTGGGAAACATACACCAGATTTATTCATGTTGGCTCCCACTGTGACGTAGCGCATGGTACAACATAGACTTTTCAGTGATCTTTCGTATCAGCATATGAGAGCTCGACTGTGGTCTGCTTAAGTGCTAATGAAATGCTCATATTGAGTGAGCGCTCTAAAGACTTGGAAATGTTTATTGTTTCTTAGTTAAAAAATGTGCACTGGATCTAGGCCAGATTGCTATTTTTAACATCATAAGCCCAGAGTTTCTTAATTGGTGCGTTCTTGGCAAATGTTTTTCAAATGTTTTTTCTGCTAGGCAGAAACTCTGTGTTTTTGAGAAGGTTTTAAATGAAAGCTGGTCTTTTCTGTCTTTATCTGTTGTGATATCTAATTTTTCTCTCTTCTACAGGGCATTCGCACATTCTTTTACACCAACCGACAGACGTGTCAGGATTGGCTGACTCGAATCCGCATGGCGCTGATGCGCGTGGGACTGATGTCCGGCCAGCCAGCAGTCACTGTCCGCCACGGATTCGACCTCCTCACAGAGATCAAGAACAGCAGTGCACAGGTGCGTTCAACATTCAATTCGTATTGTAGCTCCATGTAGGGGGCGTCCATTGGTCAGTAGTGGCGGTGCTAGTGTAGTGGTTAAGGAACCTGACTAGTGTTCCGGAATTTGTGGGATAGAATCCTAGCTGCCACCGTTGTGCTGCCACCCTTGAGCAAGACACTTAATCCTAAGTCTTGGGGAGACTGTATTTAATAGTTGATTACTGTAAGTTGTTTTGAATAAAAGTGCCTGAAAAATGCTGATATGTAAATGTCTATATTGGCCTGTTATATTCACTGAGCATCACACGGTGCTGGAAGTCATTGTTAAATAATCTGTCATGCGTTGGGTTTGTTGGCTTCCACACTATCATACATAGATCTGGTCTTTTTTACCCTCAACGGTGTCAAAAAACACCATTGAGCTCATGGCCATAGACATGTACAGGTCTAATCGTGTGTGTGTGTGTGTGTGTGTGTGTGTGGTGTGTGTGTGTGTGTGTGTGTGTGTGTGTGTGTGTGTGTGTGTGTGTGTGTGTGTGTGTGTAGGGTCCGGAGCTGGAGGTGCCGCTGATGATGCTGGTGGAGGCACTGTGTGAGCTGCGCTGCCCTGAGGCCATCCAGGGCCTTGCTGCCTGGAGTCTGGCCAACACGGGCAAGAGCCTGGGCTGGGTGGGGTCAGTCGCACTGCAGGCAGAGGGAAGGTGAGCAACCACACAATTCTATCATTGGCTCTTCTCTACAGACTGGTACCAGCCCAGCTGTCATTAGTTTATATATTTTATTTTTATAGTATTTTATTTTTAAATACATAAAATATTAATTGGGAGGGAGTTGGTGTAGAAGTAGTGTGTGGCCCTGACAAGTCATTTGGACTTGATCTCATTTTCAAAAGTCCATGTAGCTTTGGGGTAAAAGAGAGAGAGAAAAAAAAAGAAAAGGTTGAATATCACCTTACCTTCACCCTTGTTATCTCAGTGTTTTGAATTAGACCGCTGAGGATATGGGTATCAGATGTTCTAAAAATGTCCTTGTTGTCAGGTTTGAGAAGGCAGCCATGGAGTACCAGGAGCAGCTGTGTGCGGTGACGGGCATGGACTGCTCCATCAAGGGCTTCGACCGCTCGCTGCTCAAGCTGGCCAACTCCAACAGCACCAGCGGCAGCAGCACAGCCAGCCCCAAACACGGCAGCAGTGGTGAGCAGCACACTTCACTGCAGCCTTGACAACACAAACATGCCACCACTTGGCACTTCAGAACACAGAACACTGCTGTGCTCAGCTCAAGGGTCCGTTTCCCAAAAGAATAGTTGCTCACTGAGTTAGCAAATCTGTTAATTAGTTGGCTATGGGAATTTGCATTGCAACCAAGAAGCTAACTGGCGTCCATTTCCCAAAAGCATAATTGCTAACCAGTTAGTAAATTAGTTAGTTAGCAACTATGGACCCCAACTCAGCTCAGCACTATACAGCTCAGCACTATACAATCAAGTGTTTCACACTTCAGACATTGGTTGTTGGGTGTTTTAGAGTGTGACTGGATAGATAAGGCTTCAACTCTTGTGTGACCTTGACCTTGGCATAACAGGGTTTGTTTATAATCATTGGCTCTGACCTTTGCCCCCCCTCTCCCACAGGAGACGGCAGGAAGACGGTGTTGCTGAAGTCGAGCGAGTGTTCCCCGGAGGTGGTGAACTTCCTGGCCAACAAGGCGTGCGAGTGCTACGTGTCCCTGAGCGACTGGGCCTCTGTGCAGGACTGGCAGGCCAGCATGCACGCCCTCAAGAAGAACAGCAGCAACAGCGCCACCGTCACTCTCAAGACCGACTTCAACTACATCAGGTGAGTGGGTGTGTCTGGGTTGTTAACGGTTGAAATGAAAAGCTGTGAGCATGCCTATGTTGAGTTTCTAAAAAACATGCATGTTCATTTATGTCTCAATTTTTAAGATTTAGATCATTAATTTATAAAAAATTTACATTTTTGTATATAATTTATATACTTTTTTTTTTTTTTTCCAGAGCTCTGACCAGATTTGAAGATGGAGATTTCCCTGAGTGCCGTACCCAGCTGGAGCTCTTGCCTGGGGAAGACTACGGGCTGCTCAACTCCGGCACCAAAGACAAGCTAGGTACTGCACAGAGTAAAGTGCCTCAAATACAGTAATTTCCCGCATATAAGCCCCATCGTGTATAAGCTGCAGGACAGTGTTTTATGCAAGTTAAAAAAGACAAAACCATATTAACACCATATTAACTGCCCCCCTGTTTTAACCTCATAGCGGAAGAAATTTAGCAAAATCAATGTATAAGCCGCGGCTAATAGTTGGGAAATTACAGTATACTGCCTGTTCTGATGGTGTTTTACTGCCGAGTCTTTGGCCTCCACTGGATGTGTCTTTGAGACGACTGTTGTACAAACAAGTCATAGAGTTCAATATTAGCAATGCTTTAGTACTACTGGGGCTACAGAAGAATCCTTATGTCAGTGTGCTAATAAAACCTTAGTACTCAGGCAACATCGGTCAGATATCATAGTAAATTAAATCATGTAGTAGAATTCTCTAAAGCAGATGCATCTGTTTGGCATCTAAGTTTTGTGTCTCTTCTTGTGTGACAGACTTGAAGCGTCTGCTGCCTGCGATGCTGAGTCCAGACCCGTCTGAGCTGCAGAAGGCCATTGAGGTGCAGCTGCTGAGGAGTGCAGTGGGAGCCGTCACCTCCTCCAACCACGAGCAGGAGCTGAAGATCAGCCCCTCTTCCGAGTGAGTGTCTGTCTTCTCCTGGCCTGCACACAAACGTCTGTAGATGAAGCCTATATGTTGGGAATTACTGATGGCATTGTTGGTTTAGCCAAGCATTATACTAACGTTACAAACCTTGCTCAGCTGCTGCACCAAGCAGTGCAGTTAGTTACCAGTATAGCTGATTTGCTTCTGTGGTCCCAGGGCAGGAAAATCTACCTCATTTCTGTAGCTAGAACTACCAATAATTTGTGTTTCTATTTATTTATTTATTTATTTATTTATTTAAACCAGTGCCCTTTCTCTAGATGTAACCTGTTTCTTAAATGTCCTGGATGTCCTGTGATATTCCCCATCTCTGTAATATTCCCCGTCTTTTCCTCTTTAACCTTTTTTGTCTTTCCTTCTGTGTGTGCTTTTCCTCCCGATGTGTCCCAGTCTGGTGAAGTACCTGAAGCAGACGGGCCGCATCTCTCTGGGTGCTCTGCGCCTCTCCACCCTGATGCTCTCTGGCTCCCTGCCCACCATCGGCACCATGCAGCTGCACTGTGCCAACGCCCTGGAGGGCTCCCTCTCCAACCAGCTGCCTGCCGAGGTAACACCTGCTTCACTTAACATTGCGCTGAGTGTCTGAGTATGTGTGAGTGTGTGTGTGTGTGTGTGAGTGTGTGTGTGTGTGTGTGTGTGTGTGTGTGTGTGTGTGTGTGGTGCTCTGCTCCAGGTTTTTTTTTTTTTTTTTTCCCCTCCATGCTGCTTTCCTTCAGACTGCAGTGGTTCATGAGTTTAAGAAACTAATGCACAGTTAGGATGCAAGTCATGCATCAAATAATAATTTCCACCTTCACCATTGAATGGATAATTCACTCAGATTCCTATACTGAAGTTACAGAAGACTGCAGGAACTTGTATGGTTTTAAAAAGAAGCATAGCCAGCGAGAACCAACCACTTCATTCCTTTGCTCTATAAATTATTCTGTATAAAATTCTTATTTCATCTCCCTCTCTCTCTCTCTCTCTCTCTCTCTCTCTCTCTCTCTCTCTCTCTCTCTCTCTCTCTCTCTCTCTCTCTCTCTGCAGGACTGTCTGATCCCTCTCTTCAGTGATGCCCTGAGCACCTGTAAGCAGCAGGATGTCCAGCCCTGGCTGCACGCGCTCAGATACACCACATTCCAGAGGCAGCTTCACCTCAAGCAGAAAGGTAGGGGGTGGACACAGGCTGTTTAGCAAAGGCTCTGTGTGTGTGTGTGTGTGTGTGTGTGTGCGTGCATACATACACGTCCAAAGACTCTATGTGTGTGTATATAGAGTTAAGACGATTCAGAGACTGTACAAATATTTGGGATTGACACTCACATACAGTATTCAAACACAGAGATAAATACCAGTAAAACTACACTGCACAAACTACTGGTACTTACTTTAGGTCAACACAAAACAGACACACATAGTGTGTAGGATTACCTTATT
>JAODXP020000015.1:5221634-5282215 GCA_027497455.2 Sardinella longiceps
CTGCAGGAAACTTCTTCTCACCTGGTCTCTGGAGATCTCACTAATGATGAAGAAATCGGAGACTTACTCCCCACTCTTCGCCCTCCCCTCCTTTCACAAATTCTGCAAAGGTCTACTGGCGAATGGTAAGGAGTGTGGAGGACCGTGTTAATTAGCACTGTGCCCAGCATTGCTGTTTTGAAAGAATCCTGCCTTGGCTGCTTAGCTTTTTTAATTGTGGTCAGATCGTTAAGAGGAAGCAATCCCAGCTAGAAAAACGCTTCAAGTTATTGAGTTGGGGGAGCTTAGTTCTGTATTGTTTGAAATGCAGTAAGAAACTTGAGAGACTGAATTGTAATCTCAGAGTCTATTCAAGTTTTAAGATAAATGTGTTGCCAGTGAATTGATTTCCCGCTGTAATGATTTCTGTGCAGCTCTGAATGAAGATCCAGCCATTTGCCTTCAGACATGCAACAGTCTGCAGGTCCTCTCTTCCTCCCTGTCCCCAGAACTGCTCCAAAGGTGAACACACTTCACACTGTGCTTTCCACACTTATAATTCTTTTTGACATTTTACTTGCATACATAGAAGTCCCACCTTTTACATTTTTGAATTTTTAAAGCCATATTGATGATAAACTGATTTTATTCTTTTGTTTGATTGTAAAATAATAAAAAATGATTGTAATATATATTTCTAACCATTTTGGCAATAAAACCTTTTGATGTTCACATGGTAATAAATCAAACAAACAAACAAACTCGCATACATGTAATGTCGGGTAGTTTTGTCCCCCCGTTTTAAATGATTAAGAAACACTCTTAAGCCTAAAGGTTTAAGTTTTTGTTTTAAGATTGCATGTTTATTCATACGCAACGGTAATACATGCAGTGTTGATGGTGAACTGTTGCGTGCTGTTGTGGTTGGCCAGGTGTGTGGACGTGTGCAGGGTGCAGCTGGTCCACTCGGCCGTGCGGGTCCGCCAGGCTTTCGGGAAGCTGCTGAGATCCATTCCTCTGGCCGTGGCTCTGAGGTGAGGATGCTGAACAACCCTTTTCCTAATTCCAATGTCTGCCCTAAGCCCCTTAGCCTGGGAATTCCCATGCTCCTTTGCAGGCTTATTTCATTTCACTCTGCAGAGGAGCATGGAGACCATGGCCGTTTTTCTCGCCCTGCTTTCGGTATCCAATCGCAGAACAAAAGGGATTTGTACGGCCCTCAATCGCATTTTACGTCACGTGGTGGCTCTGGTATTGGCTCCGAGGTATGTACAGACGCTATGATAGACATTCGTAGCGCCCAATAAACGGCTATGGACAATTGTAAATGATGCTTCTGCTACGAGAAATGCAATAGGTAGGTCCCCCAGACTAAATATCACTTGTGATTTTAGTTTGGCATTCGCCAGGCTACCTTAAAGGTGAAATCCAGTGTAAATCAATCCATAGCCCTGTTGTTCAAACTCACCTCGTGCTGTGCATGTTGGTAGGAAAAATAATAGGAAAATTTGATGCAACATAGGTCCAGCAGTGAACCGTCAACTAACGTCTAGTGAAGGGGTCCAGAACAATTTACTTTCAGTTTCATTTCATTATGTCCCATTCAGTCAGCATTAGTAATCGGTTTGTTATTTGGTCTATGTAGTGTCAAATTCCCATTTGCCGTACTCAGCCGTAGCTGAGGTGCATTCAAATTCGCCTAACATAGCGAACGTTCACGAACATAGGCGAACATAGGCTAGCGTCAAGTTTTTGGCTAACGTTAGCGAACGAAGGCGAACGGTCTGAGGAGGTAGCGCGCCGTTAACAGTCCTGTATGCAGGATAGAAAATTTGTGCGCCCCGATTGGAAATACATCCAGTAGAGCATTGTATTTTATCAGCATGCCTCACAGCAACTTTGTCTCACATTAATAGCCTCCTACGAGTAGTTTCTACTCAGTTTAGAACGAACATTTTAGAACATTACACAAAATCGTTCAAATTCCACTGTTAAATGCGAACATGTTTGCAGTGAACGTTCGCGTATGTTAGGTGAATTTGAACGCACCTCTGGTATATGAAGCAGCCCATCATAAAGTCTCCTCAGGCCAGTTTCAGCTCTGATGGCTTAGAGCAGACATTGGTGTTAGCCATGGTCTCATTAAATGCCCGGCACCACTTGTTCCTGTCGTAATGGTTTTCACATCGTGGCCTCGCTCTTGAGCTGTGCTGTGTGCTGCTGCTGGAGATCTAATTAGTGTTGCTTCTCTGCTCTGCTCTGCCCGGCAGCAACCACAACCACGTGGAGATCCAGGAGATCTCGCTGGCCATCCGCCGACACATGAGCAAGGCGCCCAGCAACACCTTCCACCCACAGGACTTCTCTGATGTCATCAGCTTCATCCTCTACGGCACCGTGCATCGTGGGGGGTGAGTGGGATGGAGGACACGTACAAACATGTGCTAGCGTGCGCACACACACACACACAGCCTCACCCACTCACACTGGCAACAAGTTGTTTTAAAAAGCCTAAAAACAAAATGGTTTGTGGCAAAAAAAAGCCTAAAAACAAGATGGTATGTAGAAAAGCATTGTACGGTATTTGCATTCATAGCACTTAATGGCTTTCTTTATAACTGCGTTTTCAATCACCTTTGCGTGTGTGTGTGTGTGTGTGTGTGTGTGTGTGCGCGTGCGCGCGTGTGTGTGGGTGGTCAGATAATCAAGCAATGTGTGCAGCAATGCTGTATGTGTATGTCTAATTATTTGTGTGTGTGTGTGTTGCAGTAAGGAGCCGTGGCTGGAGCGTCTGTACCACAGCTGCCAGCGCGTGGAGAAGCGTGACTCCCAGTGTGTGCCGCGTTCCCTGCTGAAGACCGAGGCCGTGCTGTGGCAGTGGGCCGTGTGGGAGGCCGCCCAGTTCACCGTCCTCTCCAAGCTCCGCACCCCACTGGGCCGAGCGCAGGACACCTTCCAGACCATCGAGGGTGAGTAGAGTGGACAGAGGGGCACAGGGGGAGATCTGCTCTCACAGGAAGACTTGGTTAGTCTCTCAGCAGGGAATTTTCTGACAGAACATTCTGTTCCAGAACAATCTAAGGTTCTGAAAGTCCAGTTTCAGAACATTCAAGTTGCCTGCTGCAGTGGGGACTAGATGTTGCTTCGGCTGTTTGGCAGTGCTGAGTAAGCATCATGATGCTGACACTCCCACTTTAGAAGGCCTCATTGGAAATGGTGTCAAAACAGTAGCCAGTTAGTCGCTGTCTGGCAAGCTTTGCTGTTGTAGAGTGACTTATTTATTTTTTTTTTTTTTTTTTTTTTAAATGTGGTGCAATACAGTGAAGCTATCTGTCTGGGCGAGTTTTATGTGAGTTGTTTTTGGCGCTTTCCGAAATGGCACACTGCCTTACTAGTTAGTGCATGAAATGGCACCTCCAATGAGATGTGTGTCTTGTTTGTACCTGACTTGAGTGATCTCTAAGCAGCTGCAAGCTAAAATGAGGGCTCTGTTTTTGTTGTATAATTAGCACAATAGTGAAGTGTCCTCGCTTATTCCTAGAAGACACATTATGCCGTACATACAGTACTCTAACACAGCGTGATGCCTTTTTGGAAAGCGCATTTGTGAAGGGAGGAAACAAATGTATGAACCACAGGTGCCTGAAAATGCTTGGGTTTTAAATGTTGCATTTTCAAGTTAGAACACTTCTTGAAAATTTTGGTAAGGTAATCAATTGTAAATTTATTGTTGCAATAATATTCACCTGACCTGTTTGTAGTCTATTCGGGAAATGTAATGCCAACAAAACATTGTCTGACTTGTATTTCGATATGACAAAATTCCTATGGGAATTTTTTTGGAGATATACGATAACAATAACGATATCGCACAACCCTAACCGCTATCTGTTTCTTTTGTCTGTCTGGCTGTCTGTCAGTAGCCTGTACTGTATGCATGCACAGCACATGTACAGGCCTGTGTGTACTCACTGTACATCTGAGTCTCATCATGTTGCTGTCTCCGTATTGAGTTGAATCAGCTGTGTATACAGTACATGCAGTAATAATCGTCTGTCGGTTCTGTGTGCGTACTGTATGTTAAGGATGCTCCAGGGAGGATGGATGGATGGATGGATGGCTGCTTGCACATTAATATACATGTCATGCATACAGTACAGTATAGCCTTCTGCATAGAACAAAAGGTCAGAGACCGTCTCTCATAGTTCCATTTGCTCTGTAAACACCCACCACCCAAATGGAACTGTTTCAGGGCATGTGTGAGAAGTTTTGAAAAGAAATCTGTGTGGATGAATAGATGGATAGATAGAGCAGTATCATAACAAACAGGTTCAGCTGTTTGGATTAGGAAATGGGGGTTGATCAGTTGGGGCTGGAACACTGGGGAAGAAGGTTGCACCGCCAGAATAGCGGCACCTAGTACAATATTACATTTTGCTACAGCACAGTTAAGGGTCCCTCCATTGTTAGGTTTCCTTCTGACAGTGTGTTTTTCAGCTGGGCAATTATAAATATTGGCATGCCGGAGCCCTCTGTATGTTCATTAAAGTTCACAGAAAGTATCTTCCCATTGGGAAGGACACGTACATCAATTGAGGGATTTTAGACGCTTTGCACAAAGTGAAACAACTATCAAGCTTTTGGTGCTCAAGGCTAGACATAACCCTTCTTAGCAAAGCAAGATATAAATATGCTGTTTGAGTTTTAAATTGGACTGACTGGATGAGATCACACTCTCTCCACTGCTCTGAAGATGCTTCTCTGTTTACCAAATTAGTTGACGGCAAGCTGAAATCTGCCTTGATGCTATGAGTGCCAAAAAATTCTCCTCAGATTTATGGCAGTAGTCAGTACAAGAATTATGCACTGCCACTCCACTGAAGTTGTGTAGCTGGCTGCAAATTGGCTGGCCCTGGTCTGATTTCCCAGACCTAATGTTGAGTCCCTGGTGTTTGTAACAAACGCATAAACACACGTCTGCAAGTTCTAACTGTTTTTTCCTGTGGCCCAGGCATCATCCGCAGCCTGGCGGCGCACAGCCTGAACTCGGAGCAGGAGCTGAGCCAGTGGAGCGCGGCCGAGACGGACGAGGGCCACCACACCAACCAGCTCCGTCTGGCTCTGCTGCTGCAGTTCCTGGAGAACCTGGAGAAACTCATGTACAACGCCTACGAGGGCTGTGCCAACGCGCTCACTGCACCGCCCAAGGTGTGTTTTTGTGTGTGTGTGTGTGTGTGTGTGTGTGTGTGTGTGTCCGTCCCTCGCCAAACATCACTGAATACTGACCAAGTTAAAGCCACATGACCTATGCAGACCAGGGGTCCGTTTCCCAAAAGGATAGTTGCTGTGTTGGTTGCAATGTAATTTCCCATTGTCAGCTAGTAGTTCTGTGCTTTTGGGAAACATACACCAGATTTATTCATGTTGGCTCCCACTGTGACGTAGCGCATGGTACAACATAGACTTTTCAGTGATCTTTCGTATCAGCATATGAGAGCTCGACTGTGGTCTGCTTAAGTGCTAATGAAATGCTCATATTGAGTGAGCGCTCTAAAGACTTGGAAATGTTTATTGTTTCTTAGTTAAAAAATGTGCACTGGATCTAGGCCAGATTGCTATTTTTAACATCATAAGCCCAGAGTTTCTTAATTGGTGCGTTCTTGGCAAATGTTTTTCAAATGTTTTTTCTGCTAGGCAGAAACTCTGTGTTTTTGAGAAGGTTTTAAATGAAAGCTGGTCTTTTCTGTCTTTATCTGTTATGATATCTAATTTTTCTCTCTTCTACAGGGCATTCGCACATTCTTTTACACCAACCGACAGACGTGTCAGGATTGGCTGACTCGAATCCGCATGGCGCTGATGCGCGTGGGACTGATGTCCGGCCAGCCAGCAGTCACTGTCCGCCACGGATTCGACCTCCTCACAGAGATCAAGAACAGCAGTGCACAGGTGCGTTCAACATTCAATTCGTATTAGCTCCATTAGCTCCATTGGTCAGTAGTGGCGGTGCTAGTGTAGTGGTTAAGGAACCTGACTAGTGTTCCGGAATTTGTGGGATAGAATCCTAGCTGCCACCGTTGTGCTGCCACCCTTGAGCAAGACACTTAATCCTAAGTCTTGGGGAGACTGTATTTAATAGTTGATTGCTGTAAGTTGTTTTGAATAAAAGTGTCTGAAAAATGCTGATATGTAAATGTCTATATTGGCCTATCATATTCACTGAGCATCACACGGTGCTGGAAGTCATTGTTAAATAGTCTGTCATGCGTTGGGTTTTTTGGCTTCCACACTATCTCATAGGTCTGGTCTTTTTTACCCTCAACGATGTCAAAAAACACCATTGAGCTCATGGCCATAGACATGTACAGATCTAATTGTGTGTGTGTGTGTGTGTGTGTGTGTGTGTGTGTGTGTGTGTGTGTGTGTGTAGGGTCCGGAGCTGGAGGTGCCGCTGATGATGCTGGTGGAGGCACTGTGTGAGCTGCGCTGCCCTGAGGCCATCCAGGGCCTTGCTGCCTGGAGTCTGGCCAACACGGGCAAGAGCCTGGGCTGGGTGGGGTCAGTCGCACTGCAGGCAGAGGGAAGGTGAGCAACCACACAATTCTATCATTGGCTCTTCTCTACAGACTGGTACCAGCCCAGCTGTCATTAGTTTATATATTTTATTTTTATAGTATTTTATTTTTAAATACATAAAATATTAATTGGGAGGGAGTTGGTGTAGAAGTAGTGTGTGGCCCTGACAAGTCATTTGGACTTGATCTCATTTTCAAAAGTCCATGTAGCTTTGGGGTAAAAGAGAGAGAGAAAAAAAAAGAAAAGGTTGAATATCACCTTACCTTCACCCTTGTTATCTCAGTGTTTTGAATTAGACCGCTGAGGATATGGGTATCAGATGTTCTAAAAATGTCCTTGTTGTCAGGTTTGAGAAGGCAGCCATGGAGTACCAGGAGCAGCTGTGTGCGGTGACGGGCATGGACTGCTCCATCAAGGGCTTCGACCGCTCGCTGCTCAAGCTGGCCAACTCCAACAGCACCAGCGGCAGCAGCACAGCCAGCCCCAAACACGGCAGCAGTGGTGAGCAGCACACTTCACTGCAGCCTTGACAACACAAACATGCCACCACTTGGCACTTCAGAACACAGAACACTGCTGTGCTCAGCTCAAGGGTCCGTTTCCCAAAAGAATAGTTGCTCACTGAGTTAGCAAATCTGTTAATTAGTTGGCTATGGGAATTTGCATTGCAACCAAGAAGCTAACTGGCGTCCATTTCCCAAAAGCATAATTGCTAACCAGTTAGTAAATTAGTTAGTTAGCAACTATGGACCCCAACTCAGCTCAGCACTATACAGCTCAGCACTATACAATCAAGTGTTTCACACTTCAGACATTGGTTGTTGGGTGTTTTAGAGTGTGACTGGATAGATAAGGCTTCAACTCTTGTGTGACCTTGACCTTGGCATAACAGGGTTGTTTATAATCATTGGCTCTGACCTTTGCCCCCCCCTCTCCCACAGGAGACGGCAGGAAGACGGTGTTGCTGAAGTCGAGCGAGTGTTCCCCGGAGGTGGTGAACTTCCTGGCCAACAAGGCGTGCGAGTGCTACGTGTCCCTGAGCGACTGGGCCTCTGTGCAGGACTGGCAGGCCAGCATGCACGCCCTCAAGAAGAACAGCAGCAACAGCGCCACCGTCACTCTCAAGACCGACTTCAACTACATCAGGTGAGTGGGTGTGTCTGGGTTGTTAACGGTTGAAATGAAAAGCTGTGAGCATGCCTATGTTGAGTTTCTAAAAAACATGCATGTTCATTTATGTCTCAATTTTTAAGATTTAGATCATTAATTTATAAAAAAATTACATTTTTGTATATAATTTATATACTTTTTTTTTTTTTTTTTCCAGAGCTCTGACCAGATTTGAAGATGGAGATTTCCCTGAGTGCCGTACCCAGCTGGAGCTCTTGCCTGGGGAAGACTACGGGCTGCTCAACTCCGGCACCAAAGACAAGCTAGGTACTGCACAGAGTAAAGTGCCTCAAATACAGTAATTTCCCGCATATAAGCCCCATCGTGTATAAGCTGCAGGACAGTGTTTTATGCAAGTTAAAAAAGACAAAACCATATTAACACCATATTAACTGCCCCCCTGTTTTTAACCTCATAGCGGAAGAAATTTAGCAAAATCAATGTATAAGCCGCGGCTAATAGTTGGGAAATTACAGTATACTGCCTGTTCTGATGGTGTTTTACTGCCGAGTCTTTGGCCTCCACTGGATGTGTCTTTGAGACGACTGTTGTACAAACAAGTCATAGAGTTCAATATTAGCAATGCTTTAGTACTACTGGGGCTACAGAAGAATCCTTATGTCAGTGTGCTAATAAAACCTTAGTACTCAGGCAACATCGGTCAGATATCATAGTAAATTAAATCATGTAGTAGAATTCTCTAAAGCAGATGCATCTGTTTGGCATCTAAGTTTTGTGTCTCTTCTTGTGTGACAGACTTGAAGCGTCTGCTGCCTGCGATGCTGAGTCCAGACCCGTCTGAGCTGCAGAAGGCCATTGAGGTGCAGCTGCTGAGGAGTGCAGTGGGAGCCGTCACCTCCTCCAACCACGAGCAGGAGCTGAAGATCAGCCCCTCTTCCGAGTGAGTGTCTGTCTTCTCCTGGCCTGCACACAAACGTCTGTAGATGAAGCCTATATGTTGGGAATTACTGATTGCATTGTTGGTTTAGCCAAGCATTATACTAACGTTACAAACCTTGCTCAGCTGCTGCACCAAGCAGTGCAGTTAGTTACCAGTATAGCTGATTTGCTTCTGTGGTCCCAGGGCAGGAAAATCTACCTCATTTCTGTAGCTAGAACTACCAATAATTTGTGTTTCTATTTATTTATTTATTTATTTATTTATGTATGTATGTATGTATGTATGCTATGTATGTATGTATGTTTTCTGTAGATGTAACCTGGATGTCCTGTGATATTCCCCATCTCTGTAATATTCCCCGTCTTTTCCTCTTTAACCTTTTTTGTCTTTCCTTCTGTGTGTGCTTTTCCTCCCGATGTGTCCCAGTCTGGTGAAGTACCTGAAGCAGACGGGCCGCATCTCTCTGGGTGCTCTGCGCCTCTCCACCCTGATGCTCTCTGGCTCCCTGCCCACCATCGGCACCATGCAGCTGCACTGTGCCAACGCCCTGGAGGGCTCCCTCTCCAACCAGCTGCCTGCTGAGGTAACACCTGCTTCACTTAACATTGCGCTGTGTGTGTGAGTGTGTGTCTGAGTGTGTGTGTGTCTGTGTCTGTGTCTGTGTCTGTGTCTGTGTCTGTGTCTGTGTCTGTGTCTGTGTCTGTGTGTGTGTGTGTGTGGTGTGTCTGTCTGACTGAGTGTCTGAGTGTGTGTGTGTGAGTGTGTGTGTGTGTGTGTGGTGCTCTGCTCTAGGTTTTTTTTTTTTTTTTTTTCTCCCCCCTCCATGCTGCTTTCCTTCAGACTGCAGTGGTTCATGAGTTTAAGAAACTAATGCACAGTTAGTCATGCATCAAATAATAATTTCCACCTTCACCATTGAATGGATAATTCACTCAGATTCCTATACTCACGTTGTAGAAGCTGCAGGAACTTGTATGGTTTTAAAAAGAAGCATAGCCAGCGAGAACCAACCACTTCATTCCTTTGCTCTATAAATTATTCTGTATAAAATTCTTATTTCACTCTCCTTTTTTCTCTCCCTCTCCTCTCTCTCTCTCTCTCTCTCTCTCTCTCTCTCTGCAGGACTGTCTGATCCCTCTCTTCAGTGATGCCCTGAGCACCTGTAAGCAGCAGGATGTCCAGCCCTGGCTGCACGCGCTCAGATACACCACATTCCAGAGGCAGCTTCACCTCAAGCAGAAAGGTAGGGGGTGGACACAGGCTGTTTAGCAAAGGCTCTGTGTGTGTGTGTGTGTGTGTGCATACACGTCCAAAGACTCTATGTGTGTGTGTATATAGAGTAGACGTTCAGAGACTGTACAAATATTTGGGATTGACACTCACATACTGTATTCAAACACAGAGATAAATACCAGTAAAACTACACTGTAAAAACTACTGGTACTTACTTTAGGTCAACACAAAACAGACACACATAGTGTGTAGGATTACCTTATTAAATCTGTAATCCGTATCAGTCCCTCACTCACACACACCTTCTTCTCTTCAGGTTCTTCCGCTCCAGTGGACTCTCACCTGATGGAGCTGTGCGTGACGGCGGTGAAGTTTGCCCGTAAGCAGGGCAACATCGCTCTGGCATCACGGCTGCTCGGCCAGTGCTGTGAGCCCCCTGCGGAGCACCCCGAGGGGGGCGACCTGGTGCAGAGCTTCAGGATGCTCTCGCTGGACGGCCCCGTCAAGGAGAAGTGGGGTCCCGAGCTGGAGATCGAGAGGGCCAAGGTGCTCTTCACTGCAGGTCAGTTAGGCTACTATTTATCAGCACTGGGCATAAAGGTTTTGTTTTCATATGACCACATCTGTTAGTACACTAAGCGAGTTTGGTCTGCATTGTTGATATGAGCTGATCAACTCATTGGATTTTCCCTTTAAGGTGTCTTTGCACCATACAAGCATGCCTCATTACCACCCACGGACTGATACTAGATTGACTCTTTTATGTTTTGTCTACGTCTTTTGTGGTTGTCTACGTCTTAAGCGCTTTGAGTGGCCTTTGGTCGATAAATGCGCTATACAAATAAAATTTACTTACTTATAGAAATTGTGTTGCTGTCTACATCATAAATTGATCAGTTCTAAATTGATTGGTGACCATTTGTCCGTTTTGGATGTGACTGCAGGCCAGTCTACGGGGGCGATGGAGATGCTGAGCTCGTGCGCGCTGTCGTACTGCCGCTCTGGGAAGTGCGAGCGAGCCGCCTGTCGCTCCGTGCTGACGCTCTGCAAGTGGCTGCTGGCCGACTGGAAGGACCTGACGCTGCAGCTCAAGCAGGTGGTGAAGCGGAGCGCCGCGGGCACGCAGCCCAGCCTCTCGCCCCTCGGACGCAACATCGCCGCCCTGCTGGAGCTGCCCCTGGAGGAGCAGAGCGTGCCCCGCATCACCAACGAGATCACCGGTACAGACGCTAGAACTCGTAATAATTTAGAGCCATAATTTAACAATGAAGCGTGAATACTCAAGGATGAGGGTTGATTCAGTTTCGGAATTTAAATTAATTCAGATTCACTGTTCTAATGTTAAAATAGCGGTGCTTTTTTATTTCCCCTCCATCCCTCACTGGAGATGGGATCATTAACAAGACATTGAGTTCATTGGTGGAGGAATTTTTACCCCGTGCACAATCTGAAATTAATTTTATGCTAATAACCCGTATTAGTTTCACTCATTTAATTCACTTCATTAATTTAGATAAGGTCTTGAGTGTCATGCTCTGATTGACGCTCATTTCCCTGATGTCTCTCTCTTTGTTTGGTTTTGATTTTTAAACCTGTCTGTTTTTTTCCTGTGCCCTGCCCTGCAGTGAGTGTTGGTGTGGGTGAGCCTGACTTTGTCCTGGGGCAGCTCTACCAGCTGTCTACTACCCAGGCCCCTGATGTGGCCAAGTCCTGGGCTGCCCTGGCCAGCTGGGCCTACCGCTGGGGCAGGAAGGTGGTGGACAACGCCAGGTGAGGCACTAGGATCATACACTGTAGTGTACATGCACCTTTTGTCCCAGCAGTAGTCAAAATACGGCTTACAATTTTACTTTTCCTTGTATGACCAAACAAGTAAAAATATGAAGCAAATAGTGAGTTAATACTGAGATCTTAAGAGATTGCAGCCTTTTTGTCCATGCCTTTTTTTTTTTTTTTTTTTAGAGCATGAACAATTAATACAGACACAAAAAAATGTTGTTGTTTTATTTTTTACTCTGGATTAGTCAGTAAACTTGCAACATTTGCCTCACTGAATCTCATCTCCCCCCATGTCTTATCTCCAGCCAAGGCGAAGGGGTTCCACTGCTCTCTGGGGAGAAGAAAGAGATTGAGGAGCTGCTCCCGTCCAGCACCAGTGACCAAGACAAGGAGACCATCTTCAGCATCCTGGGCCAGGCCATGTGCCGCCCGGCAGGGATTCAGGTGGGGGGAAAAGAAGCTAAACCTTGAATAGACAACCATGGAAGGATTGATGTACTATACACATGATGCTTTTATCCTGAAATTTTTCCACAGCATCTAAACAAAACTCTAAACAAAAACACTTTTTTGGGGGTTTCCACATCAGCCATTCTCTGTGTCTTTGATTGGTAGAAAACTATTGTTTTCAGTATTTAAAAAATGTACTGTATGTTAGACCATTTCATATAGCGTTGACCTTTTGTACCATTTTGTGTGTGTGTGTGTGTGTGTGTGTGTGTAGGATGAGGACATGGCCCTGCAGAATGAGGAGGATGATGAGGACGACATGGTGGACGTGATCTGGAGGCAGCTGCTGGCCTCGTGCCCGTGGCTGTCCGACGTGGAGGAGAGCGTGACCGAGGGCCTGATCCACGTGTGGAGGACCGTGGTGGGCCGCATCTTCAGCCTCTATCGCGTCTCCTGCCACGCCTATTTCACCTTCCTCAAGCTCAACGCTGGACAGGTACTGTAGGAGAAAAACCTAACCAGTGGTACTGCAACATGAGATGAGTCAGGAGTTTCGGAGAGGTCACTGCACATAATTACACTGCACTTGTGTGCATTTGCCACTACACATAAACAATGTTATTGTAATGAGAAGATACAGAAGGGCTTAGAGCGCTCAGGAGACTGTGCGAACAATGTTGCTCAGGTGCTCAGCTGTACCGGGTGAAGTGCAAGTCCAAAAAAGGAGGAAAGAGCAGAGGCACTCTGAGCTTTGAGAAAAATATTTTAAAAAGCCTTTGAATGTTATTGTAATATTTCCATCAATATGTCGATGCTCGGTACAAGCCAGTGTTGTGATGTATAATGCAATGGGTTTGATTGGGTTATTTTGGAAAGCTTGACTGTGGCTATGCTGGCTTGTGTTCCTCAATGTGAGAGAGAGAAGCTGTATTTTTCAAACTGCTTATTCTGGACTCTTGTTTGTGCCTGGCTTGTTTTCTCAGGTGCCGATTGACGAGGACGACCCCAAACTGCTGCTGAGCAACCAGAGCACCAAGCAGAGCAACGACGATGTGATCGTCATGGCAACGCTGCGGCTGCTGCGGCTGTTGGTGAAGCACGCAGGGGAGCTACGGGAGGAGCTGGAGCTGGGGCTCGCTTCCACCCCCACTGCCCCCTGGAGAGGTACACACGCGCCACACACTCGCAACACACACACACACACCCACATACACATGTGACACACACCGTCAAAGATGCCCGTACCCCTACTGCCCTCTGTAGATGCGCACACACACACACACACACACACACACAGACTCTCACCCACCGTTACTGGGTAACAGTACAAAAAAAATATTTAACAGCATAAATAAAAGCTATGTCTAAGCTCAGACTGACGGAGCACACCCTTTGCATTTTTTTTTTTTTTAAATATTCCGTCATCACTTTTTTTATGGGGGCAACATTACAGAAATGAAACTTTGATACAACTTACAGTAGTCATTGTACAGCTTTCATACTGTAGCTGTATAGATTGGCTGTCATCCGAAAATAACTTGACATACAGCCATTAATGTCTAAACAGCTGTTTTAGCTGACAGCTTACCTTGTCATCACAGCTTAATAGTCTCTCTGCGCAAGTAAACAAAAATGTTGACAGTAAGTGGTACTGTAGGTATGACGGACATTCTCCCCGGCCATGCAGCCTCATTTAATTCAGCTGATAGACATGCTGATGCTTCTGTCACATTCTGCTAGGATGACTGTCTTTGTCTTTGAACCTGTCTGGAGTTCAAGATGGCAAAACGTTGTAACACGCTGAGCTTGGACCGGATTTTTTGTCCATGTTCCATGATCTAGGTTCAAAGAGAGAGATTTGCATAAAACATCTTTGTGATGATAAAACTTTAAGTTGCATAATGACAAAATTGAAAAAGACAAAAAAAAAACAAAAGCGTTTAAGCTCAATCCTGATATTATTTTACAATCCCATAAACCCAATCAGCCCTAATCAGGTACTTGACATCCAGACTTTACTATTATTATTATTATTATTATAGTGCATGCAAAGCAATGCACTATATTGTTATTCGGTTGCTTCTTATTATTATTATTCCACACACCTTTCTGCGATTAATTCAGCTTCAACCGTTCAACATATCAACTTCATTCAAACACCGTTGCGTAGCTCTGCAATTGGTGAGTGTTGCTTCTACTTTTCATTTTTGCAACTTTTATACCTTTTGCGTAATCGGCAATAAACAAGTGAAAAAAAGTCCCATTGAAATGAATGGTGGAACTTTCAGCATTCTATAGAACATTGTTGTCACCTTAGCCACTTACTGTAAACATTCCACTGCTTCTGCTGGCAGTCGGAACTTTATTTGCATGAGAATTCTATTTCAACCAGAAACTATTATCAGCTGCATTAAATCAACTTTTTCTACATTTTTAAACAACTTTACAATAAGCAACTTTTTATGTAACCATCAACAATATACCAATTGATGCAGCCGAAGGCTGCGTCCAACTTTTTCAACTACTTTAACTATTGTAACAATCTGCATTCATCCAACTATCATACAATTCTACTTTTTTGCAACTTCTTTGCAACTTGTTGGTCTTCCTTCAGATTTTTCTTCTTTTCTTCAACAATTCTACTATCAACCTTTCATCATCTTTTGCAATAACCACTACTGGTAGCACTGGACGCGGCCTTTGGCCGCGTCTCACAATATCTACTCTTTCTTCTATCAACTGTAAATGCATTTCATCCTTTGCACCAACTTCCACATTACATTAATGAGCTGGCATCAATATGATTAACATAGCAACCAGCATAGCAACTAGTATATCCGTCCTAGCAACGGCCTAGCAACAGCTTCCAGCACCATTGTAACGTCTTGGGAACCACTGCGACAATGATGACAAAGCACTCAGCATAGCATCCAACATTACGAACATGGCAACCAGCATAGCAACAGACATGTCCGCCCTAGCAACGGCCTAGCAACAGCTTCCAGCACCCTTGCAACGTCTCAGGAACCATTCCAACAATGATGACATGGCAATCGACATAGCAACCAACATGATCAACATAGCAACCGCCATGTTCGCCCTAGCAACGGCCTAGCAACAGCTTCTAGCAGCCTTGCAACGTCTTATGAACCACTCCAACAATTATGACCTATGCACCCACATAGCAACCAAGATGATCAATGTCGCAACCAGCATAACGACCGCCATGTCCGCCTTAGCAATGCCCCAACAACAACCTTAAGCAACCTTGCAACTTTTTAGGATCAACCTTTACATTTATGACGTATCAATCAACATTGCATCCAACATGATCAACCTAGCCACCACCATAGCAACCACCATATCCGCCTTAGCAACAGCTTAGCAACAGTTTCTAGCGCCCTTGCAATGCCTTGGGAACCACTTCCACGTTAATGACCTAGCAATCAACATAGCCACCAACATGATCAACGTAGCAACCAGCACAGCAACCACCATGTCCGCCTTAGCAACGCCCTAGCAACAACCTTACGCAAACTTGAAACTTCTTAGGAACAACTTCCACATTGATGATGTAGCAATCAACATTGCATCCAACATGATCAACAAAGCAACCAGCATAGCAACCGCCTTATCCGCCTTAGCAACGCCCTAGCAACAACCTTAAGAAACCTTGTTCAATGTAGCAACCAGCATGGCAACCACCATACTTAATATCTTACTTACATACAGTATCTTACTTAGTTACTGTACTTATCTTACTTACTTTCTTCCTTAGCAACAACTTCAATGGTTTAGCAACTATATCATGTTTTATTTCTCTTATCAGATGTTTATTTAAAAAATGTCACTTTCATAAAACTTTTTTTTACATTTTGCATGCACTATGTAATTTCCATGGAATTACAATTTCTAGTTATTATTATTATTACTACTACTACTACTACACCACCACTTCTAGTATTAGTCTAGTGGTGGAAGCCATCACCACCCATCCCTTTCCTGCCGTGTAGAAGCGGTTCCAGCTGTGGTACGGTAACTGTTATAAATCCCTGTTGTGTTTGTCCTCAGGTATCATCCCCCAGCTGTTCTCTCGGCTGAACCACCCGGAGGCCTACATCCGCCAGAGCATCTGCAGCCTGCTGTGCCGCGTGGCCCAGGACTCCCCGCACCTCATCCTCTACCCAGCCATCGTGGGCTCCATCTCCCTGGGGGGAGAGGCCCAGGCCGCAGGTACTGTGCAGCGCAGGATTAGTCTGGTCTCTTCCTGCTACAGTAGTCACATCATAGTTACAGCAGAGACGGTTGATGAAAGCGAGACCATTCATTAGGAGCTCCTTCCTGTTTCCATATGACGTTGGGTTCGAAGCTGACACGCCCCTTTAGGAGACCGGTAGTAAACAGACCTTCGTTAAACCCAATGTGGAGTTCGTGGGATTTTACTAGATTTCGCCAATAAACTGAATTCCCTTATTTAAGGAAGGGCTTTGGACATTTTTATACCCCTAGTCACAATGAGCAGGTAATTGTCATCAGAACTAGCCCATAGATAAGAAATGTAAGTTAACTTAATGGAAGAAAACGAACTTTATTTAAGCCTAGGCAGCTAGAAAAGTGCTCTGCTGTCTGATAACAAGCTGGCTAAAAATCTAGCGATAGCCACAATAAAGTTGTTAAATTTACAAATCACACTCTCAATAAAATGTCACCCTCCTAGACAACATTACTGATGCCAGGTAAATGAAAATGTCCATGTCAAGTTCGTTTGTAGCAATATAGAAATTTAACCGAGGTTCTCAGGTGCTTGCAAGCTAGCGATATTCTAGCCATGTTCTCATAGTAACCCAGGCAAAAACGGTTGGCATGTTAACGTTAGCTAGCTTGCTAGCTCGGTTAATACATAAAATGAATTATTTACCCCGTGCCTGAAAATGTACCGAATGGGTATTACAAACAAGTAGTGATAATAAAACGACACTGGAAATTATATTTTAATTATTTAACTGCTTATTAAGAGAAAAAGTTAATGTTAAGACGTCTATGAGGCACCTATTTAGGAGACCGGAACTGTATCCCGATTTTTAACGTTGGGGAAGCCTAGAACGATTCATCTCCACATAATACAGTATCTCTGGTTACAGGATGGTCATATGCGCTGCAGCAACAGAACCTCCCTTTAAAGGAAAATACCGGAGTGAATTCAAGCATAGCCCTGCTGCACGAGCCTTCTAACAGCAATATATTTCGCATGATATGAAAGAATTTCGAACAGCACAGACCTAACGCAAACGCGAAACACTTTACATTGAGTCAACGTAACCTCAGATTTTGCTTTCGGTTTCCAACAGTCAGGTCCCACTGATTCAGTGTAAAGTGCCTGTTCGCTTCTGCGTTCGCGTTCGGTCTGTGCTGCACCAAATTATTTTGTTCCACTCGCGAACTAGCGCATTTAGCAAGCTCTTTCAACAGGGCTATGCTTGAATTCACTCCGGTACTTCCCTTTAAGTACAGTTCTGTCTGACTGACTAGAGCTGCCTCTGTTGTTCAGGTGTCTTTCAGTGAGACATTCCAAGAAGGTGGTTAGCTGGTAAACCTGGCTAAGTTGACTATTAACAGGGTTACCAGTCTCTCTAAAGAGTTCCCTGCTGGCTTTAAGATAAAAAGGCAGGCTATACTGCTATCAGCTTTACCACTAACTCTTTCTCAACTTGCCCTGGTTTGCCACTACAACACCCTCTTGGAATACCCATCCTGGTGTTTTAGTGAGAGAATTTTCATGTTTTTCCTGTTTTCATTGTGGTGTGGTAATTCTTGTGGTGGTACACAATGTGGTCGGAAAGCATTGTGTCCTGAGAGGCCATTGGTTTCACATTCTTGTGCCCATGAAGTTAAAACCATGACAGTATTTAATTTATTAGTTTAATAATTTGCCTTGTCTTTGCCCTTGGGCTGTCTCTATACAAATTCAAATTCTGTCTAAAGTAAATCCCTTGCAATATACGATTGTGTGAAGATGAATGTCCAGTTTGGTTAGCATGATGAAGCTCTCCTGGCAAACCCCTCAAACCCACACATTCATTTACATATATTTGTGGCTTACAGCGACCCCTTTCACTGGAAGTTGTCGTCTCAAACAATTTTAATTTGCATAGAAACACCCTAAAGTTTTCACTTGCTATTATCTACCAGTATTTGACATGGCCTTGCATCCCGGTCTTTGGAAACTAATGCACCTTTGCCTGCCTGTCTGTCTGTCTGTCTGTCCAGGTAACAAGCTGCCCTCAGCCTTGCCCACCTTCCTGGGCAACATGCAGGGCGAAGGGCTGTGTGGGGGCGGCAGTGAGGGTGGCAGCGCTCCAGCGTCCCAGGAGAGCACCCGTGGGGAGGAGCTGGTGCTGTGCTCCAGTGAAGACCAGGCCATGATGCAGGACTGCTACAGCAAGATCGTGGACAAGCTGTCCTCTGCCAACCCCACTATGGTGCTGCAGGTATGGAGGCAAATAAATAACATGCCGTACACAATATATTTCATAGTGTGTGTGTGTGTGTGTGTGTGTGTGTGTTTACGTACACAGTAAATTGTAACGCCACTAACGGGTCTAATTTTCTTAACTTTCTACACTTGTAATACATTCAGCCCTCTCATTCTGATATATGTCTATGGAATGTGTGTACAGAATGTGCAAAATCACTAGTTTCTAGAATCACTAGAAACCAGACAAATTCCTCACATAGGAGGATAATAATGTGAATAATAATAATGTGAATCTTGATGTGCCAGTGTGGTTTTTGGGGGTGGGGACTTGGGGCTCCGAAATGTGTTTTGTTTGGTCTGCCCGCTTTATGAGCGTGCTTGTTAGTCTGATGTGGCTGACGAGGACATACTGTAGCAGCCTGACAGGCTGAGGTTCATTAAAGTTGAAAGGTTCTGCTTATTAACGGGATGGAATATCAGAAACAGATTGGAGGATCTAGTACACTGTAAGAATTGAGCCAAATGAGCCGTCGATGCAGGTGTTTGTCGGTCTACAAATAATGTGTGTTAACCCTTGGTGCATGTGTTTGTCTGTTTGTTTGTGTGTGCGTGTTTGTGTGCTTGTTTGTTTCTCTGTGTGCGTGTTTGTTTGTCTGTGTGCGTGTTTGTTTGTCTGTGTGCGTGTTTGTTTGTCTGTGTGCGTGTCTGTCTGTCTGTGTGCGTGTCTGTTTGTCTTTGTGGGTGTCTGTTTGTCTTTGTGGGTGTCTGTTTGTCTGTGTTCGTGTGTGTGTGTGTGTGTGTGTGTGTCTCCTTGTGTGCGTCCAGGTTCAGATGCTGGTGGGGGAGCTGCGGCGTGTGACTCTGCTGTGGGATGAGCTGTGGCTGGGCGTGCTGCAGCAGCAACACATGCACGTGCTGCGCCGCATTCAACAGCTGGAGGACGAGGTCAAGAGGGTTCAGAACAACAACACACTGCGCAAGTAAGAAAGACACCCCACGTTATGGAGGTCTTCCCCATATTATATTATATTTGCATCTTTGTCCTGCATTCCAGAGATTTACTTTCACACTAGGCATTTTTTTTTTTTGTATATTTCAGTCCTCCCAATATTTAAAAAAAATGTTTAACTCTTAAATATAATTTTTTTTATTGCCATGATGGCTTCATTGATTGAGATATGGCATAATTCATCTAGTCCAACACTTTCAAAACTGTGGATAGATGGATAAGACAGACATTAGAATGGACAGTTGTGAGTGATGGGGGTTTCATACGTACGTGTGTGTGTGTGTGCGCGTGTGTCTGCAGAGATGAGAAGGTGGCCATCATGCGTGAGAAGCACTCGGCCCTGATGCGTCCGGTGGTCTTCGCCCTGGAGCACGTGCGCAGCATCACGGCGGCGCCGGCAGAAACGCCACATGAGACCTGGTTCCAGGAGACGTATGGCGAGCCCATCAACAATGCCCTGGAGCGCCTCCGCTGCCCGCAGAACCCTGCCAATCCCGCCAGCAGCTGGGTGCCCTTCAAACAGGTCAGTGGGCACACCTGTGTGTGTGTGTGTGTGTGTGTGTGTGTGTGTGTGTGTGTGTACGTACATGGAGCTTTGTATGCAAGTGGAGCTTCGCTTCGCATGCATGCATGCAACTGTGTGTCAGTTACAGACCTTTCTTGTACACGCTTGCCATTGTTTTCATAGTCCTATCACTTTTGTGGCAGCAAATATATTTGTTCAGCCAGTACATTTAGCAACGAGCCTTGGACACCATTGACATCCACAAATCAAAACAATCTGTGTTTAGAGTTTTTGGGCAGGCTTAGCCTTGAACAGCAGCCTTGTATATTGGCATTTACATCTTGTTCATTCCTCTGATTGGTTGTAGCACTGTCCCATTACGTGCAGAAGCAGTTTGTAAAATAACCGGTTCTGTGTCGGGTGCTACCCAGGATTGAGTTTTCTGCTCACTCTGGAGATGGGGAAAATAGGGGTGGAAGATAAAAACACATTATGCAGTTTGACAGGTTAATGTAGGGAATCGTGTTTGTTTTGTAGCCTAACCTTTTAGCAGTGTTCCTTTTCTACAACAAGTGAACGTTGTGGGAGAGCCTCCTACTGATTTGAACCATCGTACATTAGTAGCTGCCATCTAGCCTAGCAGTTTGCCCAAACCTCTATTCAACCGTGATGGGCCACAGGCGTGAGTCATCCAAAGCAGATATAAACAAGAATGATTTGAAATGTCAGAGAGAGAGGGAGAAAATGCTAGAAAGTAAACAATTAGAAAAGCAGCTGAATGCAACTGCCACTGCCAATCTGTGTTATGTGTTGGGTTTCTCGATAATTACCCATAGCAAACCCATTCAAAACTCACTGACTGTTTTTTAAGACGAAAAGATCTTGTGTTCTTTTTAAAAGTCATGGCCACATTTCACCAACCAAGCTGTGGTACACAATCTTCATTGCATGAAGCTGTCTTGGCTTGCAGAAGAATGGACACCATTGTCATCTTTGACCCTGCTGCTTTTTGTGGCTTTGGCTACTGTGATGCTGTGGTACTGGTAGTGGAGCATTCTCTTTTCATTGGCCGGTAGTAGAGTACTCTTCTTCTCATTGGCTGGATCCCAATGACTGGCCTAAACTCTAAAAGACTTAAATTGCACGAATCAAAGATCATTCAATACTGACTGCCTCAACTCTTGATAGTTATGGGCTTATGGTTGGGGATGTATTCCAGACTGAACCGGTGTTTATTACTGCTGTGTGTGTGTGAGCGAGAGATCACCAGTTCTGGCTGACCCTGCTGTCTTTTGCATGTACTGTAGGTGTGTGTGTGTGCGATATATCACCTGGTCTGACCCTGCTGTCTCTTGCCCCTGCCAGATCATGCTGAGTCTCCAGCAGCGTGCCCAGAAGCGCGCCAGCTACCTGCTCCGTCTGGACGAGATCAGCCCTCGCCTGGCAACCATGGCCAGCACGGAGATGGCGCTGCCTGGGGAGGTGTCTGCCACAGACGCCCTCACCATCCAGAGCGTGGGCAACACCATCACTATTCTGCCCACCAAGACCAAACCCAAGAAGCTCTACTTCCTCGGCTCAGATGGGAAAAACTACCCATACCTGTTTAAAGGTAAGGGCGAGTCTCCCCTCTTCCAGCAAACAAATAATTGTCTCTAGACAATTAATCATTAAATTAATCAGGTGTCATTCTGTTTCCCAAAATCATTCTATTTCCCAAAAGCATTTGCTAACCAGTTAGCTACTGTACTTTGTTAGTTGGCAATAGAAAATTGCATTGCAACCAAGTTGCTAACTAAGTTTAACACTATGCTTTTGGGAGATGGACCCCTGAACACGCCCAACTGGTTATATGGTTGCCCGCCATCTGTATCATCACCTTTTTAATTTCTCTTTCTGTGGTGGTGTACATACAGTATGTTTGAGTCAAGTCAAGTCATTTTTATTTATATAGCACATTTCATACAACATAGTTGATCCAAAGTGCTTTAAAAATAATAATAATAAAATTTGTGCCTGAATGACTTCATCTTGCACATGTAGCTCCACGCAGCTTCCCTGTGGAGTCATCAGCTGCCGTCAACATCTTTGCACAGCGCTTGAAGTGCTCTCATTTGGGGAGATGATTTAATCACAGCTCATTACAGGAGATCACACAGTGAAGCATGAAGTGCAACGCGCTTGTGATGGAACTTAAAAACATACCCACACATCTACTTTTCCAAGCTTTTTGAGCTTTTAGTCAGTGAAACATTTTGCACTTTAAATATTTTGTGCATATCAGAACACAGAATGGAGGCCACAGTGCCGAAACGGTGGGTTAAATAAACAAGATAAACTGAGCACGAAGAATACAGCGTACACTCGAGTCTTTATCACGCCTTAGCAGCTTCCAAAGGGTGTTTTCTGTTTTCTATTTTTTTACTTGCATATCAGATTTGAACAGAAATTGAATCATTTTAACCTAGCTACAGTACGCAATTATTTGGTACGTTTTGTTTGTTTTATTTTTTTTGTTTTTTTGTTTACGTATCTCTGCCGGTCCTCTCTAATCCTTCCCTGGTCTCTCTCAGGCTTGGAGGATTTGCACCTGGACGAGCGCATCATGCAGTTCCTGTCCATCGTCAACACCATGTTCACTAAGGTGAACCAGCAGGAGAGCCCGCGCTTCCACGCACGCCACTATTCCGTCACACCGCTGGGCACACGCTCGGGGCTCATCCAATGGGTGGACGGTGCCACGCCGCTCTTTGGCCTCTACAAGCGCTGGCAGCAGAGGGAGGCTGTGCTGCAGTCACAGAAGGTGAGGACACCGCTGCTGCTGCTCACAGAGGGAACACACACACACACACACACACACACACACACACACACACACACACACACACACACACACACACACACACACACACACACGCACTTTAGTGGACACCACACAAACTTGGAGTGAGGACGTGGCTGTGTTTTATAATGAGAATTTAAAGATGCATATGCATACGGGCAGTGCATGAATTTAAGAACTTTTCTGTCTCATGATGAATAATTCATGCTGTTGCTAATGTGTTATCAGCACCTGCCTTTACTGTCCAAAAAGGGGAAAAAATGGAAATTCAAGGCTGCCACCGTTAATGCATTCAAATCCATTTTAAAATTGGAAACTCGTTTACTTAAGACATTTCCGTCCTGTGCTAGAGTGCCCTTTGTTTCCCCCCTTTTAGAGAAACGAAGTGCTAATGCCTTCTTCCTCCTCTCTGTGATTAGTAGCTGCTGATTCATTATCGTCTCTTCCTCTCTCCTTTTCCTCCTCTTCTTCTCCTCTTCCTCGTCTTTCTCATCCTCTACTTCTCCTCCCCTTCTTGTTCCTCCTCATCCTCTCCTCCCTTTCATCCTCCTCCTCTTCTTCCCCTGCTTTTTCCTCTTCCTCTACTTCCTCCTCCTCCTCCTCCTCCTCTGCTTCTCTTCTTCCTCCTCCTCCTCCTCTCCTCTCCTCCCCACCCAGGCCCAGGACTCGTTCCAGCAGCAGCAGAACCTTCCTATGGTTCCCCGGCCCAGCGAGCTGTACTACAGCAAGATTGGGCCGGCACTGAAGGCGGTGGGCCTGAGCCTGGACGTGTCTCGGCGCGACTGGCCCATCAGCGTGATGCGGGACGTGCTGAAGGAGCTGATGGAGGCCACGCCGCCCAACCTGCTGGCCAAGGAGCTGTGGTGCTCGTGCACCACCCCCAGCGAGTGGTGGAGGATCACACAGGTACATGGAGTGTGTGTGTGTGTGTGTGTGCGCGCTCCTGCACCATGCCCAGTGAGTGGTGGAGGATCACACAGGTATGTGCAGCTGTACATGGAGTGTGTGTGTGTGTGTGTGTGTGTGTGTCTGCGCGCACCACCCCCAGCGAGTGGTGGAGGATCACACAGGTACATGCACAGCTGAAGGAGCCTCTCGTGGGCTGTGGTGGGGAGGGGGGCAAGAGGAGGTGTGTGTGTGTGTGTGAAATGAAATGAAAGTAGAATGAGATCAGTTTCTGTCTGTATTTGTCTTTGTTTTCTGGTGATTTAACACATCACCTGCCTCTTTTTTTTTCCGCAGTCCTATGCCAGATCCACTGCAGTCATGTCAATGGTTGGATACATCATTGGACTAGGGGACAGACATCTCGATAATGTGCTGATTGACATGACTACAGGAGAGGTGGTTCACATAGACTACAACGTCTGCTTTGAGAAAGGTATGTTTTTAATTGCCTAGTAGATTTAGGCTAGATCATATTACACGCTTACCTGGTGAGAGATTTCAGGTATAGTGTATATGAACATTGCACTGCGCTGCAATCATTTGTGTTTGTGTTTCGTTCACACAGGGAAGAGTTTGAGAGTTCCCGAAAAGGTTCCATTCCGAATGACTCACAATATTGAAACTGCTCTGGGCGTGACCGGCGTGGAGGGCATCTTCAGACTATCGTGTGAACAGGTACGTAGGAACGAAGGGAACCAGCTCACATGTACATGTAACAATAGAATTGTACTGAAACTTTTGATTTTCAGTTATTTGTCTTGAGCCTCATTTTTCTGCCTCTGGAAACATGTCGTGGCAGATTTCACTTTGAGCTGATGAAACACAAATGTCCATCCATCCCTATGCTGTGTTGGATTACACTGCAGGAATTTCAGTTCCCCTCTTGCACAGAGCCATAACACAGCAAGCAAGCCAGTCATTCTTCTGGTGCTCCAGCCTCAACCACAAATGAAGTGAAATTTAATTTAACAAGCTGTTCCTAAATGAGCCAGCACTGTGGTTTTACTTTTTTGGACAGGCCCTTTTTTTTTGTCAGAAGCTTGTGCCGTAATGTCTGTAATATAAATGTGATTCTTCCTGAAAAATCAGGATTTCCTGATTTTTAGACCTAAAAATATGATGGGTCAGTAGGGTGAAGTATGGTAATTTGGGACACTTTTTTTGCGATTTTGCCGATTTTTCCTGCTTTTTTGCCCTTGCCCAATCACATCCCTGAATATAATGCAGGGGGTTCTAGGGAAACTTTTATGGAAACGGACACTTGTCATCTTTCTTCGACTAGAACTTTTATGGAATTTGTGTAGCACACTGGCGGATGTGGAAATATGAGGAATTTTGATGTGTGTCTGATCATGTAACCTTAAAACAAAAGAGAGAAGAAAAAAAATTTGGAAGACTAAATAAATTTCTTCTCCTTTACTGCTCGACTCCAATCACCCATTCCTTTGTGTGTCTACTTTCTATGTGGCTTAGGTGGTCCAGATGATGCGTAGAGGCCGCGAGACTCTGCTCACCCTGCTGGAGGCGTTCGTCTACGACCCGCTGGTTGATTGGACGGCCGGCGGAGAGGTGGGCTTTGCGGGGGCCGTGTACGGCGGTGGAGGCCAGCAGGCCGAGAGCAAGCAGAGCAAGAGAGAGATGGAGAGGGACATCACGCGCAGCCTGTTCTCCTCGCGTGTGGCCGAGATCAAGGTGAGAACTAAGAAACGCTCTCGTGAGGCACTGGGCAGCCGGCCCGTGCTAATGTATACGTTTTAAGTTTTTTTTTGAAGTAGGCCTCATTATGCAGTAAAAGTGAAGACAGGAGAGTTTTCCACTCATTTTTGGAAAATTAATTTTTAGAATAAAATGTGTTTCTTTACCAGAGAATGGATAAAATCCTGGGAAGGGCAAATGCGGCTATATGTATTATAATGCTTGATTCATATTGTTTGACTTGATTGATTTGACCAATTTCATATAGGTCTGTAGTTAACTGTTTGTGAAACTGTGTGTGTTGTGTTCTGCAGGTGAACTGGTTTAAGAACCGTGAGGAGATGCTGGTGGCGCTGCCGCAGGTGGAGGTGGCGGTGGAGGAGTACCTGACCCTGCAGGAGCAGCTCACCCAGGGGGAGCAGCAGCAGGCCAAGCTGCTGGAAGAGATGGACTTCCTGGAGGGGGCAGAGAGCCGCCCGGACCACCTCATCCACACCCTCGAGCACAGGTCAGTTAAGATGGAAGCCAACCTGGCGTCCGTTTCTCTTAAAGCTGCTAATCAGTTAGCAACTTAGTTGACAATGGGAAATTGCATTGCAACCAACAAATTTGCTAACTTGGTTATGAACTATGCTTTTGGGAAGCGCACCCCAGGAGTACTAAGTTAGCAACTTCGTTTGTTGCATTGCAATTTCCCATTGACAGCCAATTAAGTTGCTAAGTGGTTAGCAACTTTGGGTAATGAACGCCAGGTAGGGAGCATGAGGTTTTTGAAGTTTTGGAATAGCTCTTAACTATATAGCTTATATTTTGGAGGTATATTCCAGATTCCATTTGTCATTCTTGCTTTTTTGGATTTTCATTCTTAGTTTTTTCATGAATTGGCCTGAAAAGTGCAGCTTGTTAAGTCATGTAATTAATCTTAATTCTTAGTCATAGTTTCCATACTTCAGTGGCAGGGTAGTTAACAGCCAGTTCTCCTCTTGTCCCCTCCCCAGGTACTCTGAGCACACCCAGCTTCAGTCCAGACAGCGCACCGTGCAGGACGCCATCCAGAGCAAGCTGTCCGACCTGGACCAGTGGATCTCCCAGTACCAGGCCGCCTTTGCCAGCCTAGAGGCCACCCAGCTCGCAACCCTACTGCAGGAGATCAGCACCCATAGACCTGGGTAAATACAGCTCTAGATAATGCACAAATAGCCCCATAGACCTGGGTAAATCAGCTCAGATAATGCACAAATAGCCCCATAGACCTGGGTAAATACAGCTCTAGATAATGCACACACAGCCCCATAGACCTGGGTAAATACAGCTCTAGATAATGCACAAACAGCCCCGTAGACTAGGGGAAGAATGTATCCTCTCTTTCCCTTGAACTGGACTATAGTAAATATTTATTTTCTTTCTTTCTCCTTTTTTTTCTTTTTTCCCTTACCCAAGATCTTGCCCCTTACACAAAACAATAAACGTTCAGTTTACCACACATTATATAACTAGAAAAGCGCTCAGAGAACGCAGACCTCCGCCAAGACAATGTGGTCACAGATGGTATTCTAGGTCACCAATCGCCACCAAAATCGAATCCGTTCTTCCTCGTCCCAGTACACACCTTGTCCGAAAATTTCATCCAAATCCATGCAGTACTTTTCGAGTTATGTTGTAGCAGACATAAAACACAGCACACACGCCACACAACACAGACAAAACACACACACGCACGCACACGCCACAAGACATAAGACAAGACATAACCTCCTTGGCGGAGGTAATAAAAATGGTGTTGTATTCAATCGTGTGGTGCAGAAAATGCTTTCAAGCTTTCCATTCTCTGCCTCTGCACTTGGCTCCCATCCACCCCCACTTGTTGACTACCTTAATGTCATCTCTGCTCTGTTGCTGTGAGGAATCTTGCATGCACACCATTGTTAGCGTCGTCATGATTCTAACTTCGTTTTCACCCCCCTGCTGAGTCTTCAGCTCCCTATTTGGTCTTGGAACACAACAGTTTCCTGTTTTCAGTTGCCTGTTATCAGATGTGTTACTGAGCTAAGTTTCCCACCCTGTTGTTACTCAACAACTGTTCAGTCCACAGCACAACTGTTTTAATGTTTTTTGACTTACTGTTGCATGGTTAGTACTTGGATACTTCAGCATGTTGGTGTATCGATTCATAAGTCATAATTCTGGCTCATAGTGATAACACAATCTCATCTCTCCTTCCCCAGACAACGTATTCCAGTTTGCTCCCATTTAAATGTATTATCAGAGAGGATTCAAGCAGAGGTCTTTGGTATTATGATCTCATATCGTGCTCAGTATTCCATGATCTTTGATCTCGTCTCCTCTCCTCTTCCCCAGGTCCTCCCAGCTACGTGCCGGCGACGGCCTTCCTGCAGAACGCGGGTCAGGCGCACCTGATCAGCCAGTGTGAGCAGCTGGAGGCGGAGGTGGGGGCCCTGCTGCAGCAGCGGAGGCTGGTCCTGCGTGGCTGCCTGGAGCACCTGCACAGCTACGCCACCGTGGCACTGCTCTACCCGCGTGCTGTCCTGCGCCGACACCGCGCACACGCCTGGAAGCAGTGGCTCGAGGAGATCCTCAGGGACATGACCGTCGACCACTGCCAGGCCATATACCACCAGTGAGTGTTTAATCTCTCTCGCACACACACACACCAGTATACCTCCAGTATTTAGTCGACCACTGCCAGGCCATATATCACCAGTGAGTGTTTAAACTCACACACACACACACACACACACACCAGTATATCTCCCGTATACAGTCGACCACAGCCAGGCTGTATACCACCAGTGAGTTTTAATCTCACACGCACACCCCAGTAAACCTCAAGTGAGTTATACACAGATACAACCACTAATTACCAGTGAGTCACACAAATTCTCGTTGGACTTATATGCAATGTTGGAGTGAATAAGTAAATTTGTTTTATTAGCATCATGAGTGTGGTGTGCTGGTGAAATTAAACTACCAAAGCACCTGTTCTGGCGCGCGCACACACACACACACACACACACACACACACACACACACACACACACACACACACACACCACTGAGCTCAGGCACCACAGATGAACTTTGGAATCCGTAATCCTCCCAAACTGACTGTAATAGCCGCGTTATTAGCGGGATTACTGCAGGATCAGTGGAGTTGTGTGCTGATCCACTAAAGCAGAATTCCTCAAACTCCCCTGTCTAATCATGTAATGGTACTGGTACTTTATGCTGGCTTTGCTAAGGTTTGCTGAGACACGATCATGTGGGCTGTGCTTGTCCGTTTTTTTTTTTTTGTTTGTTTGTTTGTTTGACCAAGTTTCTGTCATTAAAAACAGACAAACAAAGTGTTAATTCAATTCAATCTCAATTTAATATGTAGAGCTCCAAATGCAGTACGTTTGCCTTTCGACACTTTACAGACCGTACGAGGAGCACTGAGAGCGAAAGAGGTGTAGAGTGGCTACAGTGTGTGCACACTGGGCCGAGAACTGACCACAGTAATCATCTGACAGCTGCTGCAGTTCATGACACTTTTTCCAATGCAACATGCATGTTCTCGGCCCAGTGTGCACACTCGGAAGATGGAAAATTACCTAGTAGATGTCTGATTTAAAATTTTAGAAGTAGGTTCTTTTCAGCAGGCATTCACTTTTGAGCTCAACACTTTATCAGGCACCTACCCAGTAAGCACGTATGAGCCAAGTCACCAGTCTTTAGAATTAAAGGAATTATCTGGAGTGAATCAGCCCACAGCCCTGATTCTCGTGCAAGGCAGGCCAAATGGCGAAGCGGCAGCCAACACTAACAGATGCAGGCATATGAAAATTATTAGGTTTCGTTTTCATATGCCCTGATTGTTAAGTGCAGTTTTGCGATTGCAGTCTGCATTGCACGAAGTTCAGTCATTCTCATAGCAGTCGACAGCATTTAGTGAAACAACAGGGCTACAGGTTGGTTCACTCCTGATAATTTCTTCAAGGGACAAGTCAGACTTGAGTAAGAGTCCTGGGCTGAATCTCAATACCCCACTAAGCCCTAAGCCCTAAACCCTGAACCCTCAAAGATTAGAATGAGTCTGCCTTGTGATTGGCCAGTTCATGCCAGTTAAGTCTTTGAGGGTTCAAAGTTTAGGATTTAGGGTGGACATTGGGATTTAGTCCTGGTTTTGTACTCCAAGCCCAGTGCTCACTTTTGTAAGAAAAAACTACATAAAATCCCTTATGATGTTCCCACTGTCCATAAACTCCGTTCCGTCTCTCCATCCCCTCTCAGGTACGAGATGCAGTTCTCTCCCCAGCCGCCCCCGGCCACCTGCCAGTTCCTGTCCGGCGTGGAGATGGCCCTGCAGCACCACGGCGCCGACACCAACACTCGGCTGCTGCGGCAGGCCGACCGGCTCAAGGCGGAGAGCGCCAGCGTGGCCACCTGCGAGGACCAGCTGCAGGAGATCGAGCGCTGCATCGCCGCCTTCCTGCGTGAGAACGCCGAGCCCGGCTCCTACAGCATGGCTGGCATCATCCTCTCAGCGCTGTGCGCACTCACCAGGTGGGTCTGGCATATACCTGGAATTTAAATAAGCAAAACAAAGCCTCAACATGGAAACGACTTCCAATAGCCTGCCATAACTTTGTCACTACTGCTGCTGTTGACTTTTCTTTATTATACTTTTATACAGTAGTTAAAATATTGAGTGGAATCAAATACTTTTACTTAAAGCACGATTTCTCATACCAGCCACTTAAAGGTAGAGGTAGTTGGAAAGCTTTTCTTTGCTTGTTCCTAAATGATTGAACTGGAGTTAGTAACTTTATGTGACTTTGATTTGCTGACTTCGAAAGAATTAAATCCGCCGATACCCTTGTCTTGCCCTCTGAGTGACTGTGTATGTCTCTGTCCCCCTCTCTTCAGGCGTAACCTGGTGATGGAGGGCGCTGCGTCGAGCGCTGGGGAGCAGCTGGTGGAGCTGACGTCGCGTGACGGCGCCTGGTTCCTGGAGGAGCTGTGCAGCATGAGCGGCAACATCACCTGCCTGCTGCAGCTGCTCACGCAGTGCCAGCTGCTCTCGCACGACCTCGACCTGCCCAGTCCCGCAGACACCGCCCAGACCGTCTACCTGGCCAACGGCGTCTACACCTGCCTGCAGGTATGTCCGACTCGGCCTTACCCTAGGGCTGCACTGGATGTGTTAAGTGTTAAGTCAAGTTCCATCAAAAATGCATTGAAATCAAGGGTGAATAGCGATTTAGATTGAAGATGCTGCCATATGCGGTGTAGTCAGTTCCATTGTTTATAATGGAAGCTAATTGTTATGGCAGATAAATCTTTGACTTGACACATTCAGTGTAACCTCCCTGTTAGGACTGAAAGGGTCGGATCCACTCTGGAATGGAAATTGATTTTCATTTACTGATTGATTGATTAATTAATGAACAATATGAACAATATGTTCATTAAGTAGAATTTTGTACTGGGAAGATATCTAGAGCATGCAAAGTTGCAATGGTTGTTATCACCAATATGTATGTGAAACTCAATTTTCACTTTGACCTGGATGTTGCAAAGTCATAAATGTGAATCCTTCTGTGTCAGCCGCAGAGATGGGATTCTGATTTTATGAACAAAAGTCTTTTACAAACACCCCAATTTCTCCCATTAACTCTCCACTGTTGTGGTCTTCCGCAGGAGTTGAACACCAACTTCCGTCAGATCATCTTCCCTGAGGCGCTGCGCTGCATGCTGAAAGGCGAGAGCACGCTGGAGACCATGTTGTCTGAGCTGGACACGCTGATCGACCAGTGTGCAGACGGCCTCTCTCTGCAGGGCTTGGCCGAGGCGCTGCAAGCCCACCTGCGTAACACGGCCATGGGCCTGGAGGAGGATGCAGACTCCCACTACCTGGACATCACCAGGTACAGTATAGGCAATGGGAGTCATTTGCGCTGAACATATAGTAATGCGTAATGATCACTAGTCAGAGATACTAGAGCTGGCACAGAAGTCTTGCTGCTAGGCTATTTTTTACTGTTTAAATGTTAGGCAATCATTATAGTTATATACATCAAGTACAGCTATCCCTTGAAATGTGCCCTTCAGAATGGCTGACGAACTGTTATATAACTCTGTGTGTGTAGAATGCTGAGACTGCAGTACTCTGAGCTGATCCAGCCCCGCAGCATGGAGACCTCAGTGCAGGACACGCCCAAGATGAGCGCTGGCCAGATGCTGCTGGTGGCCTTCGACGGCATGTTTGCCCAGCTGGAGACGGCCTTTGGGCTGCTGGTGGAGAAGGTAACACACACACACACACACACACACACACACACACATACATATACATACACACACACACACACACACACACACACACACACACACACATATACATATACATACACACACACACACACACACACACACACACACACACACACACACACACACACACACACACCCCTCCACCTGTGTTTGCTCTAGTTTGGACAAAAGAGATGATGGGAAAACATCAGGGTCTGTTGGAGCTTACTTTATTTTTAAAGCAGCACTGCTGTATACAGTAGCTATAAGGCATACAAAACCTTCCAAACATTTACTAGCACCTTACTGGCACTGTTAGATGATGCTCATTGGTGTTTAATGTTAATGCAGTGAGTAATGGATGGTGCAAATAGGGTTTTTTAAGTATTAGCAATAGTATTTTGAGGTGGTTCCTACCTAGCCTGACATAGCCCGCCCATAATACGAATGTTCATCCGTATCCATGGTCTGGGAACGGTCTTCTGGGGCGTGTTTACATCGGTAGAGAGTCTACCGGCCAATAAGCGAAACTGATATGACGAGCTGTCCAATAGTTTCAAACCAGAAGTGAATGCCCTCCCCCCCGCAGTATAATCGCGTCAGGTTAAAGAACCTCCAGACCATGAATACGGATGAACAGAAGTATTATGGTCGGGCTATGTCAGGTTAAAGAACCTCCAGACCATGAATACGGATGAACAGCAGTATTATGGTCGGGCTATGTCAGGTTAAAGAACCTCCAGACCATGAATACGGATGAACAGCAGTATTATGGTCGGGCTATGTCAGGTTAAAGAACCTCCAGACCATGAATACGGATGAACAGCAGTATTATGGTCGGGCTATGTCAGGTTAAAGAACCTCCAGACCATGAATACGGATGAACAGCAGTATTATGGTCGGGCTATGTCAGGTTAAAGAACCTCCAGACCATGAATACGGATGAACAGCAGTATTATGGTCGGGCTATGTCAGGTTAAAGAACCTCCAGACCATGAATACGGATGAACAGCAGTACAGTGGAATCCGCTTATAGTGGTCACGTTGGGCCGGGCCAATTTGAACACTATAAGCGGTTGATTACTAAAACCGAATTTACCTTTATTTCACTTATTTTTATGCAGAATTCAATGAGAACAATGAAATGAAACAGATACAGTAGCTTCCACATTTATGGAATTTTATTACAGTAGGCCTACCGTATCATTCAAATTTAATACATGTAACAGTCCATACTACGCTGTGCGCAGACATAACTCCGGTACGTAACTTATAGGCTATGTGCCGTGTGTCGGCTCTGCAGCCAGTGCTTTTTTTTAACAAGACTGTTTCATCAGCGTTCCAGATGCTCTCCTCACTGTACTCCTCTCTCATTCTGACCCACTGTTGCTCGAGCCACTCGTCGCGTGACACAGTGTCAGCCTCAGCAGCCTCCCCGTGCAGCTTCTTAAACACAATGTTCTCCCTCTTTTTAAATCGCTCAAACCAGCCGCTAGAAACTTTGAAACTCTCGTCTCCGAGGCTTGTTGCTAATGCTGCAGCCTTCTCCCTGACCAAGGGTCCGCTCAACGGAGCGTTGCGAGACCGGGCATGATCAATCCAATAACTACACGTAATTTTAAAATTATTTTTGCTTATGTTTACATTCATAAAATGGCCAAAAGTGAACATTATAAGCGGATTTCTTGATTACTATAAGCGAACTATTTAAACAGCATTTGTATAGAAATGATTCCGTCCCAAGCCTTTTGATCTATATAAGCGGCTGATTACTATATCCGTGACCACTATAAGCGGATTCCACTGTATTATGGTCGGGCTATGTCAGGTTAAAAGAACCTCCAGACCATGAATACGGATGAACAGCAGTATTATGGTCCGGCTATGTCAGGCTAAAGAACCTCCAGACCATGAATACGGATGAACAGCAGTATTATGGTCGGGCTATGTCAGGTTAAAGAACCTCCAGACCATGAATACGGATGGAACAGCAGTATTATGGTCGGAGCTATGTCAGGTTAAAGAACCTCCAGACCATGAATACGGATGAACAGCAGTATTATGGTCGGGCTATGTCAGGTTAAAGAACCTCCAGACCATGAATACGGATGAACAGCAGTATTATGGTCGGGCTATGTCAGGTTAAAGAACCTCCAGACCATGAATACGGATGAACAGCAGTATTATGGTCGGGCTATGTCAGGTTAAAGAACCTCCAGACCATGAATACGGATGAACAGCAGTATTATGGTCGGGCTATGTCAGGTTAAAGAACCTCCAGACCATGAATACGGATGAACAGCAGTATTATGGTCGGGCTATGTCAGGTTAAAGAACCTCCAGACCATGAATACGGATGAACAGCAGTATTATGGTCGGGCTATGTCAGGTTAAAGAACCTCCAGACCATGAATACGGATGAACAGCAGTATTATGGTCGGGCTATGTCAGGTTAAAGAACCTCCAGACCATGAATACGGATGAACAGCAGTATTATGGTCGGGCTATGTCAGGTTAAAGAACCTCCAGACCATGAATACGGATGAACAGCAGTATTATGGTCGGGCTATGTCAGGTTAAAGAACCTCCAGACCATGAATACGGATGAACAGCAGTATTATGGTCGGGCTATGTCAGGTTAAAGAACCTCCAGACCATGAATACGGATGAACAGCAGTACAGTGGAATCCGCTTATAGTGGTCACGTTGGGCCGGGCCAATTTGAACACTATAAGCGGTTGATTACTAAAACCGAATTTACCTTTATTTCACTTATTTTTATGCAGAATTCAATGAGAGCAATGAAATGAAGCAGATACAGTAGCTTCCACATTTATGGAATTTTATTACAGTAGGCCTACCGTATCATTCAAATTTAATACATGTAACAGTCCATACTACGCTGTGCGCAGACATAACTCCGGTACGTAACTTATAGGCTATGTGCCGTGTGTCGGCTCTGCAGCCAGTGCTTTTTTTTAACAAGACTGTTTCATCAGCGTTCCAGATGCTCTCCTCACTGTACTCCTCTCTCATTCTGACCCACTGTTGCTCGAGCCACTCGTCGCGTGACACAGTGTCAGCCTCAGCAGCCTCCCCGTGCAGCTTCTTAAACACAATGTTCTCCCTCTTTTTAAATCGCTCAAACCAGCCGCTAGAAACTTTGAAACTCTCGTCTCCGAGGCTTGTTGCTAATGCTGCAGCCTTCTCCCTGACCAAGGGTCCGCTCAACGGAGCGTTGCGAGACCGGGCATGATCAATCCAATAACTACACGTAATTTTAAAATTATTTTTGCTTATGTTTACATTCATAAAATGGCCAAAAATGAACATTATAAGCGGATTTCTTGATTACTATAAGCGAACTATTTAAACAGCATTTGTATAGAAATGATTCCGTCCCAAGCCTTTTGATCTATATAAGCGGCTGATTACTATATCCGTGACCACTATAAGCGGATTCCACTGTATTATGGTCGGGCTATGTCAGGTTAAAGAACCTCCAGACCATGAATACGGATGAACAGCAGTATTATGGTCCGGCTATGTCAGGCTAAAGAACCTCCAGACCATGAATACGGATGAACAGCAGTATTATGGTCGGGCTATGTCAGGTTAAAGAACCTCCAGACCATGAATACGGATGAACAGCAGTATTATGGTCGGGCTATGTCAGGTTAAAGAACCTCCAGACCATGAATACGGATGAACAGCAGTATTATGGTCGGGCTATGTCAGGTTAAAGAACCTCCAGACCATGAATACGGATGAACAGCAGTATTATGGTCGGGCTATGTCAGGTTAAAGAACCTCCAGACCATGAATACGGATGAACAGCAGTATTATGGTCGGGCTATGTCAGGTTAAAGAACCTCCAGACCATGAATACGGATGAACAGCAGTATTATGGTCGGGCTATGTCAGGTTAAAGAACCTCCAGACCATGAATACGGATGAACAGCAGTATTATGGTCGGGCTATGTCAGGTTAAAGAACCTCCAGACCATGAATACGGATGAACAGCAGTATTATGGTCGGGCTATGTCAGGTTAAAGAACCTCCAGACCATGAATACGGATGAACAGCAGTATTATGGTCGGGCTATGTCAGGTTAAAGAACCTCCAGACCATGAATACGGATGAACAGCAGTATTATGGTCGGGCTATGTCAGGTTAAAGAACCTCCAGACCATGAATACGGATGAACAGCAGTATTATGGTCGGGCTATGTCAGGTTAAAGAACCTCCAGACCATGAATACGGATGAACAGCAGTACAGTGGAATCCGCTTATAGTGGTCACGTTGGGCCGGGCCAATTTGAACACTATAAGCGGTTGATTACTAAAACCGAATTTACCTTTATTTCACTTATTTTTATGCAGAATTCAATGAGAACAATGAAATGAAACAGATACAGTAGCTTCCACATTTATGGAATTTTATTACAGTAGGCCTACCGTATCATTCAAATTTAATACATGTAACAGTCCATACTACGCTGTGCGCAGACATAACTCCGGTACGTAACTTATAGGCTATGTGCCGTGTGTCGGCTCTGCAGCCAGTGCTTTTTTTTTAACAAGACTGTTTCATCAGCGTTCCAGATGCTCTCCTCACTGTACTCCTCTCTCATTCTGACCCACTGTTGCTCGAGCCACTCGTCGCGTGACACAGTGTCAGCCTCAGCAGCCTCCCCGTGCAGCTTCTTAAACACAATGTTCTCCCTCTTTTAAATCGCTCAAACCAGCCGCTAGAAACTTTGAAACTCTCGTCTCCGAGGCTTGTTGCTAATGCTGCAGCCTTCTCCCTGACCAAGGGTCCGCTCAACGGAGCGTTGCGAGACCGGGCATGATCAATCCAATAACTACACGTAATTTTAAAATTATTTTTGCTTATGTTTACATTCATAAAATGGCCAAAAATGAACATTATAAGCGGATTTCTTGATTACTATAAGCGAACTATTTAAACAGCATTTGTATAGAAATGATTCCGTCCCAAGCCTTTTGATCTATATAAGCGGCTGATTACTATATCCGTGACCACTATAAGCGGATTCCACTGTATTATGGTCGGGCTATGTCAGGTTAAAGAACCTCCAGACCATGAATACGGATGAACAGCAGTATTATGGTCCGGCTATGTCAGGCTAAAGAACCTCCAGACCATGAATACGGATGAACAGCAGTATTATGGTCGGGCTATGTCAGGTTAAAGAACCTCCAGACCATGAATACGGATGAACAGCAGTATTATGGTCGGGCTATGTCAGGTTAAAGAACCTCCAGACCATGAATACGGATGAACAGCAGTATTATGGTCGGGCTATGTCAGGTTAAAGAACCTCCAGACCATGAATACGGATGAACAGCAGTATTATGGTCGGGCTATGTCAGGTTAAAGAACCTCCAGACCATGAATACGGATGAACAGCAGTATTATGGTCGGGCTATGTCAGGTTAAAGAACCTCCAGACCATGAATACGGATGAACAGCAGTATTATGGTCGGGCTATGTCAGGTTAAAGAACCTCCAGACCATGAATACGGATGAACAGCAGTATTATGGTCGGGCTATGTCAGGTTAAAGAACCTCCAGACCATGAATACGGATGAACAGCAGTATTATGGTCGGGCTATGTCAGGCTAGTTCCTACCCGCCACCCAGACCTGCACAGTGCAAATCCTGGATGGCTAGTGAGAATTACATTTGTGTTCATCCACCTTTTATAACACTGCATACCATACAAGTTAATGTGGAGATTAACCCAAGAAAAAAATATATAATATAATGTATAGTGAAAAGTTACATTGTGTTAAATTAAAGTTATAATTTTTCAAGCTGTTTGTCAGTTTAGCATTGTGGTTCATCCCACTATTGGTCGATTGGCGTGCCAAATCAGCACTGCTGATTTGGCAGTCAGACACACAGACTCTCCTCTGACCTACCACTATTTAATGTATTCCTCCCCAGCTGAATGCCATGGATGTGCCAGCTGCCTGGCGGAAGGTGGACGTGATCCGTGAGGCGAGGGCCGCTCAGGTGCACTTCTTCGACTGCGAGCAGAACCGGCAGGTGCTGGAGGAGATCTTCTTCCTCAAGAGACTGCAGACCATCCGCGACTTCTTCCGTCTGTGCGGCTCCTTCGCACAGACGCTGTCTGGTGAGCGAAAAACTCTTCATTCTGCTCTGGATGTGTTTGAGCACTATTGCTGCTGCCCCCTACTTCATTGTGAGAGAAGAGAGCATTTGGTGATGTTGGGATATGATGGCTGAAGTGTTTTAATTATAGTGTAGTGAAGGTTTCTGTTTTCTTGAGCCTCTGAGGTGTCTGTTTTGCATACTAAGGCGGCTTTTAAACCGAACACGGTTTTCACCTCCAAAAATGCAAGTGTTCTAAAGTAGTGAGCGACGAAAACATGCAAGGTTGAAATGTTAAATGTACATCTTGTTGCGCTAACTCCCTGACTTGGCTATGACTTGCAGCTGGCCAACAACCCATTGATCACAAAAAATGCGACCACAAAAGTTAAAAAATGTTTACCTTTGAGCGATTACGTTTTTTAGGCGCCTTGCATCTTTTTCACCTTGTTCATATTAAGGCACGTAGCAACGGTTGTGTCGCATCGTTCCATAGGGAATTCAACCACCTTGAAGTGAAAAAAGTGTCAGTTTAAATGCTGCCTAAAGCTGCATGTCGCTCACTCACTCCCTCCCCTTCCTTCCCTCCCTCAGGCACCTGCCCTCCCCCTGCTGACGAGCCTCCTCCCTCCAACGGCCCCGTGCCCCTGGTGAAGCCGCTTTACCGCGGGTCGGCCGTGGTGAGCGAGGACCAGATGACGCGGCCCATCAAGGCCTTCACGGCCGACTTTGTGCGGCAGATGCTGATTGGCCTCCCCACGCAGGCCCTCGGCCTCGCCCTCTGCAGCGCCATCAGCGCTCTGGGCCTGGACCTCATCGCCCAGGTGGAGGCCAAGGACTTTGGCGCCGAGGGCAAGGTGTCGCTGGACGAGCTGTGCAAGAAGGCGGTGGAGCAGGGCGTGCAGACGGGTCGGCTGACCCAGCTGCTGCTCAACCGGGCCACGGTGCTGGCCAGCTCCTTCGACTCGGCCTGGAAGAAACTGGACCTGGTGCGCAGGCTGGAGGTCAGCATCGACGCCTGCAAGGTCAGCCTGCAGAGGTCGCAGTTGCACAACGCCATGTTCCAGGTGAGTGTGTGTTGCGGTTGTGTGGCGTGTGTTTGGCACGTGTGTACCATCAAAGTTACTCAAGTGTTTTAATCTCATTGAGGATCTGTCAATGTGATGGCAATCCATCTATTGCCGCTCATCAGTAATAATGAACTGAGCTGAAAGGGAGGGGGGAATCAAACTGAATGAACTGTTGCTTTTATTTTGAAACACGTTTTTGGGTTTTGTCCTTCATTTGCAGAAGTAAAAAACACAAACTAGTAGGTATAAAACAAACTGTAAAACAAATTATTACTTTGTGCAAAGTGTGCAGGGTTTGTCTGCTCATATAGCAGTGTGCACTGTCCTCACACAAACACGGAGTGTTGTGATTATTTAGAGGCATTCCAAGATTTTTTTCAGATCCTGTATTTGTCAGTCATCGCCTCCATTTCATTAGCGTTGACATCAGTTCTCTCCAGAAGTTATGGTCGTTATGGCCACAGCTGGTGTTAAGCAACCTAGGGGTTGCATAGGCCACTCTTATCTTGGTATGTGAGCACCCTGGACTCCCCAAACTACTCATTATCTTCAGATTCTAGTCCTCTCCCAAAGATTTGCCTTTTGCGTTCGCTATAAGTATTATCATTTGAAAATGGTTATAATTATTTTTTTCCTCATTGGTTTTAGGCTTTTAATGTTGTTGTTTGTTTTCTTCTTTCATTCCTGACTAACTTGTGTCTTTGTCTGTGTGTGTGCGTGCGTTTGTCTGTTTGTGTTCTCCAGTGGCAGCATGAAGACGTGCTTGGCACCCGCAGCCAGCCCATGACTGTTAGCCCCCCTCCCCGCTCCATCATCCTCAGCAACATGAAGAAGAAGCTCTACAAGCTCAGTCAGGACGAGGCGGCCATCGCCAGCGTTCAGGTCCGTTGGCCGTTTTTTTTTTTTTTTTTACATTCCGCTTTGCTCAAGGGATGGAAGACATTTCTTGCTGGACTGTTTACACCTGGCAGGAGACTGAGGAAATAGACTGTGTGGTTTGGACAGATAAAGTTGGAGCACTATTGCATTCCTGGCTTTTTAGATTGGAGAGACGAGGGAGGATCATCCCCTACATTTTCTACATCCCTTACCTTGGGGGTGGAGATATAAATCATTCTTGAAAATATATAATCTGATATTGTATGACCGTCTGCATTGTCTCTCAATTCACATTGATCACGTTTAACCTCTCAATCTGTGATTCTGTGCTATGCAGGAGAAGCTGGCAGCACTAGAGGGCAGCATTGAGCAGAGGCTGAAGTGGGCGGGCGGTGCCAACCCGGCGCTGGCGCCCGTGCTGCAGGACTTCGAGCTGACCATCGGCGAGCGGCGTGCCCTGGTGCTGAAGGAGAGCCAGCGCAGCAGCCAGGTGACCTTCCTGTGCAGCACCATCCTCAACTTTGAGAGCCTGCGCACGCGCACCCCCGAGGCACTCAACATGGACGCCGCGCTCTTCGAGCTGCTCAAGCGCTGCCAGACCACCTGCACCTACGCCGCCCAGTTCAGCTCCTCCGTCTCCCCACTCGAGCTGCAGCTACTACACAGACTGGTCAGTCATACGGGAGGGGCTGGGATGGTGTGTGTTTTATGTGTGTGGTGTTTTACAGTAATACCTCCTGGGTAGTTTATTTGCTTTACGATTTTTTTTTTTTTTTTACATTTGTAAAGAATGAATTATTGCCTTATGGCTAGGTTGGCTACTGATGTATCTTTGTGTGTGTGTGTGTGTGTGTGTGTGTGTGTGTGTGTGTGTGCACATGCCACATTGGACTTTGTACCAGTTGAAACTTTTCAGATATGCTACATCATGAGACACATTCCACTTGGGATTACCGCTAATGCAGTTAAATTTATGGGAAAGTTTTATTAACCCGAGGTGTGATGAGATTCAGCACTAGTCGATCAGGTTTTTCCTGCCACATTGACGTGTAGCTGCAGTCTTGAGTAATAAGGCAGTTAATTGAGTCATGCAGTCCCTGTTTTTCCACTCTGGTGCTGTTCTTGTGAAACTTACTGGTCTGTCTGACTGTCTGTATGTGCAGAGCCCAACGCTGGAGTTGTCCATCGGCACTGCTGATTGGCTGACGTATGCCCAGAAGCAGCTGTCTCAGGAGCTGGCCAATCAGAGGGCCGTGCAGGAGGAGCGAGATCAGCAATTGGACGTGGTCACGGAGACGCTGCAGATGCTGGTCGACACCATAAAGGGCATCCTGTCCAATCACAACCGCCAGCTGGCTGATGTCAAACACCTGCTGCGGGCCATGGCCAAGGTAGGGAACAGATCACCAAGTCTCTTGGATTGTAAGGCATAGGAAGCAGGTTGTGCCTGAAATGGTATACAGCCAACTTGGCAAAGTGTTGGTGTGTGTCTCCCTACACTGTGTGGTAACAGCGTGAATGTCGCCAGTACATGATTGGGTTAAAGGCAGAGACCAAATTTCCCTCATAGAATCAAAAGAAAATAGCTTATTATTGTTATTATTGTTCACACCATATACTTTTTAAGTCCATACGACCAGCCAATCTGGACTTATGGATATCTCCCCATTCATTTTGAAGGGTCTTGTTAAGCCCAAATAGCTGCCCGAAGGCGTATCCAATATGGTGGCCGAGTGATGTGACTAGCCTCAGAAGGACTTTGGTGTCTCCCTGCACTGTGTGTTTACAGCGTCAATGTCACCAATACATGATTAGCTTAAAGGCAGAGACCTAATTTCCCTCATAGAATCAAAAGAAAATGGATTATTGTTGTTGTTGTTGTTATGAACTATCCCCACCTCCAGAGGCTTAACGCTGGTCACTGTTTGTCTTTGTGTCGATCAGGACGAGGAGAACGCGCTGGCGGAGGGCGAGGAAGTGGCGTACGAGGGCAGCGTGAGGCAGTTCCTGACGGAGTACAAGGCGTGGCAGGACAACCTGCAGATTGTGCTGTTCACGGTGGTGCAGGCCATGGGCCAGCCCCGCAGCCAGGAGCAGGGGGACATGCTGCAGGAGATACCGGTCACACTCAAGGAGCTCAAAGTGCAGAGCCAGAGGTGGGCGCACACACACACACACACACACACACACACACACACACACACACACACAGACACAGACACAGAGAAAGGGGTCTACACACACACACACACACACACACACACAGAGAGAGAGAGAGAGGTCTACACACAGACGCAGAGAAAGAGGTCTACACACACACACACACACACACACACACACACACACACACACACACACACACTCGCTCACTCAGGTCTACACACAGACGCAGAGAGAGGTCATACACACAGAGGTGCATACTCAGCAAGGCAGTTTATTTTTGTGAAGAGGTAGTTGAGTGTGCTGCACAAAAATAAAAACGTGTGTGTGTGTGTACACATGCATACTGTACACACACACACACACACGCTAGCAACATAAAGCACAGCTGAGGGTGCCTATCCAAACTCACAGCCCCAGTCATCTCTACGTACAACAGATGCCTTGTAGATTAAATCATTGCTCATCGCTGATTCACAGCCACTTGAGCAGTCACACCCATGCCATGCTGATTATATAGCATTGCATCACCTTGCATGACTGCATTGTGTTGTATTGTTTCGTTATCGTACTTGTGCTAGAGTTCATCAATTTATATTGCCTTGCCTTGTCATATGGATGGAAACAAATCTGGGGGGTAATCCAAGAAGAGTAAGTAAAGCTGTGGGTAGTGGTAAACCTGGTAATAGAAGAGCCTAGTTATTCTCTTAACTACTCAAATAAGTTCAGAAGGATGGGAGAAGGCTTCACTCAAGAGTCTTTTTGTAGTTTTTTAAGAGTGCTGGCCCAGCATTTATGCAGTCAAGAATCAGGAAAGGAGGCCGCACTATGCATATGCACCTATTATATAAGGCGTATATGCATAGTGCAGCCTCCTTTCCTGATTCTTAACTACTCAAAGCCATCAGGTTCCCCAGGTTTATCACTAATACACCTTCTTGAGATTCCCTCCCATAGTCTGAAATGTAGTCTGAAGCCTGATCTTTTGCGTCCTTTAGCATCTACAATGGACTGGTTGGATTCGCCTCCCCACTGGTGACTGATAGGAGTGACTGTGCAAGTCCCACTTCCTCTGCCCAGACCAGCTTTGCAGCAGGTGGGTGTCCTTAGTTTCATTTATATTCATTTCTGTTTTCATTTCTCTTGAATCTGTGATTCAATTCAATTGTGACAGCTTTTTTCTAGATATGTATTGTAGAAAAATTCTACATATGTATTGATTTGATTTAGATTTATTTCAAATGTAAAAAGATTTACATTTGAAATAAATCTAAATCAAATTTTATTTGAAGAGTATACAATTATACAAAATACAATTGCCTTGCGGCACTTTGGACGGTACAAGGGCATCGATGAGTCAAGGGGGCAAGGATGAACTTCCTTCTATTTGTAGTGAACACTGTGACACTAGTGTCTCTGATGCTGTCATAGTGGAATACAGAGTTTTGTTTTGTTTCTGTGGACAACTGTTGTTGATGTTGTTCCCTTTGCTCCCACAGCAGTGCGTTGCAGCGGTGTGAAGACACAGTCAGACGGAATGTCTCAGAACGCTCGCAAGGCTCTCCCTCGTAACCTAGGCACTGGCACCCCTGCAGACACGCCGCCCAGCACCCTCATCATCACCAGCAAAGGCCTCGCCCCCAGCCCCAAACGAGCTGTGCGCGACCCCAAGACAGGCAAAGGTAGAGTGTTTGTGTCCTGTTATCTGTGTTTGTGTTTGTGTCCTGTTACCTGTTATCTTTTAATTAAAGTCATGGTCCATTGGTTGATGTTAACAGTGTTTTTACCTGTGTCTCACAGCTGTGCAGGAAAGGAACTCCTATGCAGTCAGTGTGTGGAAGAGAGTGAAGGCCAAATTGGAGGGTCGAGATGTTGATCCCAACAGGAGGATGAGTGTAACTGAACAGGTAAGGGCAGCCCTCTCCAGTGCCGTTTATATTTGTCATCCATTTTATCTGCTGTTCCACACTGTAAACGTCCACCGACGGATGTTGGAGGACGATCTGATTGGCTGACGGATCCCTTTCTGCCTGAAAAGTCAAACTTTTCTCAACTTTTCTGCCTAAGCAACGGAGCTGACAGAATGGACGGACCCACAATGTATTTCGAGAGACTTTCAATGAGTTCCGTTGATGGACATGAACAGTGTGAAAAGCAGTAATGGTCTTGTTCCCGTGTTAGACAGTCCTATGTTCTTTGTATTAGTGAGTCGTCCAGCATTCACTTAATGCCTTTCTATTCAACAGGTGGACTACGTCATCAAAGAGGCTACGAATGTGGACAACCTGGCCCAGCTGTACGAAGGGTGGACCGCCTGGGTGTGAACGGGAAACGCCACGCAGATCATTTTTGGTCCAGCGAGGAAAGAAGCGTACAACTCCACCAGAGTCCACTGGCTCTGGGGCCCACAGAGCCACATGGTGCACCATGCGGGGGAAAATACAGGGGGAGGGGTGGGTGTGGAGACCCTCCCGAGGGGGCCCCGTCACGGGGAAAACCCCCCACCCCAACCCCCCTCAAGCCCTCCAGTAGCACACAGCTCAGCTGCACCCCGGCGATCCAGCACACTACCACGACAAGGGTCTGCTCCCCTCCCGTCTCCTCCAGGTGTATCAGGAGCTTAACGGGACGGGGGAGGGATGGGGATTTGGTTAAGGGGGGAGGGGCCGTGTTATGGTTATGGTGGCCAGCTTGGAACTACCCTCCCCCCCTCGCCCCCTGCAGCCAAAAACAAATAAACAAAAAAAATATATGAATAAAACAAAAAATGGAGGACCTATTGCAAATGAACATCAACTCATCAGAATTTTCTTTTTAAAAAAAAATTGGAAATTGAAAGGGGTTTGCTACAGGGAATTTGGCAGAGGGGGGTAAAATGGAATCACTCGACACCCCTCGTCTTCCTCAAAGCCGAGTCCTGCGGGGGGGTGTTAACACCCATCAGGCCTGTGGACTACATTTATGAAGAAGATGGGAGAGGGAAGAGCTGTATTCCTCCTGAGGCCTACTGAGGAGCCCACTGGCCTCTCCGCTTTGAGTCATGCAGCAGCAATTTATTCTTCTTTTTTTTCTCAATCCAGCGGCGGTCAAGCATTTGTATGTTTGCAAGCAGGTGGGAAGGCAGAGAGCGGTTGATTTAAGGGTTATAGGGAAGCCAAATGAGACTCCACTCAAAATTCCAGTAGGCCTGAAGGTCACTTTAAATTACAAAATTGATTTAACTTTGACTGCTTTACTTTTTTTTTTTTCTCTGGGACATTTTCCTGAAATACTCAAATAAACATTTTGTTTTATTTTACCCAGCACATCTTAAATCCATCACAGTTTTCACAATTTAAAAAGAAAAAAAGTGGAAATGGAGATTGCAGGAAAAATTATGAGTTCATTGAGAGATGAAGCTTACCACAAGCTTCATGCTCAAAACAAAAACAAAAAAATAATTCACTTGTCAGTCTTGAATTGATTCTGGATGAGATTATTATAGAGGGAAGTGTTTCAGGATGTTAAGGCCAAGAAAAAAACTAAAGAATCTGAGGAAATGTGTGTAAAAATCTGTTTAGGACTTCTATTATTATTAATATGCATCTTTAGTATTGTTGTGTGTAGTGGCTAGATACTTTCTCCCTGTCCTTTCTTTCTATTTGATTAAAGGCAGACTGTTTGGTTGTGCCTATAGATATGTGTCTTCCTGGATGCAACTTTTCCTGTTAAGCTTGCTTTTTTATTAATCTTGACTTAGTTTTACATTTTTAGTGGGAGAAACAAATAATAATAAAAAAAAAAGTAGTGATGTGTGGTGATGGTACAAATTGTTGATTCTTAAAGATTTTATTCTGTTTTTGTTTGAAAAATAAACATTAATCTAAACTTAATTACTGTATTTTGTCTTACTAGTTATTAGTGTGACCAGAATGCTCATGATCTAAAAGATTAGTGGACGTCAGACCGAGATAGGATAGGCTTCCCCTGGTGGTACATGATCAGTTCTAGGGGTCACAAAATATCTGGGAATGGGTTCTTGGCTCTCACCTGCATAAAGATAAATTTCAGTTGATTTTACAATCAAATCAGGGTAAACGCGGGCTGTATTCCATGATCTTTGCTCAAAATACCCCACAGTAATTATGCAGAAATACGGAATACACTGTAGAAATACAGAAATACACTGTAGAAATGCAGAAATACATAAATCACTGTTTGGGGCGTAAATTCTGGGGTCAAAATTAACCTTTTAAATTAAAATGTGGATGAATCGGCTACCACTGGGGTTCCACAGACAGATAAATTGGCAGGCCTAGAAATCTAGACGTTCACTAGCACAGCAAATACATTTGCTCAGAAAGTCTAGCATCGATCCATAGGAAGACACTTGGGAGATCAACGCCAAGGGTGTCCGACCAATGTTATCAAGCCATTCATTGTGAAAGATCATCGGTCATTTTTGGGGGGATTAGTGGATCCGGCCCGTTGCCAGACGAACCCTTTAATTGTCAGCTCAACATTTTGGTAGAGCACACTTTAAAGCATCATATTTCACCCTTATGGTAAAAGTCTGTTTCCCATTCAGAATAATAGAGGCTCTCACTAAGTTTCTAAATTAGTGATATTAATTATCATAAATTGTTTTTAAATGTATGCTACCACTGCAAACACAGCATTTAAATATTTAAAAGTCATGTTTAACTATGTTTTACATCAAATTATATCAGATATACAATTCAATGCGTTTTCAATGGAGGTCTAATTCATTTGGAAGAAATTCTATGTACAGTAGGCCTATAGCCTAAACAAGCCTGGTCCAATTAGACAAAATTGCATGAACAGAGTTAATTGCTTTGTAATTTATTTAGCATAGGCTGGCCTACCGAAGTAGATAGCCAATATAGAACATATTAACATAATGTGCAATCAATATTTTACTGCTGATTGCGTCTAATAATTTCTGTAGTAATTAAATCCCAATTAGTCTCAGGTGGGTTGTCTCCCAACTACATTTCCCATAGAGCATAGCGCTTTGTGTGGCGTCCTGTTTGGCATAAAAACATCCTGCTGTTAACGGTCGGTGCTTTTCGAATCGAAGGAGCAGAGTGGTGGGAGGAGTGTGCAGTGACAGTACAACTGAAGCGGACGGGATTTGCAATAAAGACATTGGACCACATAGGTGTGAGCTATGGCAGAGGGTGACAACAAAAGTGCAAATCTTATTGTAAGTACCTAATCAAGTAATGAAAACTTAATGATAGAGCTGTTAGTATAGTTTCCGGTGCAATCCTATTATTTGTGCGACGTTAGCTCCCTGAACGATAGCGTTTCACGCTGCGTCAGTGTTAATTAGCGTTACATTTTAATGTCCCTGGCCTTATGTTTCAGCTTCATTTTCTAACCTGTAACGTTACCTGTACCTCTGCCTGAAGTAATGTAGATATTTTCCTTCAGCAAGTGTGGCTGCGTTTTTGGAACAAGTGAACAATAACCAGAAGTTAGCACTGACGTTAACCCCATTTGCCACTGCTAATGTTAGCTGACTAGCTAGCCAACTTTCAACGAGAGACAATCCGTTTATTGCCGTGTGCAAACGTTATCCTTGTTAGGTTCATGTGTATGGTTAATGTGAAGTTAACGTTGAACCTGCTGATATTATGGACATTTCGGAGGTTCCTCTTCTGGAAGAAGTAAACTTACTGACACAACGTTATTAGTTAGCCATCGTCGAACAATGACGTTGTTAGGTTAGCTGAATTTGTGTCATGCAGAGACCGCTGGTGGTTTTCATAAAGCTATGGAATGAGCAGTAACGACAGGTGACGTCCGTCTCTTGTTGATTAATTTTGATCAACGTGAACGGTGTCCTGTCATAACGCTAACTAGGCTTCGTACAATTCCATCAGTTTTAGCTTTCTAGTTGTAATTCCCCAACTTGGGAGCAGCCCATGTCGATACTAAAATGCTAACGGTAACCCATTTAGCATTAATTAGCTACGGTAATTTGACAAGACGTTATTGTGTGCAGCTGTTCGTTGTCGGACCACAACGACCTCAGACCGATGGCGTTCAATTAGCTTGCTCACTGGATGTGTGTGCACTCTCTAGAAACTTTTATCTAATCAGCTAATTCTAGCTAGTTTGTTGTTTCCCAGTGTTCGCTTTATTCTCGGAATTTGACCCCTGTGCTGTTGCAATTTGTTCTAGAATCATGTAGTAGACCTAGGATCTTCTAGATTGGTGTCATGGATGGATAAACTGTCATGGGTTATTTTGCTCCGTGCAAAAGTGACTACTATTTGGCTAACGTTTTCTTTTATACAACGATTCATTGTTCCTCGAGACAGTTACACAACACCAAAATCTTGCACGATATCTTGCTGTAGGTTCACGAATTTTGTCTGGTTGCTTTTCTCTTTTAGATATATATATTTTGTAACTATCGTCGGCACATAAACAGTTTAGATCATCAGTTGTTCTAATCACAATCGGGTGAGAGGTTTCAGTTGTCGTTAGATGTGTTTCTTTGGCTTCAGTATGTCTGTGTCGCATTTGCGTCGTAGTATTTGCACTTAACTAAACTATGCACCATACGGAAACCCCCAACCTCTACACAGGAAACCTTATCCGCGTTTTAATTTGAGGCATGACTCTGTTGCTCTGGCAACCTCAACAAAGGCAACATCATCTGCAGCAAATGTAGCTTTATTTAAGCTAAAGTGAAGCATCTTGAATATAAAATAAGTGTGAATCCTGTGTCTTAAAATAAAATAGAAAATAAACTTTAAAATGCTTTAATTACTAATGTGTGTGTGTATATCCTTTGACCTCACAGGCTCAGGAGACTGCTCAGCTAGAGGAGCAGTTGCAGGGATGGGGGGAGGTGATCTTGGCAGGGGACCAAGTCTTGCGCTGGGAGAAGCCATGGTTCCCAGGAGCCCTGATGGGTATCACCACTGTCATCTTCACGTGAGTTCACACTGTCTTGCGTAGGTGATGGTGCCTAACCCTAACCCTAGTGTTTAGGATTAAACGAATTCAATGTGAATATCTACCATCAACTGAAAAACAAATGGTCAAATTCCTCAGCCGCTCCGTAGTAAATGTTTGTGCCAAATACAAAATAAATGGTCTGAAATACAAGCGTGTTACCATTGACTACTTCACATGAGTTAAGATACCGATACTCATGTCTTTACTAAAGTGCATTATACATCAAACTAATTGTGTATGGAATCAGTAGAAACTGTGTAGCTCAGATGGCTTTCATGTAGTCTTCCCCACATCCACTATTGCTGTTTTGTCATCTTGACCTTTCCCCTAGACTGTTATGAAATCCACCAACACGCTTTACTGAGTTAGCCAAATTCAGCATAATCGTGATGTGTTTAGGCTGCTGTCCTTGTTTCTCTTTATTCCGATTGGATTGGCATTTCAAATACTGTAAATAGGTCGTCAGGCTACATTCATGAGATGTCTCTAGTGCAGCTCCGGAGCTTAAATTTGCAGTGCATTGTTAGTTTAAACATGTTTGCCATTGAGAGAAATGTTGATGTGCTTTGAAAAGGAATACAGTTAATTAAATTCCTTGTATGCTGTTCTTTAGGTGTAAGGTCAACAAGTCGGGTTTAATTTTATGTCATTATGAGGTGACCTACAGATTGTTTCGGCACAGACATACTTATGTTGGGCATTGCTTTATGGTCTGGACCGCTTAATCATGCCTTAGTCTCGATGTGTCCTGGTCTCACCTCTGCCGTTTCCTCTGAGTTGAGGGTTCATGCCAGCATCATCTGATATGGGCTTGGTGTCCCCTCTCTGCTGTCCCCTTTGGCAGGCTCGTCTACTACTTGGATCCCTCCGTGCTGACGGGACTGTCCTCCACAGTGATGATCATCTGCCTGGCTGACTATCTGGTGCCCACTCTTGCTCCAAGAGTCTTTGGCTCCAACAAGTGGTAAGTTGGTCTTGCAACGGAGAAAGAGAAGACACAGGACTATAGTACGCTACAGACATGACCAAAATGTGCAGAATGTCAGATGCATGTTTTCCATTTGTTGTGTCTGGTGTTGGGTGGTTATATAGAGACATGCCTGAAATAGTCTGACCTCTAACAGAGTCCACAGCAAGGCATGTCTGAACAGAGATCTCAAGCTCTTGAGTGTAATTTGCCCCCAAAAAGGAAAAACGTGAATAGAGAAATGTGCAGTGCAGTTGGTCTGAAACTTTGACCTCCAACCCTTATGCCCCTCATGCATTTCTGCTGGCCTGGTCAGTTCTGTGGTCACTTCAGTTCTATCCCCCTCTCCCTCCCTCCCTCCATATTGGGTGACAGACTGCAGTTGGTACTGTGTGTCTGGTGTCAGAGCACAGCCCAGCTTCACACCCTGACTCAGCAGTTACTGCTCCCTACACACACACACACACACACACACACACACACACACACACACACACACACTAGCAAAACCAGGCAAGATCTCTCATATCTTTGCCATCCCACTCCTTGCACTCATGGTGGGACCTGTCTGGCTTATTTCAGAGCATGGTCAGATTATTATGTTTTTGCCCTTGAGCCCATGTATGTGTCTGTTTTCAGTGTGACGTTGCATTCAGGGTTCTTAAATAAGACTCTGTGCCTAAGCAGAGATGAAGCCCAAATACCCCCCTTGGTGTGCTCAGCTGGCAGCCCTTAGCCTTAGTGGCTTTAGTGATATCAGGCTGGTGGTGTGGTGGTAGATAACAAGTAACTGGTTCTGTTGGTTAAGGAAGGACCCAAGCTTGTACATCTTTTTTTGTCTTGAAATAATGGTAGTCCCATGTTGCAGCAGCAGAACATGAATTTTCATTCTTTGTTTTTTGTTCTGCATTCTAAATGAATTTCACATGATTCGGCAGATTCCGGCCTAAAAATTTAGATATACCCTAGTTTTGGGAAAGTTTTGCTATGCAGTTGCGTCTAGAAATGAACCATAACACTTTGGTAGCAGTTCTCCAAGCTTGGTCTGACTAATTACTCCATGCTTGAAGAAAGCCGTCTAGACGTACCCTGGTGGTAGCTTATCAGGCTATTATTACAGAAGCAGTATGAAGGGCAACTGCTGGTTCCACCGCTTGGATTGAGCTTGGCCCCAACATTCGTAGCCAGACTTGATATGAGTCTACTTAGCCTGACAAGCCACACTGTTCAGCAGATGTCAAACAATTTCATACAGGATACTGATTTTTTTTTAATGTGCAATAGGCCCATACTTCCTGTACTTTTTTGCAATTTTAAAAAAGAAATTGCAAAAGGGGAGCTCCTCTGTGTGTATATATCTTAAGTCTCTTCTGTGATTATCTCTTGATACTACACCAACTTAGAGATACAGCATTGCTGCTAAAATATATAAGTTCACACCAAAAGCTGTAAAATCACCAGAAGTAATTTACTTTGTATGGACAAGAGTGATAAAAATGTCTAAAGTGACAAAAGGTGGCTAGTAACTAAACTTGGGCGACTAGAAGGACTAAATGAAGTTAAACCCAGTCAATTAGCTATGACTGCATTTACGGCAGAGTGGTTCAGATTTACAGCGAAAACCAAAGTCATTGGGAGTTTATTCACGTGACTAGAGCCGCTTGAGCAAACAATTTGAGGATTTTTTAATTTATTTATTTATTTATTTTAAACAAAAGCAATGTTACAGCTTTCGTCTAAAAAAAATAATAAATAAAAATCCTCAAGTTGTTGGTGTGAATGAACCCTGACCCCTCAAAGGCTTAGCAAGCATGAAGTCCTTGGTTGATGCTATGAAGTCTTTGAAGGTAGAGAGTTAAGGGCTTAGCCTGCATGTCTGTCAAGTCTAGCATGCACATTGGTGCTGAGGTTTTGAGTACTTGTGTACTCAACACAACACAAGAGGTATGGATTTTGATTGTGTGTGTGTGTGTGTGTGTGTGTTTATTTTTTTTAAATGCATCCCAGGACGACGGAGCAGCAACAGCGCTTCCATGAGATCTGCAGCAACCTGGTGAAGACACAGCGCCGCGTGCTTGGCTGGTGGAAGCGCCTCTTTGCCCTCAAGGAAGAAAAGCCCAAGATGGTAACTGTTCCAGACGTCTGCCACACACACGACATGATAAAAAGACTCGCTATCATCACCATTGTCAAATATTGGCCAAATATAGTCTACTGAGTTTTGACAATCTAATAAAACACTCAAATATATCTTTGCTACATAAGCTTATTTACAGTGCTACTGCTCCCCCTTTGAAAAAGTTTGTCACACTCTGCTCTGAAAATTCTGAGCGAACCACACGTCGTGTCACAAGAGGGGAGTGTAGCATTCCTCGTCGAAAAACACAATTTGGGAATTCCTCTTTTTCATGTGTGGCCATGAGACAGTGGAATTCCCTTCCTACAGAATTTCTGTTATGTAGAAATTCCCATACCTTTTCTTGCTTGACCAAGAGGTGGATGTTGAGTAATCAGAGTTGCACACATTTTTAAATTATATGTGAGTGAGTGGATGTGTGTGTGTGTGTGTGTGTGTGTGTGTGTGTGTGTCTGACTGTGTATGTGTGCGTTTATGCATGCACATGTGCTTGGTGTGTGCTTGTGTGTGTGTGTGTGTGTGTGTGTGTGTGTGGAGCTGGATTGTGCTCAACTTACTTTGTGGGTGTGTATCTGGGGAGGGGGGAGGAAAGTGTGGGTGGGCTACTGGCGCCCCTGTTCTATTAGCCTGCTGGTTATACTGTGGCCATCTAAATAGTCTGTAGCCCTGTCTTATTTATTTTATTTTGTGTTTTATTTTATGCCTTTTTAATATACTTGCCCAGGGACCACAGGTGCGAATTAGCATTGATGCTACAACCTGGCGCATGACATGTTCTCCTGTGTTTCAGGATAAATGTTTACTGTGCACTGTCCCTGCTTTTTTCAAATAAACAGATTTTCCATTCCATTCCATTCCACAAACGACCCCATTCACATGCCTCGTCTCAATCAGCTCCTCAGGGATTTCATCTTGGTTCTCCTTATAGAGTTGATCGCATGGTTTACATTTGATGAGCCTTTAGTTGATTGGTTGTCAGCGTTGGCGCCTACCCTTTTCACTCTCTTTTCATTACTGTGTAAATGAGCAGAATGACTTTCATTTCGTCCAATTCCCTCCAGCATTCAAATAATGATAATGACCTATTCACGTACAATTTAATTTTCGAGTCAAATCAGCCCCAATTTGTGTAATGAGATCCCCTTCCCCTTCCCCCTCCCCACCCAGTTGTGTAAGCTGTCAGCTGATTTGGCTTCTGTGCAAGAAGTTCACTCTGGGAAATGGGACTGTGATGCCTGTGAGGGAATCGCTGTTCCACTGAACGCTTCCTGTTTTGTCTATGATGTAATGTTTCATCTGTTTCTCTTCCCTCTAGTACTTCCTGTCCGTCATTAGCAGCCTGGTGGTAGTGGCCTGGATCGGACAGCAAGTCCACAACCTTTTCCTGACTTATCTGATTGGTGAGTCATGTTCATGCGTGTTTTGGTTATCGCTGCATGTACATGTAAATGTTTGACGGAGCAACGGCTCATTCAGATGAGGCTAAATACCACAGTTATAATACTTGTTTGTTCGCTGTTGGCCTTGTGTAGCTTTGCTTCTTAGCGCTCTCCCTCTCTCTCTCCCACTAAGCTTGAAAAAAAAGTAAAAGCTCAGGGCATTCTTGAAATAGTTTTTCGTCTCTCTCCAGGGTGTCCGCGGGTTTGTAAAAAGTTGTAAAAGGTAGTAAATGAAATCAGGTCAAATTAAGGCCAGTAAAAAGTAGTAAAAAGTAAGAAGCGTCATCTGACGAGGTAGTAAATTTTTGAGCCCCCATCCAAATGACGCTATGAATTTTTCAATGTTAAACTTACATTACTTCTGTGGACTTTGCCTACTGTATTATTTTGCGTTGCGAGTGGAACCTGAGTGATAAGCTGCAGATGATGTCACGCCTGCCTACCTCACGCGCGCTCAATCAATCTGGGTAGGCTACCTGCCAGATCTCTTCGCAAGTTCGCTATTAGTTAATTTAAAATAAAGGAACAGTAACAAAGGCTATGAAGATTAGACGACTTAAGGTAAAAGGCTATGAGTGAAACTGTCGCCCCTTTTTTGTTGTCTGTCACCAGTGCTATGAATGAGGCTAGATTTAAGAAAATATAGCCAAATAGCACGTCAGTAATTATTTTTTTAAAAGTGTTTCAGACATACAGTGATTTTGAGTATTTCAAAGAAATGTGGAAAGATCACTGAAGCTATTGTCAGCATGCGCCTGCCTGTGCGCTGAATTGCGCATAGGACTTATGAGAAATTGAATGGGGAAAGGCCAGACGGCTCTCACCCAATCCTGTTCTCTTATGATGAGCCCCGTGTAACCTTATATGTCCACATGAGTGATAAATATAAAGGTAAATAATAAACATATTCAGAACAGTAATATATATGATCCTGAAAGTTAAAGTGTTGATGTATAGCCTAATATGGTGTCCTGACACAAGTAAGCGGTATCATAAGCAAGAATTTACAGTAATTTAGGGGTGCTGAGAATGCAAAAAATGTTGATGGGGTGCCTTGAGCTCAAAAAGTTTGAGAACCACTGGACTAAAGCAAAAATAGATATTTCAGATTTTAGTTGCATTTTTGTCAAGTGTCCCCGAACATGTACAGTAGGTTGCATAAGGAAAGAGAGAGGGGTGGGGGGGATCCTATCCAGGCTCCTGTAATTTAGGGTATCTACTTCTACTGTATGTACTGTAACCCATCATCGTGGGTTTTCAAACTTTGGCGGCATAGCCTAATATTGACAAACTAGAAAAGCACTGAGAGAACGCAGACCTCCGCCAAGGCAATGTGGACAAAGACACAACATATATTCCAGATTGTGTTCTGGATCACTGATCGTACCAAAATTGTCGGAATGTAGGATGCCACCGCCCCCAAAGAAAAAAAAAGTGCGCTTCTAGATGTTGTGGAGGTAGTAAAAATATTGTAACAGGTAGGAAAAAAGGTAGTAAATGGTAGTAAATTCAGCACCAGGATTCCTGTATATACCCTGTCTCTCCCTCCTGTGTGAAAAAGGCAGTGGTTCCTTCAGGGCTATGACTGATGCAGAGTGAATTTTCTAACCTCGTGGTCAAACGGGAATGTGTTAAGTAAATCTTCTAGTACAGCCACACACTCTTAACTGATATGAGACTGTGCACATAGCTGCAGTATGCAAGCATTAGGGGTTTTGTATGTGTGAATGAGTGGGAGATGTGTGAACTTTTAGCTTCCTGACCATGATCTTTGCCACTAGTACCCAAAGTGTTGATCTTGAAAGAATACCGTAATTTCCGGACTATTAGCCGCAGCTTATACATTGATTTTGCCAAATTTCTTCCGCTATGAGGTTAAAACAGGGCGACAGTTAATATGGTGCTAATATTTATTTTTATTTTTTTTAACTTTCATAAAACACTGTCCTGCGGCTTATACACAATGTGGCTTATATGCGGGAAATTACTGTAACTGTTATTAATACTCTTATATGCGGGAAATTACTGTAAGTGTTATTAATACTAACCCTGAGAGGGAGTGATGCTATGAAAAGCAAAGAATGGACAAGGGGATGAGTGTGGGGGGGTAAATGGGTCATTCTAATGAGAACATGAAAGGAGGTCAGTGTTAAGAATCCAAAAATAATACAGCACTCTGCCTCTGCAGACTTCAGTTGGATGTGTGGATATCTTGGGTGTGTGTGTGTGTGTGTGTGTGTGTGTGTTGGTGAAAGAGAGGCACTGTGTACAAAGTACATGTTTAAATCCTGCATAATGCATTAATGTGTATTAAGTGCATGAAGTTTATGCAGTGTTGGTGGTGGGAGAAGCAACAGCAGAACCAACAATGCAAATTGGCTGTTTGATTTTGTACGGTGGGGTATGTACAGTATGTACGCCATGCTGTAGGGGGGGGAGGAAATGCTAGGGGGAAGATGGCAGCCCATGAAGTGTAAAAGCAAGGGGGTGTTGGAAAAGCAATGGGTTTCCATCTCTGATGTTGGGCCAATGTCCATTTATTTAATAATTTTTTTGGGATGTGAACTTCAAAACTAGGAGTATGTAGCTATTCCACCAGAGTCGAGTCATCCATGCCCCTCCAGTTCTATATCTGATTTGCTGTCCGTCATGGGACTTCGAGGCCTTGGGCTTCACTGGCGATTATAATCTGAGTGGCGTGCCACTGGTCTCAGATAAGTTGGTGTTTTGTGTCAAAACTGTGGTCTTGCAGAACTTCTGGTCTTGCAGAATTTAGTTCTGGTTAGACTTGCTCTCCCTTTAAGAGGAAAGGTTAGAGCTTATCAGCACTTAATTTAGTCTTAAGTGTAAACAAGGTGTAAGCAGTAATCCTCTGGTATTACAAGATAGATGGCCACTTGTTTTCAAAACGCCTTGAGGAAAAGCAAGGACTACTTTTAACTATGTATTGGACTGAGCTGAATGTAATGGCCTTTCATGTGGTCTTACATGGCTCTGCTATAAGGATGCAGAGGGCCTTAGGATGGCTTTTAATTGGACAAGTGATAGTGTCTCATCCTTGAAGACTTTAACTGCAGCTGCTAATGGTTTGTTTGTGAGGCCAGTAGAGGGACAACCTTCAGGGCATGCTACAACTTTCTCAGCTTTGCTTCTGCAGTTATTCTCCATTAGTTTTCTCTTACAGGCAGTATTTCAGTCCCAATAATACAATCACACATTCATTCTTTCTTTCTTTCTTTCGTTCTTTCTTTCTTTTGCTCTTTCTTTCTTTCTTTCACTCTCTTTCGCTCAATTCTTTCCAACTTTTTTTTTATGATTGATTTTAATAACTAAGCCTTTAATTAGGGATGTGATGTTCCAAACCATGGTGTTAAGCTCACAGAGCACAAGTCTTATGAAGGACTCTTCAAAATGCAATTTGTTACATGACCAGGGGTTATTACCTCCGCCAAGGAGGTTGTTTGGGTGTGTGTCTGTGAGCAACAGAACTCAAAAAGTACTGTACAGATTTGGATCAAACGTGTCAACGTGTGTATTGGGACAAGTAAAAACTGGTTTGAGTTTGGTGGCGATCGGTGATCCAGAACACCATCTGTGACCACATTGTCTTGGCGGAGGTCTGCACTCTCTGACTGCTTTTCTAGTTCAAAGAAGGTGGTGGTTAGATGGCAAGCCTGGATTGTTTAACCTGGAAATGGTTGTAAACTTGATTTGATTATTTTAACTAGTCAGAGCAAGCAGGTTACTCCTATTAGCAGGGCAACCACTTTCTCAGGGTTAACTGACTAAAGTTGAGTGATAAACCTCAAACATGGAATGCCCCCCTGTTAATTAGTTGGCCTAATTGGTTACTCCAATTGGCTTAAATGTGAAAATCCATAGGATAAGCCTCGTCATAGGACATTATGGAAGTATACTGTAGGTTTGATGGGCATCAAATTGTTTCAGTGCCTCAACAACTACTGAGACCGTTGCTTCAAACATTTCAAAATCTCACTTTATGAAATCATCATTTTATGGTATGGTCCTGTTTCTATAAATGAGCAAACTGCACATATGAGCCTGTGTAATGTCCCATGTGACAAGTTTGTGTCTTCTCCCTTCCCAGTGAGCTTCCTGTTGCTCCTGCCTGGTCTCAACCAGCATGGCATCATCACCAAGTACGCTGGCATGGCCAAGAGGGAAATCAACAAACTGCTGAAACAGAAGGAGAAGAAGAACGAGTAAAGAAGGAAAGTTGAAAGTGCCAGATGGATGGAGAGAAGAGTTACTGAAAGTTGATAGTGGAATAACTGATGCCCCTCCCCCCTCATATCCCCCCCCCCCCCCCATTTGAAAGCTCTTTGCCAGAGCCTGACTGCATATGCAGTCTGAGCTCTTGTCTGCTGGTGGGTCGTGCTCACTTGGAGGATCTGCACATGCATGCAGCTGTCACACCGGGTTTGTTTGCTGCCTGCAGTCCCACCACCCTTCCTCTCAATAGTTCAGATCACCTCTTTGCATTAGGCACAATGATTTGGTTGGTATAATATTGGTCATGTTCAAATCTGTGTTTTATCCTTAATTTTTTTTTTTTCTCATTACCCTTTTTTTTTTTTCCAAAGCCATTCCCATTTCTTAAAGCAAAAAGGCAACTACCTAGTGCAGTATAGAAATTTTAAACAAAATGCCTAGATGACCCTTTAAAAAAAGTGCTTTTTTTAAAAGAAAAGACCGTTTAAAAAAAAAAAAAAAAAAAACCTGGGCAGTAGCCTTAGCTTGGTATTCTGAATGGCTATGAAATAGTTCTGTCTACCTGGTCAGGTTGACTGCATAGTTGCCTCATGTGTCTCTTCTCTTCTTTTTTTTTTTTCTTTTTTTTTCTTTTCTTTTTAAAAAAAGATAATTGCACTGAAAACTAGATGAAACTGGAGTTCAAGGCTGTCCATGTGTGTTGTGGGTGGTGTGTTTGAGACTCACTGCTGTACTGTTCACTGTTGCGATCTCGCCAGGGATCCATTAAATGAAGCTTCTGCGACGCTCACACTCGTTCAGGTCACCTTTGTAAATATGTTTAATTTCAACCTTTTGTCTCTCCTATGTCTTATCTATGTTTTACCTCATTCAAATTCTCATCTGTCCCCTCTCTCTCTCCTTTATTTATCTTTTACTGTCTTTTTGAGGACTACAAAAATTAATAAAGTCTGGTTTAAGAATGAACAATGTACAACGTATGCCTGTTTTCATTATTATTGTGTGTGTACTTCTAGCCTGACATAGCCCGACCATAATACTGCTGTTCATCCGTATTCATGGTCTGGAGGTTCTTTAACCTGACGTGATTATAGGGCGGGAGGGGGGCGATTCACTTCTGGTTTGAAATGATTGGCCAGCTTGTCTAATCGGCTTCGCTTACCGTAATTTCCCGACTATTAGCCGCGGTTTATACATTGATTTTGCAAAATTTCTTCAGCTATGTAGTTAAAACGGGGGCAGTTAATATGGTTTTGTTATTTTTAACTTGCATGTAAACCCGCCCATGAAGACCGTTCCCAGACCATGGATACGGATGAACATTCATATAATGGCCGGGCGATGTCAGACTAGTGTACTTCTCCCTGGGATATTGGCTGCAGGTTACCTTGGCCATTGCCTACCTTCGTAATTGGGCTCAATTTTCATCTCCTTCCAGTAGTCCGGCCATTGGCCTGGTTTGCATTGGTTGCATCCTTTCCAATACAACCGGCAAACTTTATGAATGCAGTGCAAGAATATGATTGGATTTTCCCTTGACTGATACCCATTCTTTTTTTTTATTATTTAAAAATCACCATCAAGCAGTCTGCAGTTCCCAGACCCTCCAACTGTACGAAAAGATGCATAAATTGAGGGCCTGCTTATGACCAGGCTAAGTGCAGAGTACCTTGGTCTTATTTCTTAAAACCATAGGTAGTATCGAACAGATGTTTTAAGTCTTTATCTTGATCCCTGCAGGATACTGCAGCGCTTCCATGCATCTGTACACATAAAATTATAGTTGCCACCACAAGCAGTGCCCTTGCTGAAATGGTTTGGTGCCTTGCTCAAGGCCTCCTCCGCCTTGGACATATGGCCATGGGAGAATGATGTGCCACTTTGTCCTGGAACATTGATGACTTGGTAAATAATGATGCTGATAAAAGAACTGATGTAAGAGAAACATGAGTTGCATTAAAGGGACACTGGTGTTTTTTTCTGTAAAACTAGTAAACTAGCTTAGCCTGTCGAATGCCAAACTAAAATCACAAGTGATATTTAGTCTGGGGACCTACCTATTGCATTTCTCGTAGCGGAAGCATCGTTTACAATTGTCCATAGCCGTTTATTGGGCGCTACGAATGTCTATCATAGCGTCTGTACATACCTCGGAGCCAATACCAGAGCCACCACGTGACGTAAAATGCAATCGTACAAATCCCTTTTTGTTCTGCGATTGGATACCGAAAGCAGGCGAGAAAAACGGCCATGGTCACCATGCTCCTCTGCAGAGTGAAATGAAATAAGCATGCAAAGGAGCATGGGAATTCCCAGGCTAAAACTAGCTATATTTAAGGCATACATTTTCCAGAGTTTCTTCTGGCACTACAGAAACATGCTTATGTCTGATAGAGAAACAAAGTGTTAAGTTGTAAGTAGTGAGTTTCTATTATTTTTATTGTATTTTATTTTAAAAAATTTTAAAGATGGTTTAAAACCCCCACCCAGAACTACACTGTGCCCTGAAAGGCTGGTGGGAATAAAACTTGCATATATCCATCCTTCATATGATGGTTATCCGAATTGATAATGGTACCAAAACAATGGTCCTCTGATAAAATGATGTTTCCAAACTGTGGCAAAAAGTTCCCTAAAATCCTTTCGAAGTATTTTTCCTCAATATAACAAAAGAGTCCCTGCCTCGGATAGTACTGTATTTTGT